>MTQE01002208.1:27645881-27657000 GCA_014337955.1 Aspidoscelis marmoratus | reverse complement strand
GGGACCCGATTGTTTCCACTGCCGTGGGGGAAATCCAGATCTAATGGGTAATTTTTGTTCTTTAATCCAGATTTTCTGTAGATCCCATTAATGGGGCCTACAATGGGGTCTTCTGACAGAAAATCCGGATTAAAAGGAGCCTGTTTCCACCGGAAACAGGAAATAGGGTCTAGAGGTGACTAGGTGGAGAGGATGCACCCATGGGGGGGGGGGAAGCCCCAAAGTCCCAGCTTCGGAGTCATTTCGGAGTCATTTCAGAATCATTCCGAAATCACTCCGAAGTCCCTCCAAAGTGATCGCCACGGACTTCAGAGAGGCTCCGGAGCTGTCAGTGCGGTCTGTTCACTATTAGCACAGACTGCGCTGACTTCCCTCCGAAGTCCCTTCAAAGCGATCAGCAGAGACTTCAGAGTCTTGCTGCTGGTCTCTCCAAAGAGATCAGCACAGAATTCGAAGCCGCTCTGGAGAGAAAATATGGGAAGAATATTGGTAAGACAGACTACTAACCATTATTTGCCCAGTATGCTAGCTGGGCCACATTGCTGCCAACAGCCAGACATCTGATAGTAGATAATGTCTGTCTGAGACATTCACCGGATTTCCCAATATGGTCCCAATTTAAGCAGCCAAAACCTAAATATATCACTATTATGGGAAATTCAGCAAGGAGGGGTGTGTGTCCTGCAATAGTGATGCTTACCTTGACATCTATCAGCAGTATAGTTTCGTTCCTGGACACAGCTTCAGACATTGTATCTCTACTGTTGGTGACATGAGGTGCCCACTGAGGAGGTCAATCCTGCCTGAAGCACCGAATGCTGAAGGTATAAAAATGCACTTTGCTAATACCTTATTTCCCTATCTGCCAGGCACCCATGCCTACCAATACGGAGACCAATAAAAGCCCAGTGATGCAGTGGAATGGACCCTTCTGCTGAAGCACCCACCCCCAAGCACCCACACTGTTGTGTGGGGAGACATGAGTATTGTCTATAAAGCCACTCTACAGCTTTACCAACTAAAAAAACAAGTCTCTACACATTGAGTTAAAATAGATGCCTAAATGAATTTAACTCCCCTTTTGTTACATGTTTAATTTTCCCAAAAAGGAATGCTGAGTTGCCATTTGCACAAACTGAGAGCAAGTGAAGATTTTAACGTTGTCTTCTGCTTGAAAATTCCCAGAAGCAATTGGTGTGCCACTGTGTGAGACAAGATGCTGGACTAGATCAGCTGTAGGTTGGTCCAGGAGGTCTTCTCTTATGTTCTTATGAATTTTTTCAAACCACCATAAATAAAAATAGATATGGATTGACTTTAAAATATGTGTATCTGTGGTGAAACTAAAATAGAAAATCAGAACATGATAATGAATGAATGTTGCTGGTAGCCTCTAAAAATGAATCAAACCTTTCAGAAAAAATAAACTGGCAGTGTGGTGGCATACATAGGTAATTGCAGGTAACTGAATGGATTATTATAGCAGAATGGTCTGTCCCCTTATTTGAGAAGATAAAGCCTAGGCAGGCTTTCCTTACCACTACTTTTTTATGGGCCTTCACTTGTTTATATGATATATTCTCATTCTCAAAAATGAAAATAGTCTGCTCACCCAGGTTTTGGTTTCCTTGGAAGGAGTCGTTTGGAGACTTATTGGCGATTCCTAGCATCTGTATTTATTCAAGTGACCATTGCTTGTGCTACAGCTTAATCACTTCAGACACCCAATGTCTGTTGCTCCCACATCAAAGATGGAGGGAGGCAGCAAAATACTGCCAGAACCCAGACTGTAGCCCTCTGTGCCTGTTCCCAAAAACGTGTCCATGTGTGTGTTTTGTTATTAATCAGAAATTGCATAATCCCTACAAGCTAGTCACACTTCACAATACAGCTCCACAGTCTCCTTCCTATTTCCCAGTCATTTTTAAAGACAGCTATTAATAACTAGCATCTAGTTGACTTAACAAAGGCAAGTAACTTGCCAGAACAATCAGGACATTCTCCAGTTTTGCTAGCCTTCTCCAGCACGCAGGAGCTCCTGAGGCCTATAATGTGCAGCAGTCATGTCTAGTGATTCTTCACTGTAGCTGAGCATTATACACAAAATATCCCAGGTTTTTAAAAATAGTGGGTTTTAAGTACATTTCATGCAGGGCTGAGTATTGTGTTACTCCGCTTTTTCTCATTTTTGTCTATGTGGGCAAATGGGTGAGAATGCAAATTCTCCTTCACTCCAGAAGTTGTAACTTGAATTTTTGATTGGTTCCTGCCCTTTCAGGTCAGGAGCAGCACAGACAGCATAGAGAAAATGGTGGCTGCATCCATTCCCTCAATGTAATGCAATGGGGAGAAGCAGAAATCAGTCAGAGAATGTGGAGATGGATCAGGAAGCAGTGAATCACAGATAGGGGAGGGATTTCTACCAGAGCTATCAGAAGGTACTTCACACCAAGCACACAGGGAAGAGCCGAGCACATGAATAGAAGAATCTCACCACTGTGACATCACAAAGAAGTTTAAACACTGAGTATCACCTCTAGGTGGGAACAAACTGTTTACCCTTCAGAAGCACTTTACTCCCATCAGTAGAACACAGATTTTTAAAGCAGTATCTAGCAGCAGCCTTTATCATTCTTGAATCCTCTAAAGTGCCTCCATCACTGCTCTCAAAGGATATCATGACTTCAATATAAGCCTATGTGCTAAGTCATTCCTCTTAACAAATTCCTTATGGGAAAGCAGATACTATTATGTTTTTAATTTTTGCTTAATGGGCTACGGAGAAGGAATTTGGATGGTTCTCTATACTTAACTTGCAATCTCCAGTAATTCATCCATTTTTTTAAAGTATCCAGTTAATTGTATGACTTCTCATCAATCAGTAAGGTATTGAACTTGCTCTCGTTTTCGTCCAGTGACAGAACACATGTTCTTCATTTTAAACAGTTTTAATATAACACATCCACTTAGAGGAACCACCCTATCTTATATGACAAGAAAGCTACCATGATGAATGCTGCAAGTCTGATTAGGCATTGTGTGCTCTCATTTTCCATAGTTAGATGAGCTTCTGTATTTTAATGATGGTGGCCTTTGGTTCCTAGTTCCATGTGCTTTACAGACTCCATTAAAATAGTGCAAAATCCTCCTCCAATGCCAACATATTAGGAAATCATTTCCCAGTATGCTTAGCATTGTTTCTTGTGCATCCTCTCAAGTGCCCTACAAATATCAAAATACACATTTTAAAATTCCTAGGCATCATGGAAGAAGATTTTTGATGTCCCTCCAAGGCATTTTGAACAATCTGTGGTGTCATGGCCTTAGATACATTTATCCAATCCCTCTGGCAGTTTGCTTACACAAATTTGGGAGGAAGGAAAATTAATGCAAATAATGTGGGAAATCCTTTTGTTAAAATACAATCAGAATCTATGGACCCACATAACATTTCAGAGGCACCTGAAGATAAGTTTCTTGGTAAAAGTAATCTAATGTTGTCACTAAAGAAGATTTCTATTGTGTTGAAAGATAAGAATGAATAGTGGTGGGTGTTTATTCTTTGTCTATCAAGTTGCATAGTTTCTGTCCAGAAAAAGGGACATCTATTATTCACTGAGAGTAATACAGAACATAGTACTTTTACTGAATGGATGTCATTTCACAGCTGCAGCATTGTAATGATAACACCTACCATTAAGCTATGGACATGCAGTCCCCCCAATATGTCAGGCAACTGTTCCCATGGCATATAGGCCAAACATTCATGGATACTTGCCATTTGTGTTTCCTTGCAGAGACACAGAAATGGTGGGAGAGGGGCTGTGTGGGATTTCAGACATCTGTGGGACATCCTGGAACAGCAACAGAGCACTTTCAGCTGTAAAGCATGTTGCATAGCTATAAAATGTCATGTGGGGATGTTCCAGTGATAAACTGGCATGGCAGATCCTGGGAGGGGCCTCTTGCTATAGTGAGAGCTTATCAGGGCCTAAGTATCTTGTGAGCACAACAAAGGGCCTGTTGCAATCAAGTCCCATGAGGAAATGTGAAATGATAGATGAGGAATTTACTTAAACAAAATAGCCTTCCTCCTTTGGGGGAAATGAGTTTAGTAACACGACCAAATTATTTACTTGCAAAATTTATAATAGTAATAATGGTTTGTGTCACAAAGATAATAGTGACAGTAAAATATAAACATAACACAGGGGTGTACAATATTCATGAAGGTATCATAGATAATTAAAACATTCATGGGGAGCAGCCAATATTCTAGAATTCAAAGCACACGCAGTGGGGTGTACTATGGTATTAAATCTGCTCTAAGAAGAAAATGACTCAGAAGCATTAAGTTGGTTGATATGCTGACACTAGTTCTGGGGCAAAGATGCTTTGAGAACATACTGTTTTTCATGATTCACATAGCTTGGGCAAGCAAGGTGACCTAACGCAGAATCTGTGCTCTGTGCTCCTGTGATTCAAGGCAGCTTCCCTCTCAATCTCTCTCCCCCACCCCCACCCTCTGACTGCATCTACACAAAGTAAAAAGTGAGCTTTTTCGTTGCCCCTGGGATCTGACCAATACATGAGTTCACTTAAATCCTCTTCTGAGATGTGAAATCCTCCTTCCCTACATGCAGCTCCAAGGGTGGATGTTGCCCTCATTTGTCCTGCCTCCACCATGCCGAGATGCAGGGACAATAGGGGAGATTCACTAAAAGCATTTCCACCTGCTGCCAGATAATGGCTAATTTGTGGATGGGCCATTTTCCTTCCACATTAAATTTGGAGTCTGAGGAACTTTTGTTTCTGCAGCTTTGAAATCTTTGAGGCTGTGAGCTGCTGGCTGTATAAATAGCACACCTCTCATCTTTGGGATGCCCCCCTTCACATTTCCACCTTTCAGACAGGAGATTTTCATGGCTGTATGGAGGCAACCTACCTCTTTCTCTCAATCTGGCTGCATGCGCACGTCTTCTCCCCTGAAAAGTCTTGGGGGTGGAATTGCCATTTGTATGCCCCCACTTCTCAGCTCCACATCCACACCATCCCAATTGGCTTGGAGGCTACCAGCACCTGCATAATGCTGCCAGTTTTCAGCTTGCCAACATAACCAGTTACATAGGTATTGTTACCCCGCTCAGTTTGACTTGCATGAGTTAAACAGTGCTGGGCTACTTCAGAGCTTCCTTCAAGAACAATGGTGTATCTTGTCTCTTACCCCCAAGGTGGCTTCAGGAGCTTCAGGGAAAGGGAATGTGTAAATGCTCCATCCCATGTGCTACTTCCCCTAGTTCTGGAGACAACTGTTATAGACACTTGAACGTGATCTCTCTCTCCTCCCTCTCTCTCACAGAGAGAATTATGCCCATTAAAATGTAAAGCCCACTTAATGCCATTATTCTCAATGTATATGGACAATAATCTAGAATAAGAAATACAAATGCTGAGAACAGTGGCATCAGACAGGTATCTATGTTAAGATTCCTTAAAGTACTAGGAGGTGTACAGTGGTGAAAACTGTACATGTATAACATCCTGTGACATTCAGATATTATTAGAATCAATCTCCAGCAGCCCCAGAAATCTTGACCATTTATTAGGGATGAATGCACAAGAATACCTAGAGAACATAAGGAGTGTTCACAGTGGATTGGACCCATGCCCCATCTAGTCCAGCAGTATGTCCTCATAGTGCCCAACCAGCTGCACGGGGAACCCACTAACACAACATCAACACATAGCTTTTTCTGGCAAATATCTTCTAGCAGTTGCTCTTCAAAGACATGTTTGTTTCCAGTCTTGATTATAGCAATATTTTTGCTGCTTATTTAATGAGGCTCGTCCTAAAAGGCTCACAACATGTTTTATAAGATTGTGATAACAGAATCCCTATATTCTAGGCATAGTAAGACATGGCTCCTATGGCTCCTTTCTCATTTCAGTTTTGATGTGTAGAGATGTCATTTTCCACAACGACTCCATGCAAAGCAGGGGGAAGAAGAAGAAGAAGAGGAAGAAGAAGAGTTGGCTTTTCTACCCCGCTTTTCTCACCCATTTAAGGGGACTCAAAGTGGCTGACAAAGCTTTCTATTCTCCCCACAATGGAACATTCTGTGAGGTGGGTGGGGCTGTGAGAGCTCACAAGAGAGCTGTGACTAGCCCAAGGTCACCCAGCTGGCTTCATAGGGGAGGGCAGAATCGAACCCGGTATTCCCAGATAAGAGTCCGACTCCCTAACCACTAGACCAAACTGACTCACAACACCTTATACATATCTTCTATGGACTAAAAATGGAGATGGGATGGCAGTGGGCATCCTCTTTGGACAATAAGACATGTTCTACAAGTAAGGGAAGATGCAGCCTAAGTCTCCCCAAGTACTGCTGAACTAAAATTCCACCTTTTTTGCCATTGCCCTTATTGGGAGGGCTCAAGGGAGCAATAGTTCAGCAACATCTGGGAAAATATAAAACAGCAACACATAAGTGAAGGAGGGGAGGCATATGCCCATACACTTTTTCTTAGTTGCAGATTTCCAGAAATTACCAGCTGGAATGGAAAAAATTATGCAGTTTTTGTCCTACCGTCTGGCTGCTGACAGACTTTAATGGCTGAATGGGGGTTTGGACCAGAGTTTTCTTTGTTGAAGCAGAACAGTCTTGCCATTTCATGTTGTAAAGTGCATAGGCAGCAATCTTCTACTTCATGAATAATTTCCATCAAAATATCATTAAGAGGAGTGAACTATGTAAACCTCATGTAGGAAAATTGTGCATTTATTTGCATTTAATTCCCCAAATCATTTCTAAAAGATCAAAGCACTATGTGCTTTAGGATCAACTCCAGATAATATGTAACTTCACATACAGTAATCAAGAAGAAGCACCAGGGATCAATCACTGAACTGTTTTGAATCTCAGCCACCCAAGTGACAATGTATAGATTGCTGCATACACATTTTTAAAATAGCAGCTTAGAAGTAGTCATTTCTTCCCACTCCACATCTAATCCATACTAGAAGCCAGAAAATGCAATTTAGAAGTGTATTTTATGACTTTTAATATGGTTTAGAAGTATTAATGTGTGGATTCTCTTCCCTGATGTTCTGCCACTTTTTTTTTTACTACAGAATTTGTGCAGCTGCAAAACAAGGAAAATTTTCAACATTTGTATGTTTGGGCACTTTGGCTATCAGATTCAAATACCTGCTTTGCAGTGGAGCTGTGGCACTGGCAAAAGATGGTAGCGAAAGGGGCATCAGGATGTATTTCTGCCATATCAAAAACAGATGATGTCTTCTCCTTTAGTATTTTCCTTTCTGTATCTTTTTCATATGCAACGAAGGAAAAAAACAACACTGAGACTGATTCTCTTGTGGATTTTTCCCAGCAAGCTGTTGCTCCCAAGCACCTGTTTGGTCTAGTGGTTAAGGAGCGGGAATCTTATCTGGGAATACCAGGTTCAATTCCACCCTCCACCAGGAAGCCAGCTGGGTGACCTTGGGCTAGTCACAGCTCTCTTCTGAGCTCTCAAAGCCACACCTACCTCACAGGGTGTCTGGTGTGGGGAGAAGAATAGAAAGCTTTGACAGCTGCTTTGAGTCCCCTTAAATGGGTGAGAAAAGCAGGATAGAAAAGCCAACTCTTCTTCTTCTTCCTTGGAACCCCTGCCAAGTTCACATGGCATCCTGGTTTGCTAGGGGAGCTGCATGTAATAGTGCAGGAAAGCTGACGGCTGGAGTGCAAGTGGAGAAAATCCTGATGTGAATACCTCACAGACCCAATGAAAGTGTGACAAAGGGTTTTTCAAGGTGCTTCTTGGAAACAGAGGGAGGCTGGAGCACAGTCTGGGAATGGGAAAATCAAACAAATGGATCATTTGTCAAACTCCTCTGGTTTTGTTCATTCCCTGATTAACCCTGAGGTTTTCAAGGAGTTCAATCTGAAAATAAATTCCAAGACCCTTGTGCCAGTTCCTGGCACAAATCCTGTTCATATAGAACTGGTTCAGCACATCCCTACTATGAATCTAGGACTCTTCAATGTGGTGGCATGCCATCCTTATACTGTACCTATATCCACTTTGACTCTCTTGTGCTCATTGGGGCTGCATCCAGACATCCAAATATTCATGCTTCGTTCTAGAATATCCAAATATAGCAGTAACTGAAGATTGAATGCAGCCTGGGTCTTGTGATGTCTGAAGTCCAAATGTATAGATTTTGACAACTTAGTAGGTGCAAATCCTCTTGAGAACTGTATGTAGAATTGTAAATTTGAGATATATGTATTGCATTAGAAATTATAAATAAAGAGTAAAAAAAGATCTGTATGTGGGATAAAAATAATCTGAATGTCTGAGCTTTTGTTTTTAATATCTACCAGTACTTCTAACTTCAAATGTGTATCCCTACATCAAAGAACAGGCAGAGTGCTGGCTTCCTATTAAACAAAACAAGGGAAAAGTGATTGTTGTGATGTGTTCCTTATTTTAAAATTTTTTTCTCACTTGATTGAGTTTTTTTAAAAAAATGCTCTCAGGAAATCAAACTAACAAATACATTGGCACTTGGTACCGAAGCAAGCATCTGGAACATCTGGCAGCCAGTGATTAGGGATTTACTCAGTAGTATGTTTTCAGGTCTTATGCCCTAGCTGTGGCCCAATAATCCTCCAGAAATGAGCACCATGGGCGTGAGAACTGAGAAAATAGATGTGTCTGTAAATCCTGACATTGTGAGTCCCTTACCAGTCAGAACAGCTGAGAAGTACTGTAGGCAATGGACCTTTGTGATCTTTTCTGAAAGGAAAATGGAAGCACATCAACATATGTAGTAGTGTATTGGTGTATAATATGCAGTAGAGCTTTTGCTTCCATTATGCAGATGCACAGGAACGTCCCGAAAGATAAGATTAAATAGAAGACTAGTGGAACAATTTAGCTAGTATAATGGGCTATATGAAGCTGTGCATTTCTGTTGTGGGGTTTTGGGAAAAATGCAAGATAGATTCACTATTTTCCATTCCATTTCTATGTTTATTTGTATACTGCCTTTCTAAAGAAATTGCTCAAAGCAGTTTACAACAAACAGGAAAAACAATATAAAAATAATACATTATAACATTACATAAAAGCCACAAAACAGAAATGAAATAGGGGAAAGGAAGCAAAAAGATGCTCATTCCATGAGGAGCAATTCACAGGATACCTACCAAGGTGACCAAATGAGGTCACCTTGTTTCCTGTAGCAGACAAGAAAGAGGATGAAGCCCCTATTGCGATGAGGTAAGGGTTGGACACAGTGGACCACATGGCCCAGACCTGTGTTATCAGTCGATGGGTAGACAGAACATAGGACCAGGGCTTTTCTGAAGATTCTTCTTCCCCTCTAACCCATAAATGGCAAGCAGCATTTGCCAGGATGTTTCCACATGTGCAGACATAATGGGATAGAGACTTTGCTAAAACACTCTCCTCACTGAGCTTCTGCCCAGCTCCATGAGATGCCTAGTGTTGTAACCTTTGGGTATAGGGCAGGATAAAAATTCAAATAATAAATAAATAAATAAATTTTAAAAATGTGTGGCAAAGATAGCTGGGCTAAGTTACTCACCATCCAAGTGCTTCCTCACACCCTTACCTTCAGCTGCCTTGGATGATCGCTGGGCATTCTGGCAGGCATCTCACTTCACTGAAATTGGTAATGCACCACCCAGATAGCCTGCAGAGAGGTGTCTATAAATGTAACTGGAAACACATCCTTTTTTATTATAAGCAATCAGCACACGTTTAAACGGAAGGTACACAGGTCAGTTTACAGTCTGTTTTGTAATAATATAATAAAATAATCAAGGATTTTTTGCAGTTCAGAAGCCTGGGGAATAGGCCACAACATTTAAAAGTGGGCTTCTCCAAGGCTTCCTTGGCATTCCCTCCCAGGGTCATTCATACACAGATAACAACACAGCAGTGGCCCTATAGAGCAAAGGCAAACAATGACCTCACAGCAGCATACAATTACTTCCCAAACCCTCTTTTAAGTCCTGCCCAGGGAAGAAACGGAACCTTCACCTCTGAGACTGCGGTAATGTGAAAACATTAAGGAAATTGAAAGTTTCCATTGAATTACATATTCCCATGCCTGAACACCCAGGCCATTCTCAGTTGTACAATAAACGAACTGAACTTGTCATTGTGTGAAAAATGAGTAACAATTCCTGTGCTGAATGGAAGGGAAGGAGCAGAACAGCCCCGAGAGATAGCTTGGCAGTGAACTATGGAGAGCAGTGGAACTGCCTGAGACTGAACACCGGGTTCCTTTGCGAAGCTTTGCCCCTCCTTCAGGACATGATCTCATCAGCAGCCACCTCATCAACACACTTCATTTACAAGTGCAATTAGTCCAGTTTCCTGACCTGGACTATAAATTCATGGGTGTTCCAAAATGGAAGGCTCAGAGCCCAAATACCAGTGATTCCTTTTCTTTTGCTCAGAATCTGTGAGATAATCCAGCCCCTTACAAAGGCTCTATTCACATCGAAATTTTAATCCAGCTTCAGTCCCCTTTCAGAGTGGAAGAACACATCAGCAACATGAACAGTCCTTTTCTTTCCATATTATCTAACCCAAAGGTAGATTTTCTGAGTTAAAGATCAGCTTGTCTGAAAGAAATCAACTTGTCACATTGTTGATGCATTCCCTCACTCTGAAAGTAGAGCGAAACTGGGTTAAAACTTAGGTGTGAATGCAGCCTAAACCATGGCTGTCAGACAAAAGGTATGATTTTGGTATACAGAGGAGAATAAACATTACAGGGGTGCCAGAGAACTCAGTGGTAAAGTATGGGCTAGAAAGAAATAAGCACATTTTGGCCTTTGGCACTGAAGAATACAATGTCCATGCTCAGTTCAGCCTTAGTCCTTTTGGGAGGAAATGACTTTTATTTTGCTATAACTTGCTTTTGGAGACAAATACTCAGTAGTGGAAAAAGTATTTGAATCAGGCTGCATCCCCAAAAGACTTATTTGCCTCTCTGGGTTCCCTCTACTGTCACTCTGTTCAAGCGGAATAAGCGTCCGCATGAGGCTCAGCAAAACGCGCATTTTAAACGCAA
>MTQE01002208.1:27619645-27645810 GCA_014337955.1 Aspidoscelis marmoratus | reverse complement strand
CGCATGAGGCTCAGCAAAACGCGCATTTTAAACGCAACTTCCATCTCCACAGAAGCATGTTTTCTTTATGTGCATCTTTTTCTCCCCGCCCCCTCCCTGGTTGATAGGCTGCCAGCGGGAAAGGGAGGGACTGCGCTCTGCACAGCTACAACCAGGAAGACAACCCCTGACAAGTCCAAAGGAAAAATAGCCATCGGTTCTCTGTTCGTCTCCCAGATCTCCGCCCCCCGAAATGGCTTCCCACCCCGGCAAAGGCAGTGATTGCTCGCTCATTCACTCTCAGCACTTCAAAATCCACCCCAGCAAAGGCAGCGGCTGCAGCCATGCGATCTCTCTCAAGACTTCACTCTCAACACTTTCCCTCTGACTGTGAAAATCCACTCTGTACAGCAGTCATTACACTGTAGCAATAATCCACCCACTTCACACCTGATAGCAATTGCAACAATGTTGCAATTCTGTGCTATTCTGGCTCTTTGAAAGTTCTGAGCTTTAGAAAGGGAAGGGAAGGGAAGCTGCTGCAGTTTTGGGAGATGTGTGAATGTGTTACTGCTGTGTGTGCAGGCGGCAATCCCCGCCCCTTTTGCCATGGAGCATCCCCAAGGTAAATGCTGCGAGGAAAACCCACGACTTCCAAAAAGAGCACTGAAACTCTTCTTTAAAGGGCACTTTTTTGTCACGGGTTTTCCTGCTTTTGTAGCACTGGAATCTCGTTGAAAACCCTGGCATGGGGGCACTCAGAGGCAAAATAAAATTTTTAGCAGACTTTAAATTGCTTGGGGACAGGGACTTGATTGTACAAACTGGTATTAACTATGGGTGCCATTACACATAGTGGGGTTAAATTTTCATTTAAAAAGAAAATAAAACTTCAGTCTCTCTCTCCTAGCATGATATGATTTTTAGAAGGGGGCGGAAGAGGAGGAGGCCAGCTGTAAATCCATCGCCTCAGAAGATATGGGAAAATAGTGTCAAATGTGCACTGCATAAAAATATCATTTCAGAATCCCTCAAACCACTTTTTCAGTAAAATGAATTATACTGACTCAAGCTTTAACCAGACATCACTTTAAAAACCCAAAAGTAAAATGGTTCTGGAGGAGAGTCAGTTCACTTAGACCCACAGTTGATACTTTGTGTTTTAGCATTTTTGTGACATCACAGTGGCAAGATTCTTCTGTTCAGATGCTCTGCACATTCTCTGGTGAAGGCAAGATCTCATCAGTTCTAGCACAAGCGCCCACTCAGTCAAAAAAAATACAGAGTAGCAAGTCACTTCACAGCAAGAGTGATTAAAAACTACTTTAAAAAAAAACACAGAGTAACTGATCTATAATGTGCAGAATTGTGGAAAACTGTTAAATGTGTCTGTCAAATAAATACTGCTGCACATTAAACTCTGAATGCTGCCTAAAACCCAGGACAACTGTGAACTTCATGAGCAAATGTCTGTTCACCACCCTGAAAACCTGAGTCCTTATTGTTTCTTTTACTGTACATGGGAACTCCCTACCTAGGTGTTGCTGTTTTGCTATGGGGGCAAAATAAGAAGTAAAGAATAGTGGTCTTTCTGCACTTGGCCTTATTCTGGAATATATTCCAGAATAGGGACCTACTGTCTGTATGCTAGTGCAAACAATGGAAGGTCCTAGGGAAGGCCTGCCATGGTCTACATTAGCTTGTGGTCAGGAGACTGGTGTCCTGAAATATATTCCAGAATAAGGCCAAGTGCAGAAAGGGCCCTGATCTTTTGGAGTGTTTGACTGGTGCTGACTGAGCTTTGCAGAGTTGGAGCTTCAACCTTGCGTTCTTTGGTAGAGGCCAACTCCACCTGAACCAGAATTTCACACTGTTTAGTTGTATCTCAGTGTTAGGCTTGTGCTGATAAGACCAGCTCTGAGGTGGCAGTATATAAACAATAATAATACATCTGTAGGAGTTAGGCCACTTCTGCCCCTACCTTGGTTAATCCATATTAGCTACATCCATATTAATTAGATTTGTATTTGCTAGATCCAGATCAACCATAGGCAGAGGTGTCTGGACTGAGTGAGCTTTAGAAAAGCAAACATATGCTAAAGAGTACACATTTTATCTGGTCCGAATCTACTCCTGTGCAGATAATGTGTTTTTAGGGTTAACAAGTAAGTGCAAAAACGGCCTTAGACCCCACTAAAAATATTAGATAGTTTATGATCATCAGGAAGAATGGGATTCTATTCTAGAAATTCTCAAGCTGCTAAATAGCTGAGGACATAACATTTAAGTACGGGCTGCAGCACCTTTATGTTGGGCAGTGCCATCCACAGAACTGCCAAGTGCTTGTTTTTATTTCCCATTTATCAATATAGGAGAAGAGAACTCAACCAACATGTCCCAAATGCATGAGAACACAAAGGACTAAATCCTGTTATTCTGTCTCTGAGTGTTCTAGTGGGCTCCATTTCCACCATAACCAACCCAGTCAGAAGCTTGAAATTGTATCCCCATGAATAATGTGCTTCTCCTCCCTCTGCTCATGGCCGCCTGTAGGGCTCCTTCAATAACTGGGGGGGGGGGGCTCTTGTTCCAACCCACAGCGACAGAAGGAGTTAATCCTTTCTTGAACAGGCAGCTCTGAAATGTGCGGAGCAGCAAAATGTCTCCTGTGTTTTCTGTGAACAATTATCAGAACTCCCCCACGATAAGGAAGGCAGTAAGCACAAATGGTTTATATTTATTTTCTGTGCCCCTGTGGGCCTGATTTAGATAACAATCTGTGTTCTCAGTTTTATTCTTAATAAGAGAGAAAGGTAAAAGCCATTAAAGAAAAGCTGCTTCTTCCAAAGTTTGTGGGAGGGATTGGCTTATTCACATCAAATTAAAATGCATTATTCCACTATAAGCTAGCTAGTGTCTTTAGCTAAGGCTATTTCACCCTGTAAGGGTATAGAACAGGCAGAGGAATGGTTCTGGGAGGAGTCAAAGCCTCCTGAAGAGGACCTCTCTAGACTTTGAGCTGTTATCAAACTTCTACGTCATTGCCAACATAGCCTTGGGAGGAGGTTAAAGAGGTTAAAAGGATGGAGATGGTAGTGATTAGGCAGCTGTGACAGTTGCATTGGATATACCTGATTGGAATGTTCCAGTCTGGCTTTAGCAAGGCATTCAGGACAGAGGCTGCCTTGGTCGCCCTGGTAGACAACTTTTTATAAGAGAGAGATGGGAGGCCTCCTTGAGGATCCTTCTTGGCATCTCAACAATAAATAACAAGATATCGGTTGAGGGCCAGAACTCCAGTGATCATATCCAGTGAACTGTGCAGCCAAGGAAGGAAGGTTGGTTGGTTCTAGTTTGGGAAGAACAAATGTAGTGTCCTGTTTCCATTAGAATACATTCAAGGAAGAAGACTTAATATTTCTGAACCAAGCCCAGTAAGGGGTTGTAGTAGTTTCAACAAATAAATGTATGGAGTTTCTTTGTTCATGATTCTTGAATCTGCAGTGGCAGAGAGATCAAAAACAATCAGAATTTCTGCTTCACACATCGTAGGAATAGTGGAACTTTTCTATCAGATCAAAGAGACATTTGCTACACATTCTGGGCATCAAAAGTGAGCAGTGTGATTCTACACATAATCTTCCACTGTGGCTTTAGGAACTAACCCCCTAGGGCCTTTTCACATTTTCTTAGGAGAAGTTCCAGGTTGAATGCTGGAATGAGTTATTTATGGCACAATTGCCCCCAAGGTTGTGAGGTGAAGGGCCTTTCAGTGCAGACATTCAACACTCACTCTGGCACACCAGATACAACATCCTCTCACCCAATTTCAGAAAGGGGTGGGTGGGATGTTCAGTATCAGGATGTTCCACCAGGACAACAGCAGGAAGCTCTGGCTGTTCCCATCAGTAAAGCAACTGGACAGGAATCAACCTCTTCCAGTCCCCAGCATCTGGGGTGGGATGAAATGAGGTGAGTTAAGGCTGAGCTCAGCTGAAAGCAGGTCATAGGGGTGGGAGACAGCCTAGGGGGAGGCTGGGAGGGGCAGATATGGGTGGTGGGTTTAACAACCTATGGGTGTGTTGGAAGTTACAGTCACATTGGGCAAGCCATGTCCCCAGTCAGCTGCTTCTTGGTGTTCTTGTATGAGCATGGCAAGAAGCCCACAGACAGATGAGTAACCTCAGAACCAAGGGCCTTTTCTACTAGGGCTTAGAACCCTTCTAAGACCCCATTAGGAACCCAATTAGTACCTGATTGGTACCAATCGGGAAGGCCCAGTCCCCACCTGGACCCCATTGAAAGCCTCATTGACAAAATGAAAGGGGTATCTTAAGGCAAATTAGATTATACATGTTTGCTCACTTGAGTGTTTGCCTTAGTTCTTATTGTTTCTCATTATTTTTAAGAGTTGTGTCTGCCAAGTACAGGAATTACACTGGCCTATAGATATAACAGAAGCCATTTCATTTTAATATGTTTCAACAAATAATTTATTTTTGTGGAGTAGGTTGTGAATCAAAACTATACTCTTCACTTTTTCAGTGGGAGTAAGTTCCTACTCAACTTAATGCTGACTTTAAAGCTAAAATGTCATCAGGGGTGGTCAAACTACATCACCACAAATGTCACTGATTTATGAGCCTATGCCATTCTGGCCATTGGCAAGAAATTATCTAAATTACCACAGTTTGGTCTCCCTTGTGTTTCAAAGATATGGGTTTGACATTATCTTCTGAGGCTGAGAATTTATACATAAGTGATACTGAAAGCAATGTGAAGCAACCTTACTGAGCCAGAAATCACATACTCCAGAAGTAGTAGTGAGAGGGCACAGACTCCAGGTGTGAGTCTTCTCAACATGCTCATCACACAAACAAGACTTATTGGTAACTGTAGAGCCTCTCATAATATGGGACTGTCCCACAAAGGGAGCAACCCACCACCCCTAGTGATTTCTGTCCCTCTGGTTCAATGAAAACTACATTCCTGAATCACCCCAAAGTGAGAGGTATCCACATTATATGCAGAAATTCTCTGGTTTCCTATTCAGTCTTGGTACTAGAGAAAGAATTCAGACCACCAACCTCTGATTTCAATTATACTAATACCTACTTTCTCCTAAAACAGTTGATGATCATGACAAAGAACACTCTTGCACTCTTGAGAACTTACTTTGCTCTTCCAAAAGTTGCTATGAACTTCATGTGAAATAACAGCATGCTGTTTTCCATTAATTATACTGCAAGCTCCATAATAGCAAACTAACAAGAAAAATGCTAAGCAACTGATATCTAACTTAGAGGTGGGAGCAACGTTGTTTAATCCATCATGGCTTTGATTCAGTCTGAACCACACACAGCTATACGAATGAGATCACAGTCTTATGATAAGATGAGTGATCTATCTTTTGTTCCACTGCCATTTGCTTAGTGTTTCTCTGATGATTTCTTACTTACTGATCTAACTGATTTAGTATTTGATAGAAAAGTATTGTCCAAATTTTCTTTTTAAATTTAAAAACCTAAAGCCATAAAGACTAAGCCTGTCCATGCAGCTAAAAAAAACTGCTCAGAAATGGGGTGACAATCACATGTCACTGCATCTATTGAGCCTGAAGCCCATCTCAGAGGGTGGAAAGTGCTCTCTGAGGTGACTTTTGCAATGCTTCCACTTCAGGGGAGGTACTGCGGAAAAGGGCACCCTTCTCCATTTTGAAACAAGCGCCATTTTGTGGCACCTCCATGCAGAGCAGGAAGAAAATACCAGGCAATGAAGGTGCCTGCATGAGTGATTGTGCCAGAAAATGGTCCATGTGGACCCACTGACACCAAAAATGGACACTGGGGGGGGGGGGCAGTGGGAATCTTCTTTGACCCATGGACTCAGGCAAGCAGGGACACTGCCTGATTTGTAGGCAGGAAAATAACACCCAAGAGTGATTACCACCTTCATTATCCTCTTCTGCCATCATGTGGAGGGATGATAGAAGGAAGCAGATACAGGGACAGCATTCTTCATCCATCCAGGTCCACATTATGCGTTGTCATTGCTCAGGTGCCACTTTTCATTACCATGCAAAAAACATCTAAAACTGGGCCAGGCTTCAGTATGCAAGGGCGCCCTACAATTAACCAGGGCAGGTTTTCTAATTTCCCACTGATTCAAACATCAGTAACAATGAGAAGATACCAAGCAAGTAGGAAGAATAAAGAAAGAATATTTTTATTTAGTTATTTAGTTATTTAATTATTTAATTTATTATGTTTATATCCTGCCCTATGCCCATAGACCTCAGGGCAGGTTACAAGTTTTTAAACAGCAGGTTAAACAATAATATCCATAAAAACACTTAAAATCAAACAAGCAGACAAATTTGAGCTTGATATTAAACAGCCTTCAAAATACAAATCATACATAAAAAATTCCAGTAAACATACAGAGACCCTTGCCCGAATAACCTCCAAAACAAACATAAAAACAGTCTACTTATACAACGTATGGTGACTCAACCACTGCACATTGACTAGAACCTCCTGAAAAGACAGGTTCATGTGATCTAGCAACTTCTGCCAAATATCTGCTCCACTTGGAGGCATGCAGCCTCCTGCATGTATGATACAATCTTCCCTGGAGAGATCAAATTTATACATATCAATTATACAATCATACTACCAACTGCCTACTGATTCTTATCCTTCTACTCCCTCATTAACACTAACTGTGCAGCCCACACCAACCTAACAACTAATTCCCAATTCAATAAAGGCAAACCTTGAACCTTAAAGGTGGATCCTTAAAGTTCCAGATAGTTACATATACGTATATGTAACATATCATGTATCTGCATTAGAACTTGATCCCAAAACCTTATCACCTCCGGACAAAGCCACAACTAATGCAGTGCCTGCATAAATGCCAACACTTCCAGGTACACCCAGAGAACATATGTGCCAACTGTGTGTATAATGCCAACTATGTAACACCTTCAAGATGGATACTACCAAAGCAACATTCAAAGATTTGAATGAACGTTCTGCTAGCAAGAGTGCTTTTTTTTTTCAAGAACTGAGAAATTTCTAGAACCAATAAACCTACACTTAAATAATGGTTTTGAGAGAGTAAAATAGACTGATAGCATGTTAGGGGTATGTTTTTTTTTAAATAGAATTGAAGAATGAGAGGAAAATAGCAATATAAAAATTGCTTCTGTACAAAACGATGATAGAGCCTTACCTGACATAGTACATAGAGTTTTGCTCACCACATTTCAAAAGAGATATAGCAGAAGAGCTCAAAGGATGGCAACTAAAATAATAATGCGTCCAGAGGTACTCTTTTAAAAGGGCAGCTTGAAATGGTAGGGACCTTTTAGTCTAGAAAGGAAGGGAGTGAGAAGGAAAATTATGCATGGTGTGGACAGAGCGGATAAGGAGATTTCCCAGATAAAATAAAGTAACATAAAAGTTAATTTATGAAGAAATTTCTGCTTGAAACTCAACCGGTTTGATGAACTTTATTTTATGGTCACAAGAGGTTCCAATATCTTTTCCTTTGCCTGTATGAAAGGAGAAACTGTGTGCTAGGCCTATCCCTGCCTCCACGTTTCACATGAGCAGATAAAGTTCTGAAAAGAGCCTATGAATATAGCTTAGGAGTATGTTTGCTCTAACTAGACCATCTGTTGAACGTTTGGAAGTTGGAATGAGAACTACAGGCAATCTCCCCTTCTACTCTTGGGATGACTAAACCAAGGCTTCAAGGAAGCTGAACTAGCAAACAATCCACAGTGGAAAGCAAATTTACTGGGAGCCCAGGCAGTGGCTACATCATGTTTCTAATAAAAAATCAATGGCTTCCTACACAATGAGGGCCAGGCAGAAACATATATTTCAGTACCCTGGACAGATCACAGGGTGGTACTAGTAGTGCTTCCATGCATCCATCTGAATCCATCTACACATGCCCCAGGTCTTCCCCATTCCCAAGGAGTGGACAAATTTAAAGAGACAGTACTGGTTCTGGTGCTAAGAATTTCACACCATGCTGCGTTGCTTATACTGCATATGTATATTGGAAAACATGCTTTGCTGTGGATGATACAGAATTTAGGCCCTAAAGGGGAAATAACATGCTAATTCTAGGAATCTGATGCAAACAGTCATTGTATTATGGACCTGATCCAGTGCTTCTGGAGTCTGTCTCAGATTCCATGCCTTATAGCTTTCTTTTCTTCTCTGTCAGTGTCCAGATTACTCTTCTTTGCTCTGGCCCTTCTATTCATTTACATGCAAGAAATGCTAACAGCATTGCTTAACAAGTCAACTAACTTTGTTAATGCCATAATATGGGGTCATTTGCTGGCAAAAACCCTTTCTATAGTAGACACTACCTGTTATGCTGAAATTGTCATTAGATACAGGACTGAGCAGACTAGGAGTTACCATCGACAAAGAGTGGGCCCTATATATAACATGCTGTTCAGAAAGCTGTGAAGTGCCCTTCGTAGTTTTCCACAAGAACTACATAAGTACGCAGTGCTTTTAGTGAGCATTTTGAAAGCATCAGCCTGTTTTCTCCATTTACAGAATGGCAGCCAGAAGCGATCAGCAGCTTGTTAATGCGAAGAAAAGGGTCATCAGAATGCCTCAATAAGAGCACACTGGGCTTTACCAGCTGGCTCCACAGCTATCACAGCCAGGGGATGCCCCAGCATGCGCAGAGCCTCTTCTAGGATAGAAATGGCTTCATGCAATACATATGCCCCCTGCTGGGGCATACTGGAAGTCCCCCTTTTTGCCTTGTGTGGAAAGGCCCTAAGAACCATTCTGCACTGGGCCTTATCCAGATTCTATCCATGAATAGAGGCCCGCCATCAGAATGTTAGTGCAGACAATGGCTGCCACAAGTGGGGCCTGACATTCACACCAACATACAGATAGCAGGTCCTCATTCTGGAATATAAGGGTCTATGTAATGCTCAGGTACATCTGTAAATAGACTGATAACTAACATCTGGTTTACATGCATGCAGATGTTTATTATTACAGATTCAGGTGCTTAGATTGTTATCCCCCCTCTTTTCTTTTCCTTTTAACATTTTGGAAAATAATTCTCAAATGATATTAGGCAATGACTACAGTGAACTAAAATAATTGCATGTTTCTAGGAATTCAGTCTTTAATATCTTCAAAGGCAAATCAGAAAACACCAAAATTATATGCTCCAGTGAATCATAACTGAGGATGTAAAAGTGAATTATTATATGTTCTTAGTTTCAGAACAACCAACTTCCTTCCTTTCTTGGTCATGTCTAGTCCTGAGGTTTTTAAAGTCCCATTATCTGGCCCTGTTTATGAATTCATTTTATTCATAAAGATTTCCATTTACCAAAAAACTTAAATTTTCTTCACTGGCTGATGTATGAACAAACCTTATGAGCTTTTGACTATTTTATTTATAAAGTATATTTATACTTCACCTTAAAAGCCAAACTTCCTGTACAATGAATTTCTTCCAATTCAGAAAAAACTGAGTGGAGAAAGGTCAATGTGGCTGGTTTTAAGTTAACTGCAATATCAACTTTAGTTTTTAAAGCAAAAATGTTTCCTCATTTATATTCAGGGATTGGCATGTACTGAAAGCATTCAGCTTTGAGACAGGGACTTCTCAAATCTTGAAGAAAGTATTTTTAAAAAGAAAAAAGAAAGAAAAGGCTTTGGGCCTTTCTACACTTTTCTGGCTGTGATCTAAACTAAACCGGACCCATTAGAACTAATTAACATGCCATGGAAGGCACAGTCTGGAATATTGCCATCAAATGTTTTACTCTGCTTCACATGTGACCGACTGTCCCATGGATGGTTGAAGGGCATGTGGGGCAGGTCAGCACAGCTACAGCTGCATTCAGTGTTGACCAGGCACCATAGCAATAGCCGACACACACGGCTGATCCCTTAGCATAGCAACCATTCCTGGTACAGCAGCAATTGCACTTACCTAGCATATAGTGAAATGCTGGGTAAGTTTGGGATGGATTGGGTATTCCAAAATGTGGATGCCTGATTCATCACAGTTCTTCACTAGTTTCTGTGCCAAAGCAAGGTACAAAAATGCATCATATTGACTGTGCTGGATCTCTACATCATTAGAATGTATTTCCTTCATCATTTTAATCATGTTTTAAATATTATGATTTTAGCTGTTTTTAGTGTCTATGTTATGTAAACCACTCCAAAACTATATTCTAATGGGAAGTGATTAAATAAACGAACAAACAAACAAACGAACAAATGAATGAATGAATGAGCCATGGCCAGTAGAAAGCCATGTATACGTGCAGTGGTTATTTTAAGAAAGCAGAACATTGAATTGTAATATGATGATACTTATGGCCATTACACAAAGTTAAAAGCTGACATGCAAAATAAAAGAAGGAGGCACTATTCTATTAGTTCCTTAGCTATTAATGTAGGGCCAGTTCACATTCTGATGGTGGAGTGATCCAGACTTCGTTGAATGAATCACTCCATCTGCACCTGGGAGCCATCACAACTTCCCTAAAGCTGCAAAGGCCTCCCAAGAACATCTCAGCTATGGACTGCTAGAAAGTCCACACACTGACTAGGAGCATCTGGATCACTCCTGAATGGCAGCCTCCACACTGTATTTCATGTGCAATATGGCAAGTGAGCAATTACACATCCCTCTGCCCTGAAGCCCCAATACTATCTTTAAGTGAGGGACAGGGCAAACTGACAGGAGAATAGGATTTTCTGCCATCACAGCATCCTGATTCAACAGTCTCATTCAAGGAGTGGGCTGTATGTGCCTGTATGGTGGAGCTGGTTGTCATGAACGGTCATAAATTAGTCGTAAGAGTCCGCCCATGTTATCAAGAGAAAACCTGGAGCAGTATACACTTATCATTGTAATTACTTTGCTTATTAAGGTGCCACATATAGGTATTGTTATAAGGATGTAGTACAACTTCCCTCAAGCAGGTCAACTATCCTGTACAATCTGCTATGTAAAAATGCAAACAAGCATACAGATGGGTAGTTGAAATCTCCTTCCAACCTTCCACACATTATCCCCAAAAGAAGTTCTATTCCCATTTCTGTGATGCCAGCAAAAATAAGAAACTAACTACTAAAAATCACTTCCTCTCCCTTGTTCACTAGCTTTTTTAATTTCTCAGGTTTGTCCTCGGTACATCCAGAACTGTCTTGTGATAAACACTTCAAGCAGCCCCTTTACCGCAACGTGCTGTTCACAAAAGCCAGAGTGCAGTACATTACAGTGTCATGTTCCTAAACATGCCCAAATGCTGCTTATGAACTTGAGAGTGTTAAAAGAGGAACTCCAAAGTATTACAAGCAGCACCACAAGATTTTGCCCGTGGCTAATAATCTAATCATCCCCACTGAGCCAGCGTGTTTTATTTTTTAATTTCCTAACACCCGCTACCAAGAATGATAAGACTTTAATTTCCTTTCTTTCCAGCAAAAGCTCAAGCCAGACAATATTGCTATTTCTAGCTCATATCATTAGTGGACTCCGTGCTTGTCAGTGTCTCATTCACTCCTGTCTGCTCATAGGTTTCACGAAATATGTCCAAGAGCAAAAGCAAGGGAAAGAACAGAGGGGAAAAGAGAACAGCATACAGGACACGGCCACAACTCAGACATTCACATGGAAGCTAGAAGTTGAGGTAAGGATATTTTCTATGTCAGTTCCAATCCTGGTTTACTGTGCTCACCACCCATGTGAGGAGAGCAATGATTCTCCACTTGCCCATGCAGATGTGGGGATCAGAACACCAGCCCACTGTTTCCTTTCCAAAGTGCTCCTTGCATGATCTCCATGAGCATTGTACTCCCCTCCCCATATGTGCTGCAGTTTAGGAACCTCAACTTTACAGGATCACATGTATCTGTTCTGTGGGGGCTGCATTGCTGTGTATTTATTCAGGATAGTACAGTAAATGAATGAATATGATTTATGAATTAGCCACTTGGTCATATCATGATAGGATAAAATTAGAACTTCAGGCTGAGGGGGGGGGAGGAACTGGGGCGCTTCTAAGGCCATCTTCTGGGACTCGAGAGCAGGAGAAGGTTTGTCCTTGTCTCTGCTTGAGATGCCCATGAGCATTTGGTGGGCCACTGTGTGCGACAGGATGCTGGACTAGATGGGCTGTGGCCTGATCCAGCAGGACTTCTCTTACGTTCTTATGTTCTTATGATATCAAGATTTCAACTTCTCCCTCAGATTCGAAGTCCACTGGATACCCTTGGACCCACTGCTACTTCTAAGAGGGTTATGAAAGCAACTAAAATTATTCAGAAAAGTTCAAAACATCTCAAGAAACTAAGGCCCTTTCCACATTTGCTGGTGTTCCTTACCAGCAAGTGCACCAATGTCCTCTCTTCTGCACACTAGTGTGGAATACAGGAAGCACCCTTCCACCACTGGTGCATTCCATCCACACAGAACAAAGCATAATCCAGATCTGGATTACCAGTAGACAAGAACGATTGGCATATATGATCAAGCCAATACAGAGCAGAGAGGTTTGTAGAAGATAACCACCACCACCACCATCTTTTCAACTATGGAAAGTGCACTGCCAAAATAGGTTTCCGGAACCCTTGGAGCTTCTAGCCCTTTGGAGTCCTTCAGAAGACAGTCAAAAAGCTTATTCAAGGGAGAAGCCTAGTCTGGACCTGCATCACAGTGCAGAAAACACTGTTCCGGAGCACACCTTGCTGGGAGTTTGAACCAGGAAGCATTGCTGGTCCCAACCCACTAGTTCAGATCAGGCAAGGTAAGTACAGAAAGGTCATTTGGTGATAAAAAACAGAGACAAGTTACAGCAAGTAAGCAAGAGGCAGTAGACACTTCTTCTTAACCACTGAATTAATATCTGAGGGTGGTGGTGGAGGTATTTGGTCTGTTCTGTATTAATTGGGGGTTATAAAGATTCACTAAAAGTGGCATCAACCTGTCAGTTAAATCCAGTGTTCCACAGTTCCTTTGAATGATATGAAGAGCACAATAATCCAGTCTAGAAATAACTAATGTATGTGTCATTTAAAAAGCAACATATTTTCCAACAGGGCCTGTCCTAGTTAGTAAAACCGCAATATTTGGACCTCATAGCTGGACATAAAGCCTTATAAAATTCCTTTAAGTGATGTGTATGTCTTTAAAATTATTATTAGCCACCTTTAGAGTCAGAACAAGTGGATTACAAATGTTGAAGTAAATTGTTCCTTTCTTGTAGCATGGATTGTTGAAAAAAGCCATTCCCAAGCAAAATTGTCCCTTTGGCCATGCAGTTCCTAAACAGACCCTAGTAAGCCCATCAGGCCAAGGGACATCAGGTATTTAATGCAACAAATAAGAACTTCAGATACTACTGAAATCCAGTTTCTGTTAGCCCCATTTAGAAAGCCAGTGAATAAGGTTGATGGCAGAAGTGGGACAACAACCTCAGGTTGGCTAGAAGTTCATAATCCGTGCTCTAGGACAGCATTTCATGCTAAACTAGACTTTGGCCCTTTCAGCACTGACCCCTTATTTCAGATTTTATCCTGGAATAGGGACATGCAGTCTGCATGCTGGTGCAGACTACAGCAGGCCCAGGAGATCAAATTGAATTCCTGGAACTTTTTCAGTTGCTGTTTCAAGGTAGATCCCATTCAGAGTTTGCTTTCCTTCACACAAACTGACACACTGATAAGCCCGGTAGAAAGCCGTGCCCTCTTCTTTTCACTTTTTGGAAGGGGCATCCGACTATTTGCCTGTATGGCAACAAATCCCACATACTTGGACAACTCTCTGGTTATGACAAGTTAATTAATTTGACCTATTTAGCATCCCCCTCTTTCTGTAGAACTCTTTCTGGAAATCAAAGAATTTGAAGAAATAAAATGTCCAAAGCGAATACCAAAAATTAAAGGATCTGAGGGGTTCTAGTCATTTTTAGCATTTCTGCACTTGATCTGCCACTGCTTTCAAGATGCTCTCAGAGGCAGCAGCAAGGCTGTGAAAGCTGAGAACATTTGTTCCTGGACTTCAGAGTTTCCAGCCTAGCTAGACCAACTTCCAGTGGTACTTCCTAGAACACCACCAAAAAGGGTTCCCATAGTATACCAGACCGCCGCCCCCCATGGTTCAGTATATTGGCTCTGGGTCAGCTATATACCTGAGTGTTAAGTTCTGCAAATATGACCAGGGAGCTATTTTACGAACCTTACTGCAGACTATAGTTTGTTCAATGTGGATGAAGATGATGGGGAAGGGCTGACTTAGCCCTAGTGTGTAATCAGCCCCAAGAATCTGCTCCTGAATAACTTGTTATGTGGAAAGAGGAATTTATTCCAATAGCATAGTGAAGTAAATGCACCATTCAGTTGTCTTAAATGGCAATTTGATGGCAATGATATTGAGGAACCTTTCTTTTTTCACTATCATGAGAGGTGTCACTTGAGAGTGCTTCTGATCTGTTCACAGGTCATCTTCAGCACTACAACTGTGGAAAGCCTGAGTCTGATGGAAGTCAGGAGGCAAGGAGTAGGACTAATGAAGCAGTAACAGGGCTTATTAAGTCAGTGAACAACTCTGTTAATTAACTGTACAAAAGCTCCCAAATCATTGGAGAGGTCTTACTGTAAATCCTATGTAATACAGAATACCACCTCATGATGGCTTGTGGTTGGACGTTCTCAGTAGTAGCATTTTCTCTTTGAACTGCCCTCCCGTTTCCTGTTTGTGAGCTACCTAAACTTACAGCTTATATAGGAACCTATTAAATACCTAAACTTTTACCTGGGCATCCCCTGTGTGAAATTTGTTTCTTCCCTTGCCCATCCACTTTTTAAATGTGTTTCTAATAATCTTTTATTTGTGTGCATACATTGTGCCTCTTGTTTTTAATGTGCCCTATAAACCACTTTCAGAATTCTTAATAAAAAATGATAAGCAAGCATATAAATGTCTTAAATAAATAAAAAGATCCAGTGAAAGCAATATTTTTTAAAAAAATGTGTATTTTTTTAGCTAAATAAATACAACATCCACCACCCCCAAAATGCTTCTAGACTGTATTGCTTAGATTGCAAAATATTTGGAGCTATTTCCTCTGCCAGATATCAGGATTTGAGTATCAGCAAACTTATGCCCTTCTGCACTTGCCGTTAATGCAGAATAAGACAGATCTCAGGGAGGCCTCTACTCCCTCCTAGTACACTTCATCCACACAACATAGATTGGGCTAGGAAGCCCAACATTGATGTCTTGGTGTGGTTCATCAGTAGTCCTCAATTTTAGCATCTACTGCCAAATTAGGGAGCAATGAGCATGATGGCATGCCTCCATGATTCAATATACCACAAAGGAGCCATTTTGGTGGTGCAACAAAGCACACTGCCAAAATGGCCTCCTAGGAGCTCTAAGACTTTGGGCTTTGGAGCTGGCATGAGGGCTGGTGTAGAGGAACTTGTTCTGTGCCAGAAGATGGATTTACATATCCCAGTACAGGGCAGCCCATCCTGTACAGGTGTGAAAACAGGGTCAAACACCACCAAGTGTCTCTTTGTGGCTTCTTTTGGAGGGCTTTTTGATATATTGATGTCTTATTCATTATACTGAGCCTGTTCTGTTAGATAAGTTTTGTTTTATTTATAATGCAGCATGTTTTCGCTGGTATAGCTATTGATGTTCTTTACTATGTATTTCTAATGCTTTTAATGTATTGCAACCCAAGCTGAGACTCTGTGGGAAGGACTAGATAGCAATGTAAGCAGATACAAAAGGAATTCAATGGAACCCCCCTGACACGTAGCATTTGGAACTCATCCAGGACAATTGACTGTCTGTCTTGTGGTCCATCTGGGTGAAGGAAGTGAGGCTTGGTGCCTCCAGGGTGATGTTTTCCCCCATCTTTTCTAACACTGTTTCTTTAAAGGCTTCCCCTGTGTCATCTTTTTGGCCAGTATATTATCCTTTTAGAGCAATTAGCAAACTACATGAAAGCACTGTAAATACAATTGATGTTTCCTTTCTGATTAATTCATCCCTTTCACAATTTTAGCTGAACAATACCCAGATTGGTCTGGCAGGTAATGAAAAGAATTAGGTTATTAGAATACATTTCAATATCCTTGCCTTGCCACCATCACCTCCTTCTCTCTTGCCTCTTGTAGCCATAATACTTAAATAAGCCAGCAACAGGCATAGAGATCCTGTTACAGATTTAGTTACAATGTACAGGATGGCCTGACTGCCAAATAATAAAATATGCCCATGACTTTAATGTGATTAGTAATGGCTCAGACTTTCAATGGTATTTTTACAAGCACCTGAAATGAAAGCATTAGAACAAGAATTCCAAGCCCTTTATACTTAGAGTAGTAATTTGGGACCTTAGACTTCCCCAATTAACCTCAATATTTTGGCACAGAGTGGGAGTGGCCGCTGGCTCAGAGGGAGAATGTCTGCTTCAAAATATTGTTCCGTCTCAGGAAACTTTCACACACATTTAAAAAGTCAACACTTCTGACCGTGGCAATTTCCTTGCGCAATTTAGGTCATAATAAAAGAGTCAATAAATAGCAACGATAATCATCATACCAGTTACACAGCTCAGAATGTACTTGAGCTTACAAGCGCATGAACCTCATAAAGGGGATCAACTTGGTGATGTTTATAATGTTGGGTTTCCGTGGTGGTCCTTATTACCTGGCTGATGAGCCTGCGTTTAATGCTCGGGATGTGGAATTATAAAAAAGAGAGGAGAGAGACTTTTCAATGGTTTACCTTCTGCTTCTGGTTCTGCCACTGAATCAGATTTTGTTTTTTTGTGCTACATACAAGTACAAAAATGTGTAGAAATGCATTTTTAGAAATTCACACCCAGTGTTGATATGTGCATGATGTCATGCGCACTATAGAGCCACTCATGGACAGAGTGATAATAGCAGTGGCTATGCTTTTGAAAGCAGGTAAGTTCCTAGCATCTCTGTTTCTCCTTAAGAGTCAAACAAGGGCACTGTGGAGAGCCAGGAATGTCATATACACCACCTGACAGTCCTGGGCCTCTGACCACAATTCATGCTTCATGATGTCTGTGATGGTACTACCTAAAAGTATTAAGATAATAGAAATCACCCAGTGTTCATATAGAAGCTATAATCTTGACACTAATCTTACAGCAAGAACTGCATGTGTCGTGTGATGAAGACAGAAGGGATCGCTCTTGAACTGGAATGTTTCTCCAGTTGTGCAGTCAGACAGAGGGGTTTTTTTGGCTGCCACTTTAAGAAAAAAAGCATCTGCTCTGTAGATTCACAAAAAATGCATCCAAATGGTTAAAGGATAAGCCTACCTCATTTTCCTCATTTCTTATGTTCTTCACCTTGAAGTCTTGTAGGTGTGATGCCTTTCTAATAGCCAGTCCTCACTGCTGATTGGTCACTCATCTGCCCAGCTTTTCATAGCTTTGATTAGTCAACCACCAGCAACATATGTTCCCATGCTGTTATTGCCCCCTCCTTTGTGCTAGTAAAGCTCTCTACTGCCCAATACAGCTAAAGGGAAGAGTCACTCAATGTTCCCAAGTTTCAGAACAGGATAAAAACAGAGACGGCATCTCATTAAGCATGCTTGACTGTAACCTTAGACCACATTAATCTTGAACCCAGGACACAAAAGTTCTCTGAACTTAAAGAGACATTTTGTCAAGTTCCAGAAATCTTGCTCCTGTGGTTTCTTGCCTTTTCCTTTCTTCAGTTTTCCTTGATCCTAGGAATGAATACACAATGTATAATGCTTCTCTCTTTTACCACTCTCAGTGCCTTGTCCATTATCAGCTAAGATCAAAATCTGATGTTGCCTGTTCATGCCATTCTTGATCTACAGTCACATGGCCTAAAATGCACTACTTCAGCACTACTAAGCCTCAGTGGCAAATAGGGGTGTTTTTCCACTAGCATTAAGTACCCATTGAAGCACCCATTAAGGACCCATTTGGCTGAGTTCCAGATGACCCCATTACCACTACAGACCCCATTAGAGACACATCTGTTTCCACCATATGGGTCCTTCAGGACCTATAATCCGGATTTCCTGTAGGCCCCATTAAAGGGGTCTACAATGGGGTCTTCAGCCATCAAATCCAGATTCTAGGGAGCCTGTTTCCACTACAATTGGGCAATGGGATCTAGAGGTTTGGGGGGGGAGGCACCCACAGGGAGGGTGTCCCAAACTCAAGACTTCAAAGCCCCTCCAAAGTTGCCTTCAAAGACTAACCCAGGCTCTGAAGAGGACCCCATGTGAGCAATGCTGCTGTCAAAGGCTCTGGAAGATCTTTGAAGTTAGCAGCGGATCACTCCAGAGATTCTACGGAGCTGCTCGGGAGGATCTTCAAAGATTCTCCGGAGCATCTACGGAGATTGCACCCCCAGTCCCCCCAAACACCTGAGGTGACAGGCCAACCCCTCGTGGGTAGAGCCGGATTTGCACATGGGTGCTCCAGCGTACCCACAGCAGGCAGGCTAGCACCCATTGCTGTTGGGTACTAGACCACCCATGGAAACACATTGGGTACTTCCTTTAATCCGGATCTACTAGATCCAGATTAAGGGAAGTACCCATTCCTTAAATCCAGATCTTCTTAGATCAAGATTAAAGAAGCTCAGTGGAAAAACATCCTAGAAGTGCCTTCAATTGGTTTACAGGCTAGGAGTGTGCACGAATAATTTTTTTGCATTTGCATTTGAATTGAATTGAATGTCAAAACATTTGATTCAATTTGAATGTTTAAAATCCAAATGCTAAAAAACCCGATTTGAAATTGTTACATTCGAATCTATTTGTTCGAATGTTAGATTTGTATTTAAAGATATGAATGGTGACAACATTCGTATGTGTTATATGCATTTGTACGCATTTCGTATGCATCCCATCTTATCCTGTATGCATCCCATTTTCATCCTGTATTATAAGCGCAAATGTGTACAGGTACGTATATTTGTACAGATTCGTATGTAATACATACGTACCTGTACATTTGAATGATTCAAATCACTCGAACGAATGTTTCAGAACATTCAAAATCCATTTGAATGTCTAAATTTGAACGTGAAGATACTCTATTCGAGTTCGAATGTCCACATTCAAACTAATTCAATCAGATTTCAAATGTTTAGAATAATCGTGCACATCCCTATTACAGGCTGCCCTGACTCTAGCCTTTGAAGAGGATGAGCAATTCAAAGGGCAGTTTGCCAGCTTATTGGCTTCCTCCTCCTCTATGTGGAATGACAGAGGAGGGAGAAATAATGGCCCAGTTTCCACCTGTGTTGCTTTCATGTCAGACCCAAAATGGACAACATCTGCTGCAAAAATGGACACAAATCTTGCACCTGCGGAACTTCTATTCAGCTGGTGCAAAGTTCACAGAGGCTATGATGTGACACAGACTGTTTGACCAATATACCTCTAACTTCTTCAGCACATTCTGCACTTCCTGCAACTGAAGCTGTCTAGATGCTATCTTAGCATTTCTTTTTCTATTTTATAATTTCTTTCTCAGAGAGGCTTTCAGCATTAAAAGGCCATGATCCAAACCACTGGGTCTGGACCAGTGGACTCCACTGGTAGAGACCATGGCAAGGCGTAGTTTGGGACAGTGCTGTCTCCACAACAACATTTGTCCAGACCAGCACCCACAAAGGTGCTAAAGCTCACACAAACTTCAGGGCTGGTGTCTGAGGCTCCAAAGGCAAAGAACAAAGATTCCTAGTGTCCACCAAACTGGATCCCACAAGTAGTCTAGAAACTGAGGTTTGCCTTCTGCACACACCCTTGTTCCAGACTAGGCACACTGCTCTGCTAATACTTCTTGATATCAAGGTCTACTGATGATCCAGATCAAGGGGCTCCATTCTATGTTGACAAAATGTACCAGCGGTGGTGGTGACAAGTGGAAGGGAGGCCCTTTGTACACCTGCCAGCAAATGCAGAAAAGGCCCTAATACTACAGTTTTAGACTGAAATAGTTGTTCAGTAGCTTGATTGATTTCAACACTCTAAATACAGCCATTTTTCTGAGTTCCTGTACATAACAAACAGCATAGGGTTTGTTTTTTTTATTTTTCAAGTTTTTTTTCTCAATTATCTGCCTAAGCCTCTTTATTTCAGATGCCTCAAAAATATTCATCATCCTTACTAATTGTCCAGCCTCCACATCCAGAGGTTGCAACTGTCATTATTCACAAATTGGCATGCAGCAGATGGGTCTTCATTCCTTTTGAAATGCTGTGAACTCTGTTCATTTTCTGCAAAGATGACTAACAGTGTGACCTTTTCCCATTTACATTTGCTATGTGATGAGCAATACCATATCAGAAAAAAGGTTTTAACTGTAGTCTATTATTATTGATTTACTATGTGACTCCATTCAACACATTAACTGATATTTTGTAAAAAGTATCATTTAGCTAAATGTGTTCATTGTGCCTTAGATTTGAAATGTGTCTGAGTCCAGTTTGTATTTCACTTTGTAATCCTATAGTGCTTCTCTCAAGATCATCTGAGCCAGTTTGATCTAGTGGTTAAGGATACAGACTCTTATCTGGGAATACCAGGTTTGATTCCACCCTCCCCCATGAAGCCAGCTGGGTGAAGTTGGGCTAGTCACAGCTCTCTTCTGAGCTCTCACAGCCACACCTACCTCACAGGGTGTTCTGGTGTGGGGAGAAGGATAGAAAACTTTGTCAACCACTTTGAGTCCCCTTAAATGAGTGAGAAAAGCAGTGTAGAGAAGCCAACTCTTCTACTTCTCTACTAGGATATTAAATAAATAAAACAGTAGCACAAACCCACATTTGATCTCTTTTTAACCTTAAACCAATCAGGCATTTTGCCAGCTATCTTTATAATAGCATGTTGTGTCTCATAGAATTTAAGCAGTATATGAACTGAATAAGTTGGATAGGCCATATTCACCTTCATTGTCCATAGTTTCTTATGTGATAATTTAACTCTTTTTAATATTCTGACATTTTCTAACTCATCTCTTGTTGGATTCTTGCCTATTCATCAGCAATTTCTGTTTCTGTTTTTTTCCTCTCTAATATAATTCTCAACACAATCTTGCTTGCACATCATACTAAAGGACAAGTCAAACCTTCACCTCATACGTTAAAGAACTCAGCTGGGACATTATCTGGTCAAGTTGATTTATGACGCTGTCTAATGGACAGCATGTTCTGTTTCAACTCTAAGTGATGACAGATCACAAATAGTGAAATGAATCTGTTTTTTTTTTCAGTTAATCTCTTCACTTTATATCTCTCCATCTCTGTACTGTTTTTCCCTTCTTCAACAATGGTTTCTGGTGAGTTTCTTTGCTTCCATTGATAAAGAAATGTCTATGTGATGGACTTTACAATGTTAAACAACTGTCTCATATTGCCAAATTACCTCTCTTGAGCTGCTTCTGTTTATCTTTCTTTAACTCCCTATGTTCTTCTGTCTTCACTTGGGAAGTGTCTCCTCAAACGTGATGTCTTCTTGAGTCCTATTTGCTGCTTCTAAGGAAACTTCTATATTTTATATTTTGCCATCAGTCTTCTAAGGTTTTGTCTACAGCTATCCTTTCTAGGACCTTAGTTCTGTTCAAGACTTCTCCTTTGAATTTGCCTATAAATTCCACCATTTTACCAATGTTGACTGCAAATAACAGTTGTTCTGGGTGTCATCTTCCATATGAGAAAAGGGTATCTATTTCCAAGCTTCAGGACAGGATAAGATGTTTTAGGGATTTTATGTCTGTCCCCTACAGCCTCAAACTTTCTGAGAGGGCATTTTGTTAAGTCTGTCTGATCACCAGAGCAGTTCCATGGCACCACAAAGGCCTTGTGCAGATCTTGGCTATGTGCTTCAAGTAGAACATGGACCACACCATATCAAATTCCTTAAGAGCCAATCTCAAAATCCAACAGTTAAAAACACATAAATTGCTGGATGGGTTAGAGAGAGGAACAACCATTCACACAGAAAATATTAAAGATATGGCTTTAATAGGAACATGAAAGCTGTTATTTTAAGTATGCCATAGATAGCATGAGCCATTCCTCAGAATGGCTACCAGAGTTCTATTCAGTGGTGACCAGTGAAAGAGAATGAAAGGGTTCTGGGAAGGAACAAAGGGGTTACTGGTACCTCATCTTTGATGGTGCTAGACTGTGTTTTGACCTGAAGTGGATAAGATGCAGTTCAGTGGATCAAGGAAAAGACGTCAAACAACGTTCTGTCATTCCTCTTGTTTCTTCTATCCCATTACACTAGGCATCAATGTGTATGTTAACCTAGCCATTCCACACTCACCCAAGGAGGCCTTTGTGTAGCTTGAAAACTTGCAGTTTTGTTTAAATTGTCATGTGTTCTGACTTGCCAATCCTCTTAAGCCAGCAAGGCACCAAATAACTGCATGAAGTTGCAATAAAAATACTCAGTTTGAAGTGCGGGTGGTAGGGAAGGAGACAGCAAGTAACTTTCTCCATCCCAGGTCTCCATAAAGAAAAAGCAGTCCTTGAAGGCCAAAAAAAGAGATATGGACTGATTGCACAACAGTTTATTGTTGCACACATTGCATTTAGGTAATACTAGTTATCACGATCCTGCTTGAAATTCCAATGATATGACAGAATGGAAAATTGAGAGTAATATTCCCAGTACACAAGCTCAGAGAAGAACAGCATTAGAATACATGTCAACATCTAACATCTTCACCTGTGGCATCTATTTATCTATATACATACAAATAATAGTATCAGTACTAGTAGTACTAGTAATAATAATAATAATAACTTTATATGTGCTTTTAAATAGAAATGTTATGTTTTTAATTAAGGCTTAGTTAATTTGAATAAAGTGAGGAAATCACATCTGGATTCTCAGGGCTATGGAGCTCATTACCACAGCTTGCATAGGGTTAGGTCAGGGATTCAATTGTCAGCTTCATTTTAGCTCACTTTGATGACCAGCATGAACTACAGTGTGTTGAATTTTGTTCTTCCACTCTTGAAACTCTTTTGCAGTCAAAGCTGAAAAAATACAAAATGAAGTCAATGACAAGAAGAAACAATGGCATTAAATGTGATACCGATACTAAAGTTCAGTATAAGGAGGTTTACTAGGGAAAGGGCTCTTTATTGGGTTTTCCTTCTTTTTAACTTCACAGAAGATCAGCAGGCACACCTATATAGTTGGTATCCCACATTACTAGCATTATCATTGTATAAAAAAGCACCAAATCATGCAGACCAAAGGTCTTTCTGCAAGGTCTTTCCTTAATAAAGATTAAGCATCCATGTAGTGCATTTCTAGGCCTTATCTGCACATTGGTGCAAGTCCTTGATGCCACATCCCCAGCTGGCCTGCTCTGTCTGCATTAGAGAGGGAATGATTTGGATTAAAGAGGTCTTAATTCAGATCATTAGTAGACCCATTTAATCAGGTCTTCCAGCAAACAAGCACAGCCTTGATCCAGGACACATGCCTTCCATGTTCAGGATTACCGGGGGTCACCATTCAGTGGGACACCATGGTGTGCTGTTGAAAAGGCCCTGAGCCTAGGAATGATTCTTCCTAACCCTTGGAGGCGTATGGGGGTGTAGCTATGAAGCTCTTGCAGCCTTCATAACTGGGCCATGGACTGCTTCAGATCGGCACTGTTGGTGCAAATGGCACTGATCTAGCTCACACATTTCCATGGTTGGGATCTGTGGACTCAGGTATTCTGGATCCACTGATTGTGACCAAGTACAGGTAAGTACAGAAAAGGCCCAAGTTTCACACTGTAGTTTGCTTTAAAATTTAAGTCCCGCGTATTGTAGAAACAACATTTTTCATCACTATTTATGCTCTTTCTGTACTGGACCTTATTCCAGACTATATCCTAGACTAGGGATCTGTCATCTACATACTGATACAGGCTATGGCAGGCCCCACCCAGGGCCTTCTGTACTCTGCAGTAGCATGTGGACGGCAGGCCCCTGGTCTGGGATTTAATCCAGAAGAAAGTCAAGTGCAAAAGGGGCCTTTATCTTAGGTTGCAGTCCTAGAACTGGAAGCAGCAACAATGGAGGGAAAAGAGGGATAGGAGATAGAAATTGCTTTGGCCATCTTTTTTCTTTCTTTTTTTAAAGCAGGTATGTGTTTGCCAGCTGCACCACTGACCTGGAATGGCTGGAGAGACTGAAAAAATAAGCAAAATGGCTACTTTGGTTGATCTGCTCTTGACATGCCCCCAATGCCTTCCCTGCACACATACCCCTTTCTCCCAGTCTTCAGGGTGACCAACAGAAGCAACAGTTGTTGGCAGTTTTGCTGAATTTGCTTTTGCTCCTGGCAGCCAGCCAAGATCAAGGGACAGGGTGATTTAAAGTATTATGTGATTTTTTTAAAAAAAAATCATCTGGCATTAAGGCTTTTTTGAATTTCCTTCATAGCATGAGTAAGGGGGGGGAATGCTGTTGATAGTTCAATAGCACTTCTATTCACTAAAACAATCCTTGAGAGAATATTTGGCTAATGACAGCTTTGGATCCTATCCAAATCCATCTGTTTGCTAACATAATGTTCATTGATATTGAAATGTCCATGAGTGGAAAGAAGGGCAGAGTATCATTTCCCAGTTCCCCTTTCCTCTTCTCTGTATTACCTCCCATGGTGTTCTAAGGATTCCCCAGCTCTTTGAAAAAGATATAAAATGAATATATAATGGGAAATGGTCAAAGTAAAAATTTTCTCAGTCCACCCATCAGATGGCATCTTATTACCAGGAGGGAAACGCTGCAAAATAAAGGGCCTTTTCTCATAGGTTCACCGGGTGATTGGAAAAAGAACTAATAAGTAATAAGTATAAAAACTAAATCCATTGATAGAAAACTAGTGTGTCAAACATAAGCAAAATCAGACTAATTTAAGTATGCTTGTGTTGAGCGGTTGCCAGAATTGGTCTTGGATATAACTTTAAAGAGCCAAGAGATCTCACCCTGGAAAATACAAATAGAATAAATATGTATTGAAATGGAAACATGCCAAAATAAACATTACTATTGGTTCTTACGTGAAGAATTCTACCCACCACACACTGGGGGGGGGGCATATGGGCTCAATTCTATACGACATATTTGCTAAAGATTAAGGGTATAGAAAAGAGGATTGCTACACTTTTATTGTTTTTATCACTTTTAATGATCATATAGAAGAAGCAGTTTCAGCTGGCATAGCTTGTAATGCAGAGAATGTCTGCTAAAATTTCCTCTCCTGTACAACAATTAAAGATGTAGCACTCCTGTCCTCTTTTCCAAAGGAAATCCTTACTAAAGATGTCCTTAAAAGACTGGAGGACAACAGCTAAGACAGAAGTTTAAGTCAATCCGATACATGATTAAACAAAGACAGCAGAGACACACACAAGAGAACTGTATTTTTGGCAGGTCTTAAACATTCACTCTCAAATTCCTAGTAGACTAAGGAATTTAGATCATAGCGCGTATAACCTCTCCTACACTAAATGTGTTAAACTCATAAATTATGTTGATAATCAGTAATAAGACATTCATTCAGTCTTCACAATTTGTGAAGCTGAAGAAATTCCTACTTCGAAGAACACAGTGATAACTCTAGCATTGACAGGCAGGTGTAGGGCTGCTCAAAAAACTAAATTCCTGTTTAGCTTCAAGTGAATTTTTAGGGACATGCGCTCAATGGCTTTCTATGCATAGATATTTCCTTATATATATATATTCATTTTCTGGCTCTATGAGCTCATCCCCATGGGGCTGCCACTGCCTCGTGGTGGGTTCAGGGCAGCATTAATGTGAATTAAGATTCACTTTAAGGAGTCCCCATGGCAATGGGGTGAACCCACCCATCCCCATGAAAACCGCAGCAAATCCCTGCAACGGGATGCCACAGTTTTCTCCACCACCCTCTTGCCTGAGTGCTTAAGCACCCAGGTAAGGGCCTGAATTACCCCAAATGATCATCTGACAGCTGCCCTGCAGTCAGCTAAGCAACTGTCAGGCGGGTATAGGGGCTGTCAAGTGCAGGGCCGAGCTCCAGTAAGATGATTAAAACAGATGTGAAAGCCGTGCCTGTTTTAA
>MTQE01002208.1:27597182-27619622 GCA_014337955.1 Aspidoscelis marmoratus | reverse complement strand
CTCCAGTAAGATGATTAAAACAGATGTGAAAGCCGTGCCTGTTTTAATCATTTTAGTGGAACTCTGCTTATGTGCATGAAAGACTGACAGCTGCCCAGCTGACTTCAGGGCAGCTGTCAGGCTATTGTTTGGGGTAAATCAATCCCTTACTTGGGCGATTAAGCACTCAGGTAAGGGGGAACAGTTGCAATCACAGCATTAGAGGGGGGGACAGCAAAACCCCACCCGCTAATGCTGCAATCGTAGTCTGCAAGTGTCCCCATGCCCCCAGGATAATCCATTCTTGCCCCATAATTCAGGGTGAGAACAGTTACTTCAATTTACAGGATTTTGTCCCTCATGTAGCCTGAATTAGGGCTTTGCATGGGGACTCTCGCAAGGCGAACTCACATTTGCCTCACAGTATCCTTGCCATGGGGACACCCACTATATGAATATAGAGACCATGAACAAATGCATTTTTGGAATTTATTTTGCACATGATGCCAGCATACATAGGTAGATATTTATGCATCCTGGCTACATTAATAATATTATCTATTATGAGTTCCTTGTTTGTATTTCACCCTATTTGTGCCAAACCAGAAAACAAAAAATAGTATATACAAAAATATAGGAAACTAGGGTTTGCGAGGGAGAAAAGGTGAATAAAAATATAATTATCTTTTGGATATTGCCTTTCTATCTCAGCATGCTCTGTCAATACAGCTTCCTATTTTCAATGGTCAGCTAGCTGTGCATGGATTTTCACTTCAAATGGTATAAATGAACCATTTATTTATTTATTTATTTCATAATCTCTCTAGATCTACTACTTTAAAAAAACCTGTATATATATCTAAATTATTCTTTTTATCAAGGTTCACACCTGCAAAGAAATGAAGAGGCAAAATTAGCATTAAAAAAAATTGAAATTACAATATGTTCACAAGCTATCAGTTTGGGAAGCCATCAAGGTGTCTCCATTGACATTAACAATCAGAAGTCCAAATAAGTAAGTTCTAAAAACATAACCTGGAATGAGATTAAAATGAACAAGAATAGCCTTCCTAGGAAAGGATAACTGAATCTTCAGCTGAGACATCAAAAACCATGAGATCCAGTGCAGGGCCAGCCTTACATATCTTTCCTTTATATAATTTTCCACATTTATATCCTGCTTCATCATAGAAGGGGAGCATTTGTAACAACATTTTTCACCTGGATTCCTAACTAGGTCACTTTAGCACAAGCTTGTGGAGTGGATTTCCCCACAGTTATTTAGCAAACAAAATAATCCACAGGCTGGAGAGGGCTAACAATCTTTTACTGACTTCTTCCGAAGTGAGAGACAGTGAGAAAGCTGACTTATTTGCAAGCATTTATTCCTTTGGAATACACAGACTAGTTCTGGACAATGTCAGAAGAAGAGTTCTTGTGGGTTAGAGGTCCTCTTCTGCCTCTGAATCTGGTAGGCACATCATCAAAGTCTGAGAAGTTTCCAACTAGCCCCAGTAAGGGCCACACAGAAAACAGCCTTGAAAGTGTGTGTGTGGGGGGGGGCTGGTCAGAAATCAGAGACCTTTTTGCATGAGGGGTTTTCGAACACACACAGAACACGCAGGGATGCAGCATATGCACTGCCGGGGTGCCAGAGCCGTCCCAGCTGGTCCCGGTGTGTTCTCTGCACGTTCTAGATGTAAAGCAGTTAAAACTGCTCTACATTGATCTTTGTGCGTTCCAAGCATCCCCACCGGGACCGCAGGAGTTGGAGAGACACCCAGATTGGCTTCCCCTCACCCCTTTCTGGGGTGGAGGGAGGCCGAGCTGCGGCTGTCTATGGGCCAGGGGATGTGGGACCCCTTGGTAGACTGGACCCATGTGTGTCAGGTTTACTGGGGCCCCACCTCTCCCGGCCCACCACGGCAGATCGCAAGAACACGTGTAAATGCAATCTTGCCTGCCTACGTGTGAATGGGGAAACCGTCCCAAACTGTCTTAGCTGAAGCGCATTACAGCCATTCCGTCTGTAATGCGAAAAGGCCTCAGGGCAGGTAAGTTGCTCCTGACACTGTCATTCCTCCAAAGCCAAAGTGAATGAGGGCAGCAAGTAGTCTCTGAGGAAAGTTTACTGCTCTGAAAAAAATAACCACTTCCAAGGATACTTGCTGCCCTCTGGAGCAAGCTGCAGACCTGATGGGTGAGGTGAGGTCCAGTTTCTCTACAGACTCATTTTTGTGATGCAGACATACATAACTTGGACACATTGCACAACTGTAGAGAAGCATGGTAACTGCTCCTCGCCCTTGAACTAGAAAAAGTTATTTAAGCAAACTCATCAGTGGTATATGAAAATCATTTACCAGTTCAGATTTAATGGACACATATTAGACAATTAAATCTTCCACACAGATGATTTAAGGACAGCCAATATTTAAAGACTCCAGTTCCCAACAGTGCCCCTCAGGGTAGGTAAACCTGAAGTGTCATAGGCTGCATCCAAACATCAGGTAAGGACCCTTGAGGCACAGAGACTGTTCATAGCCACCCCCATCCAACCTGCAGCCAGATTTCAGAGGGATCCTACTGGGAATCTCCAGCAACCAAGTCCAGGTGTGTGTACAACCCCTCTTCCACTTCCCATCTTGCCATCTAGAGAAGCAGCAGCAGAGTAGAAGCAGAAGCAGAAGCAACTTATTTCAATCTGTTCTCACCACTAAACTGAGCAAAGTGAAAACTTTGAGACTGCATCATTTTTTTCCCACAGTGTCAAGCCTACAAAGGGTGGGAAGGTACATACATGCCAGGCCCAGATTGCAAGATCCTGCCACACCGGCAGCCCTTTTCCAGACCATGTAGATGAAATCCAGTAGCAGCTGGATTCCAGCAACATCTAGAGGGCAAATGTTAGCACTCCTTGTTTTAGGACAGGAGAGAATGTGCTTCCATGCTCTGGGTTGACTACTGATACACCAGTACACACCCAGCCCTTCCCTGCAGCTGGTACTCACCCATCAGCATTAACTCCAATGGCTTTTCTGAACAGCTGTGTCCCTTTCATTTTCTCCTGACTATTATTTAGAAGTTGGCCATGTTTCATTTCTCTTTCCAGATTTCAGCACAGGTCACCAGGGTCTTTGTGAGGTCTGACCTCTGGCACCTGGCACTTGGTCTTATACAAAAGAAAATAAAGAAAACTTCTGCTAACCTTTAGAAAGTGTGCTTTAATATAGCACCAAAATATGTCTACATTTTTTTAAAAAAAAATCTTGTAGAATATAATATTCAAGTAGCCAGTGATACAACAATACAGACTTTTTGGCAAGAGTGGCCTAGTTTCCATTTCTCTCAGGATAGGATTTAGGGTGTGGAAAGTTTCTACTTCCTTGGAAACTCTTCTAAAAAGGGGGTTTTCACTCAATTCAGCTTGTAAGTGTTTAAGAGGTGACTGAAATTCTAAAGGTGGGCTGGCTGTTTTAGTGCCATTGGCAAAGTATGGAACTTTCTCACTATGTGAGCAGGGAGGGGGGAGAGGAGAGAAAAGGATAGGAAGCCATATTATTACAAATATAGTTCTGGACTTGCTTTCCTTCCTCCTTTCTCTTTGTTGTCTTTGAAAATCAGGAAGTGGATGTAGCTTTTTTTATAAATACAGAAATATTATTCTGTCTGTATTCCTCAGATACTTTAGGCGTGTGGCTGTCTCTCCTGAGGTGATTTCTCTGTGCAACTGAAGAGATGTGGTTGCCTAATTGTTCCATTTGCCTGAAAGAATTTTTCACAAAAAGACATCAGCATACCAATGAAATGGGTCTAGGGCCTGATGCCAGTGCCTGTCCTGTCTGAAAGCCTATTTCAGTCAGGAATGCCGTTGACTGATCCTAAAAGGATTGGACACATACCATCTACCTCTAATCTCCAGCCAAAGGCAGGTTGATTTTGGGACACTACACAAACCAACAGATGAAGGCATTCGATGAGACTCTCGGAGATATATTGGTGGAATAACAAGCTCATCAGATGAGCTCAGTACAAGTTTGTGGTTATCTGACCCATGTGCGACAGAAAGATTTCCTACACCTACAGAACAGAAGGCATCAAAAGGATGTTTGTGGGGCATAGGGAGGGGGGAATCCAAGATGTGAAAATTAAGGGCACAGTGTCATTAATTGCTGCATTTTATCTTCTCCTGTCAACATATATTTTGCCGTTCATGTATGCATGTTTTCATTTCCTGCACATTTCTCTACACGTAGCATTTAAAGGATCACACCAAATCATCTGGTACTTACAGTTCTTTTCTTAAGTATGCACATGAAATATAAGGGGGGGAAGACTTGCAAATTAACATTTTTTAAAAGTCATAAATCACAACAATGCAGATTTTCCAGATATACGCTAACCTGCAGTACTTCTGTCTCTGGTAACTTCTGTCTCATGATGCACTGTTTTCATAACTTTCTAAAGCTCCCCAACATCACTCCAAGGTGACAGGGTGAATGACTTCAAAGTAAGGATTTCCCACTCTGAAACAGCCCTATTCCATTCAATTGGATCATGACAGCCATTTAGTCACTGTAAGCTGAATGAAAGGGACTGCCAGAGCACCTAACTGCCTTGGATACTCCATTCAGTGGAACACTTGTCACTCCTCCAATATATCCTCTGAGTGTTGCACTGGATGCCTTCATGTGCCAGTTTGTGCATTGTCTCCAGATCAACCTGCCTTTGGCTGGAGATTACAGGAAGATTTTCCCCATGGAGATATGCCAGGCAGTAGCAGTCATCATCTTTCAAAGGTTATCTTTCAATACAAATATTTGGTGAATGAGGCCATTATATTTTGTTTTTTAATTAATTTTATCTAGGCTTTCAGATATATTTTAGACTTTCCCTTTCTTTTCTTTTTTTCTTGCATGTTATATTTGTTCTTTTCATTCTTATTTTTGTTAATTGCCTTGATGCCATGCATAGGGTTGTATATAAATATCAAGTTAAATTAAACTTGAAAATTCCAAATCACTCTAAAAGTATTGTTTTGTGTATTATAGAGTTGCAACTGAGCCCACTTCAAGCTTCCTTTAAGAACATAAGAAGAGCCCTGCTGGATTGGGCCACAGTCCATCTAGTCCAGCATCCTGTCCCACACAGCAGCCCACGAATTGCTTATGGGCACCTCAAGCAGAAAGCAAAGGCAAAACCTTCACCTGCTCTCAAATCCCAGCAGATGGCTCTAGAGGCACTCTGCCTGTCTCCCCAGCCTGGGACATGCATCATATATTGCACCTAAAATTGTTATGTCTATGCCATTATCTCCACATAAAGCAATACCATTCAATGAGACAACCCTCCCCCTTTTATTTTCAGCCACAGGCTTTGTTTTTTGGTCTTTTCTTTATGGCCAAAGACCAGCCTCTCAAAATGTGAGAAAAGTTCGAAACCTTTAACCAGCTTCAGGGATAAAATCATTTTCCAACTGGATTTTATCCACTTTTCAAAAAAAAATCACCCTTTGACTTGGGTAATGTAGAAGGAAAATGATTTGACATTTTTCTGATGTGTTTTCTTCATTCCATAGGTGGATTAAAACTTAGGAGTAGCCACAGTCTTTACCAACCATGGGTCGCTCTAGCAGCCATAGGGTAAAGAAGCAGGTCCTATTATGGGTAAGCAACTAATAAAGAGAAAGGATAGGGTAGGAATAAATGGACATTTATCATAGTGAGGACCAGTATGCCCCCAGAACCCTAAAAGGACCTCTGCATATCAGAGGCGTGGACATCAAAATGGTACATGGCCTTCAATGTGAACAAGGGAAAAATGAAGCACATCTGAGCAAAAGATTCTAACTACACATATAGACTAATGGGATCAACACTGACTATGATAGACTAAGAAAGTGATCTTGGTGGAGGGATAGACAGTTCAATAAAAGAATCAACCCAGTGTATATTGGTTGTAGAAAGAACATTTTAGTGATAATAAGAAATTCCAAAAAGATATGAAACTGTGTATATTAAACTCAATGCTGTGACCGCTCTTGGCGTACTGTTTACAGAGTAACATCCTTTCCCCACTATCCCATTACTTCCACAATACTGACCATCCTTGCTGCCTCATCATGTACAATTAGGATGGCACAGTAACTTTTACTGAAATCAGTGTGACTTCAATAGGATTCAGGGAGGATCCATGCAGAAACCTAAAGGTGCCACCCAGTAGGACATCCAAATATGTAGATGTCCCTGGGGTGGTGCATTAACATCCATCCTTCTCCACCTGGCTTCTGGGCTGCTTGCATTAAGTGAAAGACATGATACCTGACTCTTGGGACAGGCCCCATCTGTGTAAAGTGATAGAGGAGAGAGAAGCCCAGTTTCAAGCCATTCAATTTTTCCATTAGACTGAAAGTGACTGACGTTTCCAGTCTGGCACAAATGAGGCATAGCCAGAAATGTAACAATTGCAGACATATGAGGCATTTGGTGTTTGCTTGCTGCACCTCTTGCCTCATACGCAGCTCACACATGCTCCATGCCAGCTGAATCCCACACCCTTGCAGATGCAGCCTCTAGCTCAATAAGACATTCCCATGGTTTTAATGTAAGTATCATTAACTTTCTTTATAGTCTGAAAGCCAAATAAGTATTTTTGTTACAGGTAAACCCTCACAAGCCACAAGCTCTCTACTGTATATCTGTTCTGAATGGATCCACCTGCTTTTATCTCAACCTTCCATTCTTTTAACTTCCCCTGCCATATCTTTGCATGCCTTACCTTTGGGTAACCTTCATTATGCAACAAACACAATACTGAACAAACTAACACTGAGAAGGTTAAAGAAATAACTCTTTTCCAAATGGAAATATTTCAGATTCTTTAGGAAAACCATAAGAAACTAATCTTAAATTTAATCTGATTTTCATAACAGATTTTAAGTAGTGATTCATGCTTTCCTGGTCAAGTTGAGTAAGATTGTTCGTAAAAGTTTAGGTATCCTGTTTGTTTTATTCTTTTGTTGTTTCAGCCAGTGTTTGTGCGTTAGAGAGAGTGATCCTGTAAGCCAATAAATAGTGAATATTAATAGCTGTCTTTGAGGCAAAGAAACTTAATTAGTGTGCCAAAGTCTCACACAAAGATTTAATGCATTCCACATTGACTACAAAAAAGGATATTGACTATGTATTTATTTACTTATTTACATTTATATTTTTCATTTATAGCTCACTTTCCCTTCAAAAAGTTAAAAACAGTCACATTATTCTCCCTTACATTAAGCTTTAAATTTGCTTTCTGTTTGAAGGTAGCATCTGCTTACAGTTATTAACCATCAGTACTCCTATGTTGAAAAGGTAGGAAACAGCTCAAAATCAGTAAGCCTTATCCCAATTTAGTTATGCTGTGAGCACAGCTCTGATCTATACATTAGTTAGTAAGCAACACTTGTTGTAGCTACAAAAGATTTATTTCAAGGTTAACATGCATAACAGTAATTATGTGCTTTGATGGAAAAGCATGAAATAAATGCTCCTGACTGAAAGCGTATAAATACTTATATGGGAGTAAGTACAATGGACACAATAGGACTTTTGAGTAGGTGGTCGCAAGTAGCATTTTATAGTTACTCTAGAGACCAGAGCAACAGACTGCATAGAAAGTAATACCCACATGCCATGGAAGACTATGGTCTTAGAACATAAGAACATAAGAGGAGCCCTGCTAGACTCAGGGACAGCCAATTTAATTCAGCATCATGTCTCACACAATGGACCACCAATTGCTTGTGGGCATCTCAAGCAGAAGATGAAGGCAAAATATTCACCTGATCTCAAATCCCTGCAAAAGGCCATTAGAAGCATCATGTCTGTCTTTAATGACTTCTAAACCACTCTTGGACATGGAAGTCCCCTTTCTTCTTTTAAGTATGCTAATTGAGCCTCCATTATTGTATTTGTAAACAGATTCTATGGATTTTGGACTGATTGGGTTCTTCTAACTTTCCCTTTCAATTTCCTTTTTATTAGTTTCTTCAGTTTGGGTAAGTTGCATTTATGAAGGTTTAAGGTCTACGTGTTAGAATATTTTGACAATTTACTGTCTCTATTTAAGTTGAAGGTTATCACATTGTGGTCACTGTTCCCTGTTGGATCAATTGCATTAACATCTTGTACCAGAGCCTGTACATTACTTAGGATCAAGTCCAGGATCCCCTTTCCCCCATCTGGTTCTTAAACCAGCTACTCTAGGGAGCAATCATTTAGCGTATCTAAAAACTTTATCTTCTCTAGCATGTAGAGGCAGCTTGGCTTAGTCATAGGTGGAGAACCTGTACTCAAGAGCTTCCAAGCCAAGGAATGCTTTAGCAACAGCCTGAACAGGGCACTGTAGGTCCTGGTTCTTGCCACTGCTATGCAGAAAGCTAGCTATGCTGTGAATGGCACGGGTCCTGACTGATACTGGACTAGCTTCTGAAAGTGTGACATGAAAAATTGACCACTGGCATCCTCAATGCTACGCATTATAATCCTAGTTTGGGACCCTTGTTCTGAGCCAGAGCTGATCTTCATAGAATACACCTATGGCATGCAGAAGTTCCCAGAGACTCTTCACAGCCATTCCAATATTTGTATTTGTAACTTGCATTTGATATTGCATTTATATTTTTGATTTGATGTTTTGGATCCTGTTAGACAACACCAGCATGTGGAAGGGAGACTCCTAATATGCTTGCCAATCTGGTATACTGGTCAGTACAGAATCACCAATAGATTCCTACAGAAGCTCATTAAGCACTTCTTTGAGGATGGAAGGAGAGGGACAAGACTTCCATTCAATCTCCCTGTATATAGTGAACCTCAGGTCTCTACTAATGAAATACAGGCTCTCTCTGGTACATTCCCTCCCACAGTGAAGTATGCCATCCAAGCATACTCCCTTGTAGGGATGTGCATCAATTGAATACCCAAAAATCCGCTTCAATCTGAATAATTTCTAATCAAGTTTAACAAGATTTGATTCATATTTACCAAATTCGAATCTATTTGTTTGAATTTTTGATTCGAATCTGGACATAAGAATGTCGACAATATTTGTATGTGCATGTACGCATCTTCCTCACATCTGTACACGTCCGTATGCATCCCATAGTTATCCCATATGTAACCCGTTTTCATCCCACACAGATCCATACAAATGTGTACGGATGCGGGAAAGATGCAGATCTTCAAGTATGCATTGGGTACATACAAAGGTCTGGATAATTCAAATGAACAGATCTGAAGTTAAAAATTTGATCTGAATGTTTAATTCAGTTTGAATGTTTGAATGACATTCTATTCGAGTTCAAATTTTGAAATTTGGCACATTCAATTGGATTTTGAATACATATGAATATTCATGCACATTCCTATTCCCTTGACCGAAATATTTTTAGATATGATGGACAGCGGTCAAGAAACAAGTGATTGGCTAGACTTTATGTTTGTGAGAACTTTCCCCAGAGGATATGTATGTGGGAAAGTGACAGAAATCTTGTTACTTAGAGCATATGAATAACAAATGGAATAGGGGGAATCCCTATTGCAATTTAACATTTCCTCAGAAATGTCTTGCTTCTCTAAGTCTGAATATCTATTTAACCTTGGGTCATCTATGGAAACCCAAATTATGTAGAAAGAAATATAATCTATAACAATCAGTATTAATTTCTGTGAAAGCTGCTGAAGAATTTAGGGTATCAGAAGATGATTAACTTACATTTATTTTCCATCAAGGAAATTTAAGACATTAAAAGAGCACATTTTGGCTAGCTATAATCTCTAGCAATCTTCTAATGGTTTACACAGCTGCTCATTTCCGAAAGAACAAATGCATTTGATAGAGATAGTGCTAATAACTGCGAGAGAAACATATATTTCAGTGCTTGGGGGGGCGTATTCTTGGGGGGGGGTATTTTTGATGTTATTATTGTTGCATTCATCCACTCACCCACTCATCCAAGAAAAATAAAGTATCAATAAGAATTTAGGCTGTTGGAGTCATCAGCTTTCAACAAGTCAAACAGTAAGAGATAGAACAGTTTAACTGCTTAGAAATCTATGTTTGGGATGCTGTATAATTCACTTAAACAAGTGCAGTAATAACATTTAAACCACTTCCTATTCCTTAAAGGTTTATACTTTCCATTAGAAATGGAGAAGAATTCTGATGCCAGCCTGGTTTCAAATTACTTTTTAGGGATTTCTACTGAGCAGATTTGTATTCACATAGGAATTGCTCTCACAGGGGCAGGATCTGAGTTGCAATCCAGAGATCCTATCCTGGAGGCACCAGAAGCAACAGGGAGCTCTGAGGTGACTCCTCTGACTGCAGCAGCATCTCCAAATGTAGCCAGAATCACTTCAGGAGATTGGAAGCACCAGCAGAAGTCTGCTAGAGTCTCAGTCCCCTGCAGTAACTGCAGTTTTGTTGCTTGTTATACACCCAGGTCCTAGCTGTCACTGCTGTTTACGCAGCAGTTCAGAGTGAAATGAAGTGATGAGGATGGTTTGAAAGTACATTATTCAGACTTCCCCAAACACTACCCTCCTTAACCCCCCAGGATAATTAAGGCATGAAAACCTTTTTCTGCCAATCCAACTACAGATACTTGGAAGTAGGGTTGTGCACTGATATTCAAAAATCCAATTTGAATCTGACGAACGTTATTTGAATTCAAATTGGATTTAATAACATTCAAATCTAGACATTCAAATGGATTTTGGATTTTCCAAAGTATTTGTTCAAATGATTGAATGATACGAAAGTACAGATGTGTATGTATTACGTATGTATCTGTACAAATATTATACGTATTTGCGTTTATAATATGGGATGAAGCATACGGGATAAAACGGGATGCATACAAAATACAAAAAGATACTTATAACAGATACGAATGTTGTTGACATGTGTATCTTTAAATACAAACCTAACATTGGAACGAAGAGATTCCAATGTTAAGGATTCAAATTTGATTTTTTGACATTCGGATTTTAAGCATTTGAATTGAATTGAATGTTCGGATATTTGATTTGACTCAAATTCAAAGGAAAAAAACGTTTGTGCACACCTCTACTTGGAAGACTGCAGATTTTACAAATATGGGCACACCACAAATTTGGTTCCACAGATTGTTTCTCTCTTTCTCCCCTACCCTTCTTTTCTCAAATGGTGCACAGAGAGATTAATGCATTTTTGCAGGCTTTTCTACCAATCCAAATGTACCCATTCTGTAAAGCAAACAAAATGTCTGTATGGTTGCCTTTAATGTTTGTGGATTTTAAATTGTTGGAGGCAAACTCGTTGATACTATGGGGAAGTTAGGAAATTCGCATTGCATAAGCAATTAGGAGGAGGGTGGATGATAGGAAACAAATAGGTGTGGGAGAAGGGGAAAACCTGGATGGGGAGCAGAGGTAAACGGGGAAACTAGAGATTGTGGAGGCTGCTGGAATAATGAAAAGAAAAGACTTTGGAAGCATAGAATGGAACAAAATGAAGAGGAAGCTATTGGCAGGTAGGAAAACAGTGAAGGAAACGATTTGGTGAGGGCAAAAAATTAATCAGATTGCAAACATGTATGCATGGAGTATGGTTAATAAGACCGTTCCTGTACATTTATCTAGGTTGTAAAAATGGCAAATACAGCAGTGAAGGATTCATGTGTTATATATTATGGATGGGTGTCTGCTTGGTTGGGGAGTGAAATCTGCAGAGATGTGTTCGTATGGAACAAGGAAAAAAATGAAATCTGAATCTATGGCAGAAGCAGAAGTAAAACATTAAAAACAAATCAAACGCTTTCTCAACTCGAGTTTCCATTCTATTTTTTGTTCCATGGTCAAATCAGATTTTATTTTTCTTGTTATATACATATGCAGGAATACATACAAATTCATTTCCATAATTTTGCCCAACAGTCAAATAATAATGGTTTCACACAAATGCATCTTGCATATACACATATTATAAAAATAATGGAAGTGCATATATGACACTGGCTTGAATACAGGCTATATGTCTCACCCAATAACTGTCTTCCAAAAATGAATTATGGACTATTTTAGACAGTCTATACTCAGGTCAATATGGTACTCATCTGTATGTGAAATGTGCATGTTTGTATTTTGTGTGGACTAACAGAAATTCACGTTTATGCATGTCAGTAGGAGGGAGAAGAGTTGTGTAAATCTGCTCAGTTAGTTTGTACAAATAGATAAACGTAGTGCCTGTCCCTTAAAGTCTGCATGAAATATGAAAGACACTGAATTTTCCTACCTTCTTTATACATAATGGAGATCCAATTGTTCACTAAGGGAGAATATAAAGGCAATTCAGCTAGCCAGTGTGTAATGAAGATATAGTTTTGATTAATATATATGGATCTGGAAAACAGGTCAGTAAATTCATTATTCTATGTACCAGTCTTATTTAAAGATTTTCCTAAAACCTTTAATAAAAATCAGGCAGAAAGGAAAAAGAAAAAGAAACAAAAGTTAAAACAGAACAAAAGAAAAGGAAGGAAAATAAGGTGACTTCCGGTTTTGTTATTGATAAATACATCTGATTTCTACCTCCTCTAAATCTTTTGAACAGCTCCACTTATTTTAGCAAACCAAACTCATTTATCAAGTTTATTCATTCTCAAATCTTAAAATAAGTGGTTCCTTTGCCTTTTTACACAGAAAGTCCATAAAGGGTTTCCATTTTTTCAAAATTAACTACATATTCTTCCCCTAACTAAGCATATCAGCTTATTCATCTTTGCCAAGACTGTCAGTTTTAACAGCCAACCTTCTTTGGTGGGTATTATAGAGCTCTTCCATCCTTGTCAGTCGCACAGCTGTACCCACATATTGTAGTAATATCCTGTGGTTCTCTTCTAATGTAGAATCCATCTGTCTCCATTCAAACCTGTTTGAGCTTATTCAATCCTTTAAAATACGTGAAAAAGACCTTTAAAGGGATGCAAACAATTGAAAGCTAGAACTTTTTAAAAGCAAACTGTGGCTTTACTGGTTCTTTAGAACATCCCTTGATTCAGTTCAATTTCGAACTTCCTTGTTAAACAGGCTTGATGTTTGGTTCAAATATGGACGTTTCAAACAGCCCCTGTTCAATGCAAAAAGCGAACTATTCAAACTGGTTTGGCACATCACTTTATTTACAGATGGAGGAATCTGGAATTTTATTTTATTTTATTAATCAATCTATCTATTTATTACATTTTTATCCCACCCTCTACCCAAAGGACTCAGGACTGGTTACAACATTTAAAACCAAATATAAACATATTAAACAATAAAAGTGTTTGAGAAGTGGGAAGAAGTTATGTCCCCATTTGCCCAAGGCCAGGACAAAGAGGGGCATCTTCACCACTCTCCTAACCATGTAAAGAGAGGGTGCCTGACCCACCTCAGGGGGGAAATTATTCCATAGTCTGGGGTCCATCACTGGGAAGGCCCAATCCTGGGTGCTCACCCCTTTTGCAGCTGACAGTGGTGGTATGGCCAGGAGGATCTCATAAGTTTAATTGGGCTCAGTAGCAGATCAGCATCCAGTGCAGCTCTTTTAAACCTGGTGTGATGTGTCTCTGGCCAGCCGTCCCAGTTAGCAGTCTAGTAGCTCCATTGTGTACCACCTGCAGCTTCCAAAACATTTTCAAGGGCAGCCCCATGTAGACCACATTACAACAATCCAGTTTTGAAGTTACCAGAGCATGAATAACTGTGGCCAAGTCATCTCAGTCCAGAAGGGGCCTCAATTGTCAAACCAGTCAGAGTTGTGAATAGGCACTCTTGGCCACAGCCTCCACCTGAGCTTCAAGTGTGAGTGCAGATTGCAAGAGCACCCCCAGATTTTGCATCTGTCCTTTTCAGGACATTACAACCCCATCAAGGACAGAGTGCCTCCCAACTGCACAGACCTGAGACCCCGTGACAGGCAGCATCTCTGTCTTGTCTGGATTCAGCTTCAATTTATTGCCCCCCATTCACCCTATTACTGCCCCCAGGCATCTGTCAAGCATCTCAAGCACCTCTCCTGATTCAGATGGCACGGAAAGATAGAGTTGTGTGTAATCTAAGTATTGATGGCACCTACTCCAGATCTCCTGATTTCTTCTCCCAGCAGCTTCATATAGATATTAAAGAACATAAGAGATAGGATCAACCCCTGGAGAACCCCACAAAAATGTCACTAGGGAGCTCTACCTTAGTTGCAAGCCATTCCAACCATCTGCTATGTGAAGGGCTAGAACATCCCAAATGATGCACCAAGCCCATTGCCACTAGGTCAGGCTCCTGAAATTGACCTAAAATTGACTGTTTGTTGCACACCTTAAAAATCGACCCTGTCTGCAACTTCAACACCTGGAAAGTCATTGTTTCCCAGCCTCCAAAGAAGGCATGAATAAAGTAATGGCAGAGCAAATGGGCCCTGATATGCACTGCTAGTCTCAGCCTGAGGCCTGTTCGTGCTCAATTAGTAAACCTCTGGATAAGAGCATACTGTAATGGCCCGGGTAGGAAACTTAGTGTGAAAGAAAATTGCTGACAGATAAAGTTGACAGGTTAAATGGGGGCATGGCCTACTTAATCCAGTTGGTTTGTGTGAGAGAGCCAGCCTGAGAAATCAGCCAATGAGGGAACAGAGAGACCTGAGGAAAAAGACATAAAAGGACAAGACTGGAGAAAGTCAAGGTTCTTAATTTGACTGTTACGCAGGGGAGGAGTGGGATAGATTTTGAGCCAGGTTCTGTTGCATCTTTAAGGGGAGGAAAGACAGGGTCCTGAGAGTTAGGAAAGAGTTAATTAAAGGAAAGAAAGCTGGATAAGTTCATTCATCCAAGTGTTGTAACTCAATAAATATTCACTTTTGTTTGTTATGACGTTTGATACTTGCCTGTGGTACGACTGCCTAGGGAGACAAACGGCAGTGCTGTCACTTTAAAAGTAGAGCCAGAGCCAAAGCGCGTGGCAGACGGTGGCAGTGAGAAGGGCTTGACAGCTTGAACAAAGACTCAAGCCGAAGGGGCGGAATGGGCGTTAGGGCAGGGCTGGTTGAGGTCACTGAATCTCCACTCTCAGGGCAATTCAGGAGCTAAGGACAGAAGGGCAAACCTCAGCAGTCAGCCAGAAAAACAAACGACCCTAGCTGAATGTTGTGCATACACATACGGAGTAGGCTATTATAGCCTTCAAGCTTGCCTGCCTTCCCCAGATGTTCACCAATTGTTAATTGTGCTCCACACATTAACCAACGTTATCCAGAGGCTTACCTGAAGCATCTGGGGCAGGAGCATTCACTGTTCTGCTGCTGCTCCAGGGTTGTTTGAGGTGCTGTGCAAGCACAGGTCACCAGCATCATCTGCACATGCCTAGAGCATTAGTATCATCATGGCAATGGCGCTGATGCAAGTATAGTCACCGAGGACACCACAGTCAAAATGGCAGCACCCAGGATCGAATAAGTATCTGATCCCAGGGGGGAGGGAATGGCCAAAGTTGGCTAGTGCTCCAAATGCAAGCACTAGTCAATGTTGGATTGTGCTCCTTTCCTGTGCAGCAGATGAGAAGGGAGATGTGAAAACATTCCTGGATCAGAACCATACCCCAGAAGCAAGTTTTCCATCTCAGAATAAACTAGGCCAAAAAAGAATGTTAGAGAATTTGAAATAGAAATATTAAGAAATAAATGTATATATTACACAAGTAGTGACAGATCAAACTGTTAAGATCAGAAAAGGCAACTTAAAAAACAGGCACGGCTCAGGTCAAAGACCAGCTAACCCCGAAAAATGACCTTCTCTACTCATACTTTCAAAATTCTAACTAGCTTGTGTAGCTAAGAAAACCAACCACTTAAGTATTGTCAGATTTATGTAGAATTGGAGAATACACACACACACACATATATTGTATATAATTCTGAAAGATTGTAAAACTTAATAGCAAACAGATTACATACTTTGCAATAGACTAAGCACAATTAGGCCTCACATTCCACCCACTCCTATAAATAACTCTCTGTTTCCTCTCCATGTCTGCAAATTTCATTAGCTTGGTGGAAAGATATGGAAAAAAGAAAAATGTAAAAAAAAAAAAAAGCTCCCTTTCTACACACATCCAATCACTCAATCAAGCATTTTCTTCAGTCCAGGGAAGGAAAGTTAAAATAACTCCTCCCTATTCACTGCCCCAAGCATGTGTTCCTGGTCATGAAGAGAAATGTTCTGCAGACAGTATGGAAATTCACCTGTTAAAAAAACAGTGATGCAAATTCGTGTTAATTGTCATCTCTCAAAGCAGACAAAGAAAAACCAGCACTGAGTATTAACATGTTCGTTTCTTTTAATATTCCAAGACTATGTAACTTCTGCACTGGTGTCATTAAAAACTGATTTAAGATTAGAAACCCATCCACGAACAGATGACCACCAAAGATAGGAAGGAACATCTTCTTCTGCTTCTGCTTTTAAAATGAACTTGACAGGTTCATTAAGAACAGTACTACAAATGTGGAGCTATCCATAATGTGCATGGAGTCAAACTCTATGCCTCCAGGACTCCACCCCTTTGTGTGACTGCTGTGAGAGCACTAAATACCCTGCTTTTGGAACAGCGCCGCAGCTACTCAAGATTGGGATATCAAGCAATAGGAAGCCTACCCTTGATTTACTCGTTCAGGAGTAAGTTCCATTAAACTCAGTGCATCTTGCTTCCAAGAAGAGATGAATAGATTTGTACCATAAATGTTTGGTTTGTTAAGGAAGGTAAATAGATGGAAAGCATAGCAAACTTCTTTTTTTATGACCAATAACTGTTAACTGAAGCTTTGCGAGACAACTCTTATTGCATTGCAAAGAAAACTGAAAAAAGGGTAAAGAAAACAAGAACATAGAACTTCACACTAACCATCAATAACAAGACTGAAGACCCATTCACACTATGGCAATCAGGAAGGGCAAGCACACTCTGGCATGGAACATATGCTCCCCACATGCTCCTTTGTAGAGTGACCAAGAGCCACACTGATCATCACTAGCTGTGGAGTGTCTCGGTAACCCCCAGGTGCAGCTTTCACATTATTTTCTACATGAAAGCTGTGTGAGGCAGGGCAGAGCATCTGCAGCTGTACAGTCACATGCCATGCCACACCACTCCACCAATCACCAAAACAATGACCTAGCATGCATAGCCATTGGTATAGCATGGCAGAAAGTCCCAGTGAAGTAGGTCTGGGTGACGTTTGGGACTGGCCCGTGCTTGCAATGCAAATGCTGGCCACCATCCCTAGTCTTAACTGCCATGGGATACTTTCCCACAGCAGTTAAGTGAGAAAGGGCTCATCTACCTTCCATCCACAAAACATTAATAAAAGCAAGAATGGGAGCATAGTGCCAGTACATAAGTGTTAGGCTTTGGTACCACCCATGCATCTAGGTTTTAGGGCAAGTACGTGGCTTTCTTCTTTGGAGTTCTTTGAATTCTCTGGGCTACCTATAGAGTATAGGTGACGGGGCACAGTCTTGTCTGAGCATTCCCTGGAGAACCAAGACTTTCAAGGGGTAGAGCATCACTGAAGTCTTTGGCTGTGGCTAGTGGGGCCTAAAAGAGACAGCTACAAGGTTTACCAAGACACTAATTGTCTATTTGCACCACTTTCTGTGGGCACTGCGCCCTTTGCTGCACAGAAGACAGTGGCAACATTTATGGGATGTGTGTGCTGAGATGCTCTGCACCATGGTTTGGAAAAGAGCAGCTTGATGAAGCACTCCAGAACTGCAGCTCTTTCTGCCTAACATTGCTGTGCTTCCATCTGCAAGATTTGTAGCCTTTCCTTCTCAATAGCCTTGGCATCAATGTCATGCCACAAAGAATCCTCCTGTGCCTGTCTTGCCCTGTGCAAATGATCTTTAATTCTCTCTCCTGGGTTTCAAGGAAGCCTCTCCCTTCCTTCTTTATTGTGTCACCACATGTCCCAGTGATGTGTCTTTTGTGGGGTTGGAGAGAAGGAAAGGTGGTTAGTTGCATAAGACTGCATTTCAGTAGCACTCTTTCAAATAAGGGGGAAATGTAAGAGGCCATGTTAGGATTAGGGATATGCATGAATATTCAAAACATTCAAAATTTTATTGAATTCATTTGCATTCAGACATTCAAATTCAATTCAAATGTCTATACATTTATTTTTAACAATCAGACAAATCTGAATGTTTTGAATCATTCATATGAATTATTTGGACATTCATATCATACGTATCTGTATGCATCTCACTTGTATCTGTACGCATTTCTACAGATATATACGTGATGAAAACGGAATGCATACAGGATAAAAACGGTGTGCGTATGGACACTTATGAATGTTGTCGACATTCATATCTTCAAATACAAATCTAAAATTTGTATGAATAGATACAAATTTGAATTGAATTTGAATGTGAAAACATTAGTTTTTTTCTTTATTCGTTTGAATTTGAACATTTGAGTATTCAATTTGAATCTAATCCAAAAATTGCATTAATGCACACCGCTAGTTAGGATTAAATATAAGGAAGAAATGAGCAAGGGTGGAGACTTGGACAGGTGCCCTCAGAGCAGTAATGGCAACCATCTCCTCTGCACATGTCCTAGTGAAGAAGGGACATTAAGTTCTCCTCTCATTCGTATCTTTTCATAAAGACTCTAGTGGAGAAGAAAGGTTCTGAGGGTGGGAGAGAGAGATGGAAAAAAGGCCAACCTCTATGAAAGGGATGATGTTGCTACATGAGCAAACAATGAACAGAAGCAGGAACTGCTTGCATGAAGGGGACCCATGGGCATTGGTGTTGGCCCACAAGCCAAGCAAGGTAGTGGCCCATTGTACAGAGGCAGCATGGGCCCATCATGCAAGGAACAAACAGGGGTAAGATGGCAAAGAAGTAGGAAACAGCCCTACCTTCATGATTGGCATTGCTTGAGGCACAACAGTGAAAAAACTGCAAGGGCTCCAACTGTCATTTTGATATGACTCCCTCACTTTCACCCTACCTTGTTGTTCCCTTTTATCCAATGTGGCAGCCAACACTGAAGTCAGTTTTGGTCCTAATGCTCTCAATGGCTGCCTCTATTTACCTTCTGAGAAGTTTGTCTCAGTCTCACCTGCTCCAATCTGGACTTGCTTTTTTCCCTCTCCATCCTACTCCAGGAAGTCAGCTACCCAAGAGGCCCTACTCGCTTCTGCCCCTGAGTGGTCTTCAAGCTTCCCATGTCTGAGTCCATGCTCCTGGTAAAAAGTACAGACATAGGACCTGTTCACACTTGCCTTTATTCTGGAATATATTCCAGAATAGGGGTGTGCTGTCCACATGCTCATGCAGGCTACAGGATGAGGTCTGCCAGAGTGTATAAGCATGGGTCAACAGATCCCTATCCTGAGATATATTCCTAAATACAACCAAGTGTGAACAGGCCCATAGTGTGAGGAAGTAAGGTCTCCTTCCCTCTCAAAACTCTTAATCTTCTACCCTGAGAGTTTCTATCAAACAACCTTGGGACATATCCCATGGTAATATGTTAAAGGGCATAAAATGAGGTGGCATTTACTGTTCACTTATATCCAACCTCCCTGCTGCTAAGTTTATTCCAAAATACTTGATGAATATCAAGAAAATTAATCAAATGAAAAAAGGCTTTGAATTAAAATAAAAAGTCAGTTGTCAGATTTATTTATTTATTGCACCACCAGAGGAATGTCTCCAGCTACAGTTTTCAATCTTCATGGTAGATCCTAGAAAAAAAAATGTACAAATTGCAAAATATCACTCGGCACCAGGATTGAAGGATCACCCTTTCCCTGAGGCATATCACAGCCACCTGTATCATTTTACATATTTTCCTGAGCAGTTTCCTTTTCAGGGTACCTCAAAATTTAAGAGACACTCAAAACACTTGGAAGTCTCTGTTTAATGTCTTTCACCACTTCATTTCCAATTGCAACTTTCCAGAGAACATGTTGAACAAAGGGCTTTGTCTTTCCTCACCCCCTCCTCATTCATTCCTTGCCCCTTGTTACCTAAATTCACACCTGGTGAGTTCATTCTACAGCGTGCCCTTTAAATTGATCAATGAAAGAGTAAATAGATGGACCGTAGCACCTTTTGCACTTTGACTAATGAGGTTCACATCTAGTAGTCATAGAAACTTCTAAGAATTTGAAAAACTGAAAGCCATATTTCACACACATCCTTTGTGTATACAGCAAGGATGTTAAAGATACTGCATACTGCAATGCTTTTCAGGACAGATAATTTTCTTGTCTTTTCCAGCATTAAATGACTCTTGATCATGATCTGTGATGAGGATGAGGATTATGGCTGGACAGTCCAAAAGCTATAATGCACTGACCAAAATTAAACCTAACCAAGGATGTAGGAATTGGGATGTGCACAAATATTCGTAAAATTAATCAGTCGTCCAAATTCAGACATTTGTACACAAACTGAATGTCATGACATTCATACCTCAACATTCATACAAATACGAATGTTTCAGACGTGCATTAAACTGGGTTGGCGGGAAAGCGGCTGCACCACACATCTACAATGGATCGAGGGCAGATTAAAAGTGGATTCAGGTCAGATTTGACACTTTCAGAGCACGGATTTGTTGTGGGTTATGTATCAGATATGTATTTCTTCAGATCGTATACGTATTCGTTTGTATTGGATAGGTATTGATATTTGTACAAATTAGTACAAATACATTCTTATTGAATACAATCCTACCACATTCAAAGGGTATCTATTCAAACGAATATGGATTTTCTAACATTCAATTCATTACTAATTGAATGTCAAAAAACCCGTTTGTGAACATCGCTGGAATCAATGCATTGCTGGAAAACGTGGCTACTTCCAAATCAAAATGCTTTGTGTACTTGCGGGTTTTTTGTTTCTCATCCCACCCAACTATTTCTTGAGTGTCTAGTTATCACATGACACCTGCCAATTATTATTGGAAATACTGTTGGCACAAGCATTAAAGTGGTATTCCATCTTATTTGATGTTGTTTACCCAAAGCATTAGCTAAATGACTTTCCTTTTTTCATATTTCTAAAACTGTTTAGCTTAGGCATGGTGGCATACCATAGTGCCAAAAGTCAAAGCCAAATTCTGCAGTCTCATTTGCATATGATAGCAATTATGCAAACATAATCTACTTAAACAATACAATGTGATCATTAGAAATTCAGATTGAGTGGAACTCATAACAAATTAATCAAAAAGATGGTTTATATTCGTATTAATATTGCTATAGTATTGTCCATATAGTATGAATTCTAGGAAGATGCTTACCAAATAAAACTCATAGGCATTTTTTACGTTACTATACAAATAGAAGTCTTCCGACTGTAACTGTGTATTATCTAATGATCACTACATAAACATAGCATCACTATATCACCCAGAAGTAAAAAGGCTTCAAAAAATTCATTATGAAAGCCAGCCTTGAAAGTCCCAAATCTGCACTAACTCTAAATATTAAGAAGCATATTGAGGACATGTAGTTGACAATGAAGGAGTGGAACGGTAGGCAGATATTACTTTGGATACAGAATGAGAGATTGAAAGTTTTCTGGAAACTAGAAGAAGACTACAACAAATTTAGAGAAGACAATGAGGAGCATTTTTATGACCCTAAAGATCAACAGTGTAAAAAAAAGAAAAAGTTATTATCTGTTAATATGCAGCTGTAAATGCTGGAAACTCACCTTCAAATCACGTCTTTGGAAAAAAATACCATAGATTACACCAAGTCATTAGACTGTTAGGCAGCTTCTACACAGTGGCAGAAACAGTGCAGTAAGCAAAAATCCCTCCTAGAACAATTTTTGCACACTGTGCTGTCAACCAATGCTGCATGCCTCTCACTGATACAAAAAAAAAAAAAATCAAAGCAATTTGCAGAGTGCAGACATGCATTGTTTGGGTTCTGCACAACAGAGCGTGGTGTAAAGTGGTAAGTCCAGACAATGCAGGAGAGAGGCACCAATGGGAAGCCCTGTCAGAGCTACTCCCATAATGGTGCTCTTACATGTACTTATGGAAAAGTGAGTATTATGTCCTGGAAGTACTCTTGTGGTACCAAAGAGGAGCACAGATATGCAACATCAGATGGATCCCACAGTACCATAAAGACTTTATTCTGATCCTACAGATTTTCCTTTGCATTACTCGGATGCTGAACTTTTAGGCTCTTTATGGCACAGTATAGGAAGGTAGAGGCCTCCCTTTCATGCACTGGAGCAGAAAGGGAAATCCTTCAGCTCCAGTGTGGTCTATTGGCACAGTGGAGTGTAGGCTGGGCTAAGGCACCCCAAATAGCATCCTTGTGACGGTTTCTGGGTACAGGCTGCAAACTGTTTTGCTTTCTGGC
>MTQE01002208.1:27575900-27590004 GCA_014337955.1 Aspidoscelis marmoratus | reverse complement strand
ATTATATCACTAGTCGGGCACCTCCCAAGCACCTAGGACTGCGTGATGTAATGGCGAATTATGCGAGCCAGTAAAGTGGCTTTTTGTAGTTGGCAGATGGATATTTTGTCAATGCCAATGGTTTTTAGGTACCCACTGAGATCTTTTGGCACCGTGCCCAGTGTGCCGAGGATGACTGGGACCACTTTCACTGGTTTTCACCAAAGTCGCTGAAGTTCAATTCCCAGGTCTTCATATCTGGTGAGCTTCTCCACCTGTTTCTCCTCAATTCTGTTGTCACCTGGAATAGCAACATTGATGATCCACACCTTCTCTTTCTCAATGATTGTATTATTATTGTTATTGTTATTATTGGCATAACACAGCAGTAACACACAGCAAACAAGATATTTATGCTGGTTTGGGTAATTGTTATCACTTGTCGAGCCCTTCCCAAGCACCTAGGATTGAGTGATGTATCACCGAATGATACAAGCAGATCCCATCAAAGTGGCTTGCTACAGCTGTCAAATGGATATTTTGTTGATGCCAATGCTTTTCAAGTGTCCACTAAGATCTTTTGGCACTATCCCCAGTGTACTGAGAACCACTGGGACCACCTTTGCTGGTTTATGCCAGAGATGTTGCAGTTCTATTTTAAGGTCTTCATATCTGGTAAGTTTTTCTGTTTTTCATCAATTCTGCTGTCACCTTGAATAGCAATGTCGATGATAAAAAAAACTTTGTGTTTCTCCACGATTGTGATGTCTGGCGTGTTATGCTCCAGTGTTCAATCAGTCGGAAGTCAGAAGTCCCACAGTAGTTTAGTTTGTACGTTTTTGACCACTTTTTCTGGTTTATGGTCCACAAGTTCTTTGCCACTAGCAGAAGGTAGTTCTGGCATAGGTTCCAGTGTATCATTTGCACCGCTACATTGTGCCTCTATTTATAGTCCATCTGTGCAATCTTTTTGCAGCAGCTCAGAATGTGGTTGACTGTTTCATCAGCTCCTTTACAGAGTCTGCATTTTGGGTCTTCCGCTGATTTCTCAGTTCTAGCTTTGATGGCATTTGTTCTGATGGCTTGTTCTTGTGCAGCGAAAATTAGTCCCTCTGTTTCCTTCTTCAGTGTGTTTGATTGATTGATTGACTGATTGACTGATCGATCGATCGATTGATTGATCGATCGATTGATTGATTGATTGATTGATTGATAGCTGTGATCAAATAACTATCTCTAAGTAAAAACAGGAACAGGGACTATCACTCTCTTGGATATGGACACTACTCAGACTAATTCCTCCCTTAAGAACAGGTTGATACAGGCATTGAAATGCATACAGTATAATAGTGTTTCTCTGGAAGAGCCTTTTAAAAAAATTAATGAATTCCAATTTCTTATATGAGCAGGCTATTTGAGGCACAGATGAGAATTTTATTCAAGTCTTTGGCCCTTTCTGTACTGGCTGGGCCTTATTCTTTTAGTTGGACAAATGTTGGTTGATTTTCTGCAAAATTGCTTCTGTGTCTTATCTGCAGGCTTACTCAACATTAATTCCAGAAACCTTAAATTTTCATAAAGAAAATTCCCTAAAAATGAATAAACAAGACATTAAAAAGGAAATTGAAAGGGAATGAATCCAATCAATCTAAAATGCACAATCATGGGGGCTCAATTAGAAGAAAAGGCCTTTGGCCTCATTCCTCTGCAGTGGCTCCCTCTGAAGTAGCAAATGAAAATGGCAAGCCCAGGCCTACGAGGAACGATCCAGCACAACCAGAGGGCTGAATCAGACGTGCACTGAGAATAACAATTAATTTCAAAGTATGTAGCAACGGCAACATCAAGACTATCTGAATAACATTAGGTTAAGGACACTGCCTTAAAGAATAATGTACCAGTCCAGGTTCATTCTTGTAACCTGTAAAAACACTGCCACTTTAGGTGGTAAAACAGAATTTTGGGAAGCCTAAATAATTTTTCTTGTTGTACAATGAGTGGCAGTTGGTGGCCACTAAGTCTGCAATCCACACACATGAAAAATGGAACTTGAGAGTAGCTTAGATGTGGTAGCTGGTAGCATGAAGAAACTAGGGTCCCCATCCCACCTCTAAGGGCAGAAAGGGCCAAACTGTATTTCTGACCTTTAATATGGATTAGAGGCTCTACTGTGTGAATGCTATCACCTTTAAGCCACTTTTCTCTTTTTTTTTACTGTGTGTGGATCCAGTCTGGAACTGGTAAGGCAGGGTGCAAGGAGGCTGAAACAAAGTTGTACAGAATAAGTAATGGTAGACAGAAGGGCTCAGTTCTGTGAAACTAATTGCTCCCACTGAATTAAAACATGCAGGAAAGAAGAAAGGGAAATGGACTCAAAACTGGATGAGGTAGGGAAGTGCCTGCTATGACTTTATTGACCAGCTAGCACTGGTTAAGAGAGTTATTATAATACCACCCAGCCTTAATATGAACTTAGATTTCCCCTAGGCTGTAACATTTCAATTTATTATATCCTCACACCACACAGCCTAGGAGAAAAAATGGCTGCTTTGCAGTTTTTTCTCTTAATCTTTTCTGTCATGTTTTTAACAGCAGCCCTGCAAGATCCAGAATAGAGCTTGGAGTGTACCACTCCAGGGGCATGAAGGAACAGTCTACATCATGTGCCGTCACAGAGCCCATGGGGAATGTAGCAAAACCCCAAATGTGCTTTCTGAATCATCGTGTACATTCACACAGCAGCCAGGGCTCACTCTCGGGCAATCTGAGAGTAGTGAAATCAGGTTTCCCATTATGCTACCCTCATTGCTCCAGGGGCCTTGGGGCCGAATGGGGGTAGGAGGATTTGTACACCGCACTTCCACCCACCCTATGCTGAGAAGACCCTAAAATTCAGCCATGAGGATACAGTCTAAGTATACAGTGCATGATGGAGAACGCAACATGTAAGCTGATTGATTATGTTGCCGCTAGGGATGTGCACGAATATTTGAAGCATTCATTAATAATACGAATTCGGACATTCATCCAGACATTCATACTTTAGTATTTGTATGAACACAAATAATTTGGACATTTGTACACATCTTGTGTGCATATGTATGTACGGATATGTATGAGATGAAAATGGGATACATAGGGGATACACATGGATGTGTATGTGATTCATATCACTGGATATGTATCAAATATATGAACAAATAGGTACAAATGTATTTGTATTGGTTCAAATGTCCAGACATTCATTTTCCTTTAATTGTACAAATTTAGGTTTTTGAATATTCAATTTGTTATGAATAGAATGTCAAAAATTGCATTAGTGCACATCCTTAGTTGCTGCTGCTGATCTCTTTTCCATTTCTATGTTTCTACTGCACTAACAGTCCACCATTGGAGAATTTCTCTTTCGTCTGGAGAAATCTGGTGTAATGTTTCTCTCTTTTTTCTACCGCATCTTGACCCACAAGGAGGATGAACTCTAAGAGAGTATTTACGTACAGCTGTATTACAGAATCAACCATGGATACATGACACAACATTGGTATCCAAAAACTCAGCTACATCAAACTGGATTTGCAGAAGGATAAGCTATTTATGATATAAACAGAAGCCGGTAAGTAGCAACTTGAGGGAGCAGCATCTTTGGCCAGGTCGTGGAAATTTGAAAACTCATTGCTATAATCTGTGGTTATGACTTCCAGCTCTCGCAGCAATGCCGGGAACCAAACCAGAACCTCCTGGGAACAAGAAAGCCTTTATTGTAATTTGATAATACCTTAACAGCTAGCCATCTTTGCTCCATGCTAAATTAAAGGCCTCATTTGCTTTGAAGCGGCTTGCTTGCTCTTTTTGATTAATCCTACATGAGGATGAGGCTGGAGAAATGTAGAAAGAATGCAAAATACGGCCCATTTTCTCATGCTATCTGATTTTGGATTGGTTTCCAAATGGCAAGTCACAACATTTGGAATAATGCTAAGAAATGATTAAAAAAAAAAAAAAGGATCTTCAGCTGAGGCCACAAGACATGAATTGCAGCACACTTCTTTGCACATTACAGCTGAACTTTCTCACATTGATTCGCCTTCCTATTTTCTATTCTATCCCCTCCTCACACATATCATTCCTCCAGATCTGCTACATTCCCTTGATTGGCTGAATGTCTCCAAATCCCAACAACACTTGGTATCACTCTAGCCATATCATCCCTGCCTCCATTCCAAATATTGCTTTCTTTTTTGTTCTTCTTTTGCAGAAACATGTCGGTTTTGGCAAAACAAGACATTTACTTTTTGATCATGACTTTTGTCCCTTTTTTATTTACTTTCTTATTTTGCATTGTTTTTCACACACACATCAGACCTGCTTCCTTTCCTTTCAATAATGACAACTTGATGCCCAAATGCCACACCTCCTCAATATCATTCCCCTATACCTGCTTTTCTGGCTTATTGTCCCTGATGGTTTCTTTCTGTTGCTCCACCGTGCCTGAAAGGTAAATCAGTCCTCAGAAAGGCTGAGGTCACACTAAGGGTCTTTCAGCACAAACCACTAATGAAAACAATGAAAGAATCTACAAGCCTCCCTTCCACATGCTGGGGCAGTTTAAGGGAAGCCCTCCACCTTCCTAGTATGGCCCATCAACACAGGGTGGAGCATAGACTGGAGTAGTACGCCCAAAATCATGTCCTGGTAGGCCTCTTTTGTTTTTTTTAGCTGTACTAGCATATGAGGGGGAGGTATACCAGATCACAGAGCTGTGTGGAAAGCAAGCCTCTGTGTTTTAGTATGAGCTTTGAAGTCAGTGAGGGGGCTAGCAGAGAACAGGCTATACAACGTGAACTACACTATTTCACCCCAACATCAATCTGTCCCAGCTTAGGATGGATCTCATTCTGGTCCAGGGGAGTGCAAAGACAGACTGTTTAAAAAAAAAAGCACATGTAAGACAAGTTAGAGGCAGCATAGAGATGGTTGGCAGGTAATGTGTCTCATAGTCCAGTCTGCCTTCCCCCTTCATATGAAAATTTAAGGCTAGAAAAGGTGGATTAGAAATGGAAAGAAAACTTGAAGGCCTTAAGCAATTGCCTCTAATCTAAAGGTTTCCCAATTCCAGTTTGCACTCCTCCACAAAGCCATCTGGGTGACCTTGGGCTAGTCACAGCTCTTTTTTTCCATAACAGACATCCCAACTACCTCACAGAACTATCAATAGCTCACTCTCCCACTCTTTAAATCAGATCCAGCATAGCAGCAAAGTTCGTCTCTTCTGCAATACTTCTCTGATGCTCCAGCGAACAGGTTTTCCCCTGCTCCAGCTTCACTGTCCATGGAAGCATTGGTCTCAAGTTCTCTCCACATCAGTGGGAGTGAGAACATGTTGCTCCTAGCTAGGTACTAGCAGAGGGTGTTGCTATGATAAAGTTTTTCTTTCTTTCTTTTTCTTTTTACTTTAATCACCAAAGTTCACCACCTTTTGCCTTTTACTGATACTTCCTGTGTGTCAAACTAGTGCTCCTCATTTGGTCAACCTTGTGCCTACATCACTGTTGGGATTCCCTTCCACTTGTATTTTCAATCTGTTTTGACAGCTGAAATTGCCATTTTTCTATTTTCATGCTGGTTTCTTAATAAAAATTGTTCTCTTATCAAAGAACCTGTCTTTGAAATCTTTCTTGCTGGCTGCTTACTTGATTTTAATGGAAGCACATAATGATTTATCACTTTTAGAACAAGGAAGCTCTGAAGTTCCCTTTTCAATTTGTGGCTGGACTAGGCTAATTTCCTTCACACAATACATGTGTCCAGACCACATCCTGTAACAATAGCATATAGCTACATGACATAGTACGTTAAACTATTGATGTAGTGCTTGTGTATCTTAATCCTTTTTTAACACTGTATGAGCAGTATTTGTTAATGGGGTGACTCCAATGACTGTATTCTTTTCAGCAATTCAGCTGCGGTCTTTTTGGTAGATTGCTGTGTAAGATTTGACACATATCCAGAACACCATCCGTGGTATGGTTGTCATTTTTCAACATGCATAAAAATTTCATCATAACAATAAAAAATAACTCTTGTTAACATGTGGTTGGGCTGGGCTTCAAAAGTAGTTATGCTGATTTACACCAGTGGGTAACCCCTCCCTCCCAGTTTTTAGAGACAGTTATGATTCCACAATCAAATTCTCTCGAGCATAGCCCTTTTTTTTTCACTGGAGTGACAGCAATGAATTGGTATCATGTATACAAAGTTTTGTCATCCAACCCACAAAACACTTGCAGCTGCGCGAGCCCCTTTGACTTCTTCTGGTCATGATCCAGGGAACCATTTCTGGACAATTCATTAAGTTCTGTTTTCCAGCTTTGGCAGATGATGAAAAGGTTGTCAGATCAAAACTGTAAAATAGAAGACACTGTAAACTTAATCACATTGGATTTGCCCAATGTCTAAGCAAAAAGCCATACTTGATGCCAGTTTTGCCCTACAATACACTCTGATACAAATGCTTCAACAACTGGATATAGAAGCCAGTTCAAGTTTTTAATATTAATGACCTTTAAAGCCTTACTTCAACGGTGTGGGGGGTGTGCAGAAACAATTATTCACATTCAGAATTTTATTTTTGCATACATTACTGTTAGGCAGCTTCTGCACAGTCCATGGGATTATGCTTGCTAGATGCTGGGGAAGGCTGGCTCCACATGCCGATGTGCTCCCCGGGGGATGGGGGTGGTTATGACCTCACATTGGTCTCTTGACCAGAACACTCCTATGTGGTGGCAACTGGTGGTGGCTAGAATACAGAGCCCAGCAACATTTTTGCAGGCTCCAGAAATGGCCCACTTCTGGCATGATTTCCAGCTGTACTACAGAGCTGCCACTGGCCTGCAGCTTCAGAGGCTAAGGAACTTTCCAGAGGTAGGCTGGGATGCAGCTGCAGAAATGCAAGTAGCCATTGGTGTACTATTCTTAGCCCCAAGACGTTACTGGCCCAAATCACTCAGTTTCACCTAGCCCTCCTATTGCACACCAAAGTACACAGTCTTTCTATCTAGCTAATTATATTTCATTGTTTTCCTCTTTTCATTGTTTTCCTCTTTTATATTCCATTGTTGTTCTCTTATGCTTCATAACTACCATTGAATTGACATAATACAATAAATTAGAAAACATACATTCACAATATTATATGCACCTTAAGGTTACTGAAATTTTCTGAGAATATTTTCCCAGTATTTATTTCATAATATACCAGATGGGCAAAGAACATAAGAACCTAAGAGAAGCCTTGTTGAATCAGACCACAGGGCATCTAGTCCAGCATCCTGTCTCACACAGTGGCCCACCAATTGCTTCTGAAAACCTTCATTTGCTCTTGACTCCCTGAAAATGGCCTTTAGAGCCATTCTGCCCATCTCTCCCACCTGGAGGAAATACCTAAGCATCCATTCTAGAAGCCATTGATATATGGATGTTAAATCTTCAGAGTCACATTTTAGATCCATTCTCTGGGCTCATCATCAAAATGAGTGTTATGAAAAACCATCCTGTGATTAGAGGTGAGATGGGAATGGTAGAGGTTGGCAAATGTCATCTCTAAGACACTTTTGAATTTACTTACTTACTTACTTTTACTTACTTACTTTTACTTACTTTTACTTACTTACCTGAATAGCTGGTGTGTGCTTATTGCTCCCATCCCACCCATTTTTAAAATGAGAGTTACCAGAATGGCTTTTTTTGTGTTGCAAGAGATGAATGTTACTTTCTCAACTAAATGCTAACCACAGTTTTTCAGTTCTAGCTGACAGTCTTGGACATTCAGAAGGCTAAGAAACCTTGCTTTAATGGGTTCAGATTTCCAAATCTGCAAACCATTTTTCACTCCCCTTAATTTCAATGAAAAGGTCCCATATTGTTTTCATTTGCCTTCTATTTCTAAAAAGCTTGTGTTTCGTGAGATTAGCGATGTCAGGGCATGCATTTCTGGTTTGTAAAGGAGACTTTGCATCATACTGAAATCAACTCCAGAAATACTCATGATTAATAAACTTCAAAGAGAACAGGCCTTTTGCTCACCCTTTATAAGAAAACAAGCCATCACAAAATTACAGTTATAGTGAGGTAGGTCATTCCCAGTTGCTGTTCTAAGCATTCAAATTGCTAGAAGCTCCTAGATTTTAATCCCCACTGTCCACAACTTATTTGTCTGTTTGCATTTATAGATCACTCTATGCCAATGAGTAACACGAACCAAAATCAATACATTAAAAGCAGCGATAAAAACTATTAAAAGCCACAAAATATGAAAAGGTTTTTAAACAATCAGAAATATACAGTACAGTTTAGTATACATGGAGGAGGGCATGCTTCTCCTTAGCCAAGTATCTGCATAAAGAATGTCTTACCAGTTGCCAAAAATCACTGGGTCAAACCACAGAGAACTGAGTTCAGAAAGGCCCTCAGATTAACCATATCGAGCAACTCCAGGCAATTTCAAAGATGGGGAAAGGACAAAAATATGTATTCCTAATCCTAAAATGTACCTTCTAAAAAGGATCTCACTGCAATAGGACACTATCCTTCTGCCATTAAGTGTAAAAGGAAAAGGCCCAAGTCACTTCCAAAGGAGAAACTCAGAATCTGTGGGTACAAACATGTAGACTCTACAAGAAACTTCCAGAATAGCTCAGAACTTACCACTTCACCATTTTTAACTGCAAGATCTATGATAGTCTGAACCCATAGAATAAAATAACAAAATACTTCAATAAAATGTGCTAATTCATCACAAGCCCTTAGCAGTCTAGGGTTTTAAATGTGCTTGGTCCCTAAAATTCTGCAACAGGTCATTCTGAAAACTGTGTCAGAACATGATGATATTCATTCAGTTCCCCAAAAAAAAGGGTTTGCAACATTCATCCACCCCCAGATTCTTTCTGTTCTCTTGCTCATCTCAGTACATCAATAGATCCTGCATCATGGGATTCTGATTCCATGTCTGTGTTGTCAGGAGACAGGAATAAAGTACTCAGACAGAAAGGTGACGTGAGCAAGCACACTGCTTTCTTTGCTATGTTTTAATCAATGCTATTTTTTCCCAATGAGGAAAAAAATCACTTCAAAAACAAGTGACAATATAAACTGGACAATTCAAGCTTGTATAACTGTGGGTCTGGATTTGCAGAAGTGAGGAACGTGAAAGCTCTTTGACTAGACAAGCAGTTAGTAAATTACGCAACAGACTAATAAATAATTTCTACTATGTCTTTGGTTGCTTCTTCACAGCCAGCAAATTCGCCAGGATGCATTCTGGGTACATGGCCAGCACCTCTTGGCCTTGCAAACTTTGAAGCTACAGAACAAAAGCTCTGCTCTGCAGCCTTCTGCCCAGCTCTTCTGCTCAGTGTGTGTAGTGGGTGGGGGTAGCCCAGGTCCATTGTCCCATCGCCATATTTTTCTCCAGACAACAGTGACAAAAGTACATGGGAACAACATTTGCCCTTGGACTGCTTTGCAGGGATTTACTGGATGGGCACCTCCAAGACCCAGCTTCCCACCTCAGAGGCTGGCTACAGGCCTAGTGAGAGCAACAAGATGCCCTTTCTGTAGGCACTGGAGCAGCACCAAAGGTTCACCAATGGAGTGTCTGTTTGTAGTATGCATCTGCAAGGAAATTCATGGATGATAGGTCTATCATGGATGCCTAGGGACTGCCTCCAGGTGGGAGAGACCGGCACGATACCCCTAAAAGGCATTTGCAAGGAGTAAAGAGGAGGTGAAAGATTTGCCTATCTTCTGCTTGAGAATACTCAGAAATACTTGGTGGGCCACTGAGGCTACATCCAGATATGGTCCTTATCCTGCTACATTTGGATATTCTTGAATAAAGCATCAGCATGTAAGCTTTATTCCAGAATATCCTAATATAGCGGAATAAGTAACCAACATGTGGAAGCAGCATGTGTGAGATAGGATACTGGACTAGATGGGCTTTGGCTTGATCCAGCAAGACTCCTGTTACATTCTTATGCAGTCATACCCCGGGGCCAGGGCTGCTTACTGGCCATCTGGATGAGGGTTATATTTCCTTGCCGTTCACTTTACCTCCACATGTTCCCATCTGGCCCTTCTGATAGATTTGACTCTTCTTGTGACTGGAACATTCAGATACTAAAGATAAGAGCAAAATGTATTAGATTCAAGGGACAATCTTGATTGAATCTAAATTGCCAAGAAATATACAAATACCTAGAATATTTGAAGAATGTGAGCACACAGGTACTTAATAGCACCCCTAGAAACACATGAAGCCTAGAATACTTGCTATGGTTTCACTGTGTGGTTCCACTTCTCTTCTTGTTGCATTCAAGCATGTATATATTCTTCAGGAAGGATTCCAACAACTCTTCCCGGCAGGCAGCCCTTCCCTCCAGGCAGTTTTCTGTCAGCCTAGTTCAACAGAAGTGAGTCAGGATGGAAACAAGGATATCTGAAGTAAAGCAAACTGAGGTCAAGAAGCAGCAGGCAGAAGCAAACAGTCCTTCATTGCAGCTACTTTGGCACAGAGACTTTCCTGGTGTAAAGTCAACTCATTGCCCTAATTCTTTGGGGAAACAAAGTTTGTCAATTCTTTTCAGATTTTATTATAGATTAAAATGGTATCAGTTAATCCAAGGAATTACTCATTTATTCCACCTTCCTGAGACAAAATATGATTACTCTTCATGGAATGCAAACACATCTCAGGGGATAATGGCTTAAGTTTTTAAAAAATATAATAAACTTAATTTTCAAAGGAAATCTATTATCATGTGTGGACTTCATAATACAGTTTTCTTTAATTACTTTTTATTCTTTGCAGCTGCTTTAAACTTTGATAAGTTGCCTATTTTTAAAAAAGCCAGGGCAAATACAGACACACAGCATTTGTTATCACTGCATAAAATTCTTGCCAACTTTTCTGAAGATGTCTTCACTCTCTGCAGCAAAGTTATTGACTTATTTAAAAATTGTGTTGCTATTGCTAGAGGTGTGCACAAACTTAGAAATGTCAGTTAAATCCAATTCAAATTTGAATCATTCTCAAACTGGTTCAGTTTTAACATTAATCAGTTCAACTTGATTATACACATAAAAATGCAATTTAAAAAGGCCTTTAAAAAGGCACAATACTAACAAATTGGCCACATGATGCTTGATTCCTCCAGTGCATGAGCCTGCCTAAGTGAGGCAAGTACACTGAAAAAGACGGGGGGGGGGACATTGGAAAGCATGCAAGCTTTCTGTCATGCAAAACTTTGCGTCAAACATATTACAGGGATCTGTCCCCCACACCTGCCCAACCACAGCTGTGCCCTGATTGTCTGTAAAAATCCAGATTTTTAAAGAATTTCCAGGTGTGAAAACAGAGAACAGACACAGGTCATCAAGTAAATCAGCAATTGAATCCTAATTTAAATACACCATTTTACACAAATATCTTGTGCTTAATTCTTCCCTTTTTTCTAATTTTCTAATTACTTTTGGATGAATGGCTATTTCATTTGCATCATACTTTCCTATACAAAGACAATATATAATATTCACAGAGGGAAGCCATGCAGCAACCACTCAGAGGTTTGTGCACTACGGGTGTGCATGAATGGGGTTTTTTTAACATTCAATTCGTAATGAATTGAATGTTAGAAAATCCATATTCATTTGAATAGATCTCCTTTGAATGTGGTGGGATTCTATTCGATACAAATGTATTTCTTTGAATTCGTATGAATATCTGATATGTATCAGATACAAATGAATACATCTCCAATATTTATTATTTATTTAATAGATTTATATCCCATCCTTCACCAAATGGTCCCAGGGCAGCTTACAATACGAATAAAACATATAAAAAGAAAATAATAATAATTAAAAACATCACCCCTCACTCCCCCCTACATCCACCCTCCCTCCCTAACAGGACAGCACCCTGAGGAAGCTATTTAGATGGAAAAACCCTGGTTGAAAAGATATGTTTTCACCAGGTGCCTAAAGTACACAATGTAGGTGCCTGGTGAACAAATCTCTGCTCTGAAAGTGTCAAATTTGACCTGAACCCACTTTTAATCTGCTATTGATCCATGTTGAATGCAGTCAGGATCCATTGCAGCCTCTTTCCCACCTCCCCAGTTTAATGAATGTTCGAACTATGAATGTTGTAACATTTGATTTGTGTATGGATGTCCACATTCAGACATATTCGTATGAATAACGGATGCTACAAATATTCATGCACGGCCCTATTGTGCACTGATCCTCAATTAAAGAGGAGGAGAAGGCTTTTATACCCTCTTTTTCTCACCCCTAAGGGGACTCAAAGTGGCCAACAAACTTCTATTCTTATCCCCACATCAGACACCCTGTGAGGTAAGTGGAGCTGTGACTAGCCCAAGGTCATCCAGCTGGCTTTGTGTATGAGTGCAGAATCGAACTGGGAAATTGCCATTAAGAGACCAACTCTCTAAGTACAACACTAAACTGGCCTTCCCTAGGCCTAAACATTAATGGACCGTAATCCATTGACAAGGATTAGAGAATAATTTCCTTATTTTCAACACTCTTACTAGTATGCATGCTTTATAAATCAGCAGAGTCCTTGATCTTGATAGGGTAGGAAACTAGAGCCAATTTTGCTCTCTGTGGGCTATTCTGGCTCATATAATATGGATCAGTGATTTTGGGGCACACTGGGATGTGCTAATACTAGCCTGGTCGAGGTCTAAGAGTTGTCTGCATTCACATAGCCCATTTCAGCCCAACCATCAGTTTTAAAGTCTGGGCTCAGCCTGCGGAGCCAGCACTTGGCCTCCAAAGACTGGGAGCAACTGTTCCCAGCCTTCGCAATGTCCAAATGCATCCCTTTCAGAAATCACCATTCCCCATGGCACTTCCTTGTGTGCCACCCAAAAGGTGACATAAGAACATAAGAGAAGCCCTGCTGGATCAGGCCACAGCCCATCTAGTCCAGCATCCTGTCGCAAACAGTGGCCACCAAATGCTCATGGGCATCTCAAGCAGAGACAAGGACAAACCTATTCCTGCTCTCAGATCCCAGCAAATGGCCTTAGAAGTGACCAGCTTTCCCCACCACCACCACCAGCCTGAAAGATGCACCTAGGCATTCATTCTAGTAGCCATTGATACATCTGTCATCTATAAATTTGTCTAACCCTACCTTAAAACCATCTAGACTGGTAACTGTCACCACCTCTTCCGGCAGCAAATTCTATAAACTGATGACCCTCTGGATGAAGAAATACTCCCCCTTGTCGGATCCGACTCTCCTACCCGTCAGCTTCATAGAGTGCCCCCTGGTTCTAGTGTTGTGCAATACAGAAAATAAATGTTCTCTATCCACCTTTTCTATACCATGCATAATTTTATATACTTCAATCTGGTCACCTCTTAAACGCCATCTCTCCAGACTGAAGAGGCCTAGACATTGCAGCCTGATTTCGTGAGGGAGGTGTTCCAGCCCCTTAGTCATTCTGGTAGCCCTTTTCTGCACCTTTTCCAATTCCACAATATCCTTTTTGAGGTGTGGTGACCAGAACTGTACACAATATTCCAAATGTGGCCTCACCATAGATTTATAAAGAGGCAAAATGACATTTGCTGACTTATTTTCTATTCCCTTCCTGATTATTCCCAGCATTAAATTAGCTTTTTTCATTGCTGCTGCACACTGGGTTGACACCTTCATTGAACTGTCCACCAAAACCCTGAGATCCCTTCCCTGGTGTGTTGCAGAAAGCTCAGACCCCTCAGTTTATAATTTGGATTTTTGGCCCTGATGTGCATTACTTTGCATTTGTTAAGATTAAAGCACATTTGCCACTTGGTTGTCCAGTCACCCAATGTTAAGAGATTCCTCTGGAGCTCTTGGTAATCTCTTCCAGTTTTTACTACCCTAAATAATTTAGTATCATCAGAAAACTTTGTTATTTTACTATGTACCCCTTCTTCTAGATCATTGATGAATAAATTAAAAAGCATTGGCCCAACACTGAGCCTTGAGGGACTCAACTTTTTACCTCTTTCCACCCTGAGAATTGGCCGTTTATTACTACTCTCT
>MTQE01002208.1:27545770-27565750 GCA_014337955.1 Aspidoscelis marmoratus | reverse complement strand
AAATAAATAAATAAATAAATAAATAAATAAATAAATAAATAAATAGCCTCAGAGATATACTTTGGTGCACTACTGAAATAGTTCCCTTGGTATCTGGGAACACAGAAACATTCCTTCTGCATGCCTCTGTGTTCCAGACCAGAGCCTGCTAGTATGCCAGTAGTCCCTGATAACAAGTGATCCAGACCAAGGGTCCCTTGATCTGGATCACGCTCCATTCTACATGGACAGAACATATCAGTGGTGGGCAGGACCTCTGTTATGGGACATGGACATGTGTACTGAATGAGGAAACTAGCCTCGTCCAGCCATGAACTGTAAAGGGAATTCCATCACTTTCTAGTTTTAAAAATGATCAATCAGCACATACTCCATTAAAATCGAGTAGGCAGTGAACAAAAGAAAGCTTTTTATTAAGAAAGCAGCAGCAAAAGTAAAAGGTATTGTGCAGAGCACTATCAAATTGATCAAAAATACAAGTGGAAGGGAATTCTAAGAGTGATGTAGGAACAAGGCTGACCAAATAAGGATCAGTACCTTAGAAAGTATAAATAGAAAACAATCTGAGGCAAACTTTGGTGATTAAGGTAAGAAACTAAAAGAGCTTTATCCTAGCAACACTTTGCACTACTGGCTAGCCAGGAGCAGCAGATTCCCACCAACACTTAAGTGAAGAGGATTTGAGACCAAAACTTTGGTAGACAGTGAAGCTGGAGTGGGGGAAACCTCTACTAAAGCCACAGATATGTTTTGCAGAACCAAACTTCACTGCTATGCTGGATCATGATTTAACGAGCGTGAGAGCAAGCCATTCATAGTCAAAGACAGTGAGATATCATCTGCAGTTCAGCATGTGGCTTCAGACAGAAGGCAGTGCAGAGCAGCAGCTAGATTGGAGAAGCTTCCTTAACACAACAGGATACAGGATCAAAGCAGCAATAAGCACAGGGAGAACAGGAACCAGCAACCGGCCTAGATGGCTTTAAGAAATTCATGGATGACAGGTGTATCAGTGGCTAACACAATGGATGCCTAACTACCAACTTCAGGCTGGGGAGACAGGCAGTATGCCTCTAAAGGCCATTTGTTGGAATTTGGGAGCAGGTGAAGGTTTTGCCCTTGTCTTTTGCTTGAGATGCCCATAAGCAAGTGGTGGGCTACTCTGTGGGACAGGATGCTAGATTAGATGGGCTGTGGCCTGATCCAGCAGGACTCCACTTATATTCTTATGAAATCAAAGATGTGGACATGGTGGAAAGTTGATGACAGGAATGAACCATTGAGATATTGGGGGGTCAGGAGCCAATGAACAAATTTGGACAATAAGCGAAGAAAGGATGCAAACCAGAGGCAGGGTCCAAATGTTCCATTCAGGTGAATGGAAAGAGGAGGAGTTAGGTGATCAGTGCAAAGGAAACAAAGGAGATATGTGATTTGAGGGGATCCTGATTGCATCATAGCTGAACTGATTATCTGACTTCACTGTGGACAGCAATCTAATCAAGAAGGCCAAAATGTTTAATTGGAACCTTTTTAATGCTACTCATCAGTCCTGAGAGATCTCTCCAGATGTTTACTGTAAATAAAAGGATGCCATCCTCATATAGAATCCTTCTTAGGTTGCAACCAGATAAAGCCTAAAATGAGGGATTATCCCAGGACTATATTCAGATTGCCACCCATATCTGTAGCAATCTCAGCACAGCCCCAGAATATTTGGGTGAAAACCCAACCCAGGTTTTCCCAGAATAGCAATATGACCTACTTTGTCTGGAAGCTTGCTCTTTGAAGACATCTCCTTGGAAATAGCTGTTACATATGGATGTGGCTAAAACCAGGCCAAAAATTCCCCCTTCACAACCATGGGGGCTGGTACTTCTGCACTACTAGGTGTCAAAATACCTGGAAGTACCACCTCACCAACCTGGAAGCAAGAGGCAATTTGGGGGTCTAAACAAGATCCTGTACTTTCACCATCTGGAGGTAGCCTCAATTACAAATTTTGATTTGTACCTCAACCTTTGGTATGTCTGGGTGGATAGGTAGGTAGATGAGTGCCTTGGGGGTTGGAGTGTTCCAGTCAGTTTCCTGATTCATTGATTAACATTTGCAAGGGTTTCCTGGAACACAATCTGTATAAAAATACTATTTCTATTCCCTTATGTCCTTGTTACCTGTGCATATACTCATTCCACTGACATTTACAGTTCTTGTGTATAAGGATGCCTTCCATCTTCTTAGCCTTTCCTGAGATGGTGGGTGTAGCTCCAGAAAGTCTATTACTAGGCAGTGGTATTATACTAAAACTGGGAGTAAATTCAAGTGCCCATTTTCCATTCTTCACTGGGAAGAATAGCAAAAGAAAAAAAGACTTTCCAATGTTAGGAAATTTGAAAACGAATTGGAAAACTGGGAAAGAATTAATATGGAGGAGATTCCAGGCAAAGATGGAGGAGAAGGAAAGAGCAAAAAAGCATTTTGCAAACTGATCATATTCCTTGCTTCAGTGACAATACAGAGAATCTGCAAAGCAAGTTATCATTTCTACAAAGTGAACCTAAAAAAACCCTTAGGCCGTGTCTTCACAGCAACCTTATCTCGGATTCAAAAGGTTTTCAATCCTCGGAGTCCGCACGACAGTTTGGCTTAACACACTTTCTCCATGTTAAACCACCCCAAAGCGTGGTGAATCTCAATCCTGATTTCAACAGGTCTCACTCCGGATCGTGTGCTTGAAACGTTTTACATTTTTTACTGTGGGGACCGTACCGTGTTAAGGGATGAGAATCCATGTTTAGGGTTTCCCTCCCCCAATAGCTTGCTTCCAAAGATAGTGATTTCATTGAAAAAATCCACCCTCAAAACAGCCACTATAAAAATCCAGTCCTTAAAGCTACACTGTAGTGATCTAGCCACTTCACACCTTAATAACAATGTTGCAGTTTTGCTTGCTCTTTGAACGTTCTGACCTTTAAAAAAGGGAAAGGAAAGGAAAGCCCTGGAGGTTCTGTTTTAAAGGCTGTGGCTGTGAAGGGGGTTTGAGTTGCTGCTGCTGCTGCTGTGTGCCCTGGGAAATGGGGAGAGGAGGGGAAAGAATCGCTGGCTGCTGGTGACTGTTTTTCATCCATCCAGGCAAGCGGCAGCCACCCAGCCACCCAGCTAGGCTCCGTGAAGGGTTCTGTTATGGGTGGCACATCCATGCCAGGAGGAAGAGGGCAGGGCAGCCCTGCAAAGCGGCTTTTAAAAAGTAGCCACTTGAGTCCCCCCTTGAGTCATGTACGGCATGTACGATCCTCAGAATCCGGATCAGATGCGATTAAGTTAAAAGTAATGGGAACAGGCAAATCTGTGTTTGCATCCGGTTCTATTATTTAGGTTTAGGGAAAGCAAAATAAGCTTGCTGTGGGGATTCGCCCTTAGTTTGCTTTTGTTTAGTTCTATGACCTTTCCACACAAACAGGTCCCCTCTTCTATTTCTTTCTTCCTCATACTCATTCTGATGGTGCTTTCTGTGTGAATCTTTCCAAGAACAGAAAGAAGAGAACACAAGGATATAGTTAACCATAAACTCATCCCAAGTCCCTTGTCCTCATTCACCCTGAACCATTTCATTGGTGAAAATTGGGTGCAGAGTTTATCTAATAAAGTCTGCAAATTAACCCAAAAATATATTTCAAAAGAAAGCATAAGCAAGACCATCCTCAGAAATAGCAAACTGAGCCAACCACAACAGACCCCACACTCTGGCGTCTGTATGTGTGTCTGTACTTAATGTCTTAAGCAACAACAATGGAGGCCTGAGTAACAACTTCTGTTCCCTGGTTGAGGATGTCAGTAAACTAAACCACATCTGACAGGCTCCATGCAAAGTAGCCCAGACTAGAGCTTTTCTATAGCAGGAGACAGAAGACATTGAAGGGGGGGGTGGGAAAGCCTCACTGTTTTAAACACAGCCATTGACACTACATTAAGCACAAAGGAGTAACACAACTGGTGGAATTTAAAAAAAAATACCAAAGACATGCTGGTTATATTCATGGTCCATCTTCTCATCCCCTCTCTATACCACCTTTATAGCCTAAAAAGTTCATAAGAAGGGGAAGGGCAGAGCAACATGCGAACAAGTCTTTGAACCCCCTCTAAAGGATCTAAGCCACCTCAAGGGAGTGGGTTATTTTTACAGTATTTAAATGCAGTTAAAATACAATTACCAGGTTCTAGGCATCCAGAATACCCAGATGTGCTCATCATCACCTCTGTGCGTGGGTGGATGCCGGTTTCAGCCTCAACATATGCTCAGTGGATGGAGCAATCATGGCAGCTCCATCCAGAAGTAAGCAAATGCACCATCACTGGAAAACTTACGCTGGGTTTTCCAGCAATAGTTGTTAGCGGGGGATTTTTTTGGGTGGGAGCAGAGTTATGGTGGAGGCAATCCCAACATAGCGACACTGTAATGGTGCTATATTTCTCCCTGTCTGGATTGGGCCTGTGTTTTTAATATATTTAATGTTCTGTCTGCTTTGTTTTATAGTAGCTCCTTACTTCTTTGGCTCTCTTTGTACACTGTCTTGGTTCTAAAGACAGGGAATTAATAAATAAACAATAACTATAGGAGGGGGACGTGGAGGAGGCTTTTGCCGGAAACCTCACTTTGATGATAAAAAATAGTTTTGAGAGATCAAAGTAAAAATCCCAACTGAAATCTCTCTCCTTCCTTATTGCCCTGTAGTCCCAATTAGGGATGTGCACAAATGGTGTTTTTTTGCATTTGATTTGTATTGAATTGAAAGTAAGAAAATTCATATTTGTTCAAATAGATCCCCTACAAGTGTGAGAGGATTCTATTCAGTACAAATGTGTTTGTACAAATTAGTACGAATATCCAATACGAACACATACATATCTGATAAGTATCTGATACATATCCCATGACATATCTGCTCTGAAAGTGTCAAATCCACCCTGAATCCACTTTGAATCCACTCTCAAACCATGTTGAATTCACTCTGGATCCACTGTGGATGTGACTGGCACAGCTGCTTTGCGACCTCCACATTTCACAAATATTCCAAAGCTTCAGTTCCAAAACATTTGTCAATGTACAAATGTTGCAACATTTGATTGATATACAAATGTCCAAATTCACTTGAATTCATATGAACAGCAAATGTTATGAATATTCATGCACATCCCTAGTCCCAATATATGGTCCACAGCTGAAATAAGGACAAAGAGCAGCGATGTCAAATACCACATAGTAGTGACATTCTGTGGCTGGATCTAGAACTATCTCTCAAATTAGGAGCCTTTCTGCACTGGGTCTTATTCTGGGTTATGTCTCAGAATATGGATTGACTTATAAGGGGTGTTCCCATGGCACTTTTTTGTCTCTCTATTGCAGCAGACTTTAAAAATGCACATTCAATTCCAAAATAAGCATCTCCAAGAGGCTCAGTAAAACGCGCATTTAAAATGCACCTTCCGTCCCCATGGAAGTGTATTTTCTTTGCCCGCATCTTTTTCTCCACACCCCCTCTCTGGTTGATAGGGTGCCAGCGGGAACGGGGATGGACTGCGATTTGCGCGGCCACAACCATTGGTATTCACAAGTTCTCTGTCCATCTCCCTCTGGATCCCAAACATTTATCACTTTGGGATCCAGAGCTTGCTTCCAAAGATAGTGATTTCACTGCAAAAATCCACCCTGTACAGCAGCGGTTTCAAAGTAGCAATCCACCCACCTCACACCTGATAACAATGTTATCAGCTCTTTAAAAGATCAGACGTTTAGAAAGGCAAAGGAAGGAAAGCTGCTGCAGTTCTGGGAGACATGTGAATGTTTAAGACTGTGTGTGCAGGTGGCAGCGGCGGCAGAGCCAGGGTGCTTTTTTTGGAGATCTTGTGAATAACATAATGAATTGCTTCCACAAGATCTCCATCTGCAGAAATGTCTCCCCTAATGTCAAAGCAGACGGACTGCATGAATGCTGGCTGTGGATGAGAGGGAAAAAGAGAGAATGAGAGAGAGATAATTTTATTTGGAGAGAAAATGAGGGAGAAGGCTGAAAAAAAGAGGAAAGATGGGACCACAGCTGGCAATCCCCACCCCCAATTCCCCAGGAGTGTCTCCATGCTCAATGCTACTAGAAAAACCCACAGCTTCCAAAAAGTGCTCTGGTAGTCTTGTTTAAAGGAGGGTCTTTCTTCCACGAATTTTCCACGAAAAGCCCGGAGAAAAGCCATGCATGGAGACGCTGTGTGGCAAAAGAAGCTTTTTAACGGGCTTTTTATTGCATGTATATGGGGCCATAGTCATGCTGGTGCTGACTATGGCAGACCTTTATTCTGAGATATAGGGACTTTTTGCACTTGCATGGAGAACCATCCAGCTCAGAATCTGTTCCTCTACGGACACCTCTCTTCTACTTGGGCATCTGCATTGGTATGAAGCATGGGCCAGTCTAGATTGCCAAAATGGCTATCTTTGCTGGAAAATCAGTTGAACTGTTTTTACAGGTCTACTGTCATTCCAGGGGCAGACCAGGGAGCAATGAGGAATATAACAGGGAGACACATATTCAGTGATACACCAGATTGTGTCACTGTTAGTTCCTAGTGCTCAGAGAACCCAGAAGTGGTTCCAGGGATCATGCAATCTCCAGAACCAGCATGGAGCACTGTACTGGGACAGCCTTCCAAATGCAGGGAGTTTATCCTGGTACAATGGTGCATGCAGTCATGGGTGAAAGAAATTAATGTGTAGAATTTCATCAGGACAGAAATGTAGCAGACTGATGCTCAAACATTGGTGCAGTGTTTGGGATGAGTCGCAGTCTGAGTGCAAGGCAAGCAAAACTCTTAGCTACTGAATTTCTTCATCCTCCAAGTGATGTGGGAAGTTGCATGCATTTGAGAGCATGCTTCCCCAGGATGAAGTGAAATTACCTTGTGAATAAGCATACCTAACTTTCCATGAAGCTTCATTGATTTCAAAGGGACGATGAGTAATTTCCCAAGTGATAAACACAGGCATTCCTTTAGCTTACTTCTGAGACCAGCACTACAAACGTTTTGCTTAAGCTACACTACAGAATCTGTTGAGAGATGCATAAATGGCTCTACTAAAACCGGCGCCTGATAAAATACATAAAACAAGTGGAAAGCCACGAAGGTTGGTACTTCCTCCATCATGTCTGATCTACACTGAGTAATCTGTTCCAAAAAGACACTGTGAAAATGTTTGCTTTCCTCCTTCCCCACTGTGCAGTGGGGCAGTAATGACCATCTGGAAAGTGCCAGATCGTACCTTGAAACAAAGAGGACTCAAACACCCAACAGGCAACCTCAAAATATAATCACCTTGGAAACTCTATCCCACTGATGTGCTTTTCCACATCTGCCTAACGTCCTTGGTAAACATTTCTAGGTGGAACAGAAAAGGATTTTGTGTGTGTTTCAGTAGGTGTGTTTGTGTCTGCATACATGTGTGCTTTAAAATGCATTTGCAAAGAATATCGCATGGCCTTTTTTATGGATTCTCCAGTCTTTTACCATGATATAGATAGATACTGCCCAGTTTCAGACAATGGAGACAAAGATTCTCATGGGGCTTGCCACCTCTGACTGCAAGCAGCACATCAAACCATATGTTTTGTATAAGATAGTTTCCAGGTGTGCACATTCTTCATGCAAATCTGGCATTTCTCAAAAAGGAAAAAATAAGCATTTTCTACTTCTTTTAAATGCTTCCCATCATCTTCAGTGCCTTCATTCATCAGCTAAAGTTGGCCCATTAAAACAACACGATCAAAATTCAGCAACTGAATTTTGGACAAAAGTAAATATTGACTACATTCACATAAGCAATATAGATACACATACCCCAGGAATTCCAGGAGTGCTGGGAGCCAACTGTCTAGATGTGCACCTCCTACACTGACCCATGAGCCCTAGGAAGCACCTTACCCATATGGAAGGAGAAATGACTCTTGGGGGAGTATAATTCACTTTCTTCCATGTGGAAAAATGTAGAAGTACAGCCACAATCCAGATATTTGTGGTCCATTAGCATGTTATGGCTAATTTTTCAGCCTCCGGACCAGGGCAACCCCCTCCATTTGACTCATGCACCTAAATGGCCACTGAGAACCAACTCAAGAGGATAGGTCCCTATTTTGCTCTCCCCTAAGTGTTCTGTGGCTCCCACCCCAGGCATAGAGAGGGCTTGCAGCCAGTTTGGGGGAAGAGAAGCTTGTCTGCACCCCATTACACCAATATAGCTTTAGACTCTGGAAACAGGTTATTTTTCTAGTTTGCAGAGCATGGAGAGTACTCAGAAAACACAGTTATCTCCAAAAAGAGACTTGCATATTTTTTCCACCATTAAACTTGCAGCAGAAAAGTTTATCTCCAGAAATTTTCTGTTCTTACAAGTGATTCAGAACTTCCTAAGTGTTTGACGGTATCCGTAGAAGCAGGAAGTCGTGTTTTATTTTCAGTGTCACAATCAGATAGAATCAAAGCTAATTTCACTTAAAGCACACACGTGAATCTATGGAACTCCTTTTTGTCCTCAGCAACTTTTTGTGCCAGCTAGTTTGCATCGTGATAAATAATTTCACCTTGAGTTGAATGACGAATACAGGAAATACTCTGTGTGAGTTTAGCTATACGTAGCAGCACCTAAACTTAATAAGCTACAATTTGGGATGCAGCTTCTCAGAACAACCTGATTGAAATAAAATGTGCCATTTTGCCCTTAAAAAATAGTTGCATAATTTTGTCATTCTTAACTATCACAGAGTTTTTATGTCATTTTGTTTGTTTCAGGCTGCATTCACACACAGCAAAAGAATCTCAGAAGGGTCTTCAGCCGTGATCACACCCATAGTTTAAGGCAGCCTCTGGCCATCTTCTCTTTACTCACAGTATTTTTCCCCCCCTGGGATCATCTTGGGGACAAGCTGTGCTTCCTCAAGCCAGCTTCTCTGGAGTCCGCTTTTACACAGGGGGGGTGTTTCGGCTTGTCATGTGTAAGCACTTCTCATTGCCACTATTGATTGGTTTTAAGGACAGGATAAAGTTCTGTCAAACAAAAACTGACTTGATCTTAAATCATATCATCCAATCATATTAATCAATGTTGACGATAAGATTTTCACATACTCACAAAAAGATTATAAAAAAATTGCAGGTATTTTGATCCATCCAGATCAAGCAGGGTTTATCCCAGGAAGGTTTATGGCCGATCCTCTAGTTCATACATTCCAAAAGACTTAGGAAACCGTTAGCTGATCTCTCTTTGGACATTGACTCACTGTCTCATCACTACTTGTTTAAGGTTTTGAAAGCAGTGAATTTTGGAGACCAGTTCATTCAACTAATACAAAGTTTATATAATTGCAACAATGCAAAACTAAGAATCGGCATTACCTATACAGAGAGCTTTCGTTTAGAATGAGGTAGAAAGCAAGGGGATCTTTTATCACCACTGCTATTTAATCTAGTTTTGGAAACTTTATTAAATATATGAAGATAATAAGATACCACCATATAAGATGAATAACCAAGATTTAAAGATACAAAACTTTGCAGATAAGAAGCTATTATTTACGTCAGCTCTGCTTCAGGCAGGAACAAAGCTTAAAGCTATATCATCACTTTTTCCACAGGCCTTTGGTTTAAAATTAAATGTAGAAAAATCAGAAATAATGTTTAAAGATATCTCGGCACAAATACAATTATTGAGGAGGAAAAAACAGGAATAAAACTTCAGCCTAAAAAATTTAAATATCTAGGTATAATTATTTCAAGAAACAGACAAATTGATGAGATACAACTACATGAATCTAATTCACCAGATCATAGGTCACATCAAATTTTGGGGAGAAATTTTTTTTCACTAATGGGCACGATAGCAGTAATAAAAATGAAAATTCTCCCAAAGATTATTTTTCTTTTTCAGTTAATACCTCTCAAATCAGCAAAAGAGATTATTAAGCAATTAATGATATTTTACACTTATATGTATTCAAAATTCTAAAATGTTCTGAATTTGCAAAACTATAATTCAGAAACCAATTACCACTGGTGGATGGGAAATGCCAAATCTAATTTTATGCTATCAAGCTTTCACAGTAGCAAATACATTACAATCATTAAGAAAACCTCCACCAAGGTGGAAGTAACTAAAAAGGAGATACCCAGAAGAACGGAGGAAGTGATTTATAGTTAACAACCAAATGATATGATATACATGTATGTAAGACTCTTTATTATAAAATAATAAACATTTATAATTAAAAAGAAAAAGAAAACCTCCACCAGGCTGGAGGCAGTTGAAAGTACAAGATGAATTAGTTTGTATTATTCCCTACCTCAACTCACTCAAGAAGAAAAATCTGAAATCAAAAAATCAGATAATTGTAGGTCAATATATGATATGGTTAATATGGCAAAATAAATGTTTACCTTCCATTTCACCTCTAATGAAAATAGCCTATCACCCAAAACTTAAATACATATTTCTTCAGAAATTTGGACAAAATTAGAGGATAGAGGAACAACAATTCAGGACAGCTTTACAGCAGGAGAACAACTTAAAACATTAATTATAAGAGAGGCTATCACTAACCAAAGGGTGGACTGGTTTTTTAAAAATCCTATCAGCATACAGGTGTTGTTGATGCAATCAAAAGGGGTGAAGGACTAAAGAGTTGTGTAAAGGAGACTTGGGGAGATAACATAAAAGGTGTGATCATAGGAGCCCAAGCTGAGGACGATCTGAGGAGTGATTATCGGAATTGGGTGTGAACAGGATTAGGACAGCTCCAGTTCAGTTTCTTAATGGGATGAACTATTTAAGTCAGGTGTGATCATGGTCTGAGTGACAATTGCATGTGGTCCTTGAGCTCTCATTCCACCTCTGATCCATCTTCTAATCCCGGTAAGATTGCCAAGCAGGCAGGTCTGGTAAATTTTATCTCTTCCCCTTCTCCCCTTAGACTTCAAATTTGATATTATTTCTGTCAGGTTGTAAAAATTCCAGTTACAGTACATCTTAATGCAAAATAATTCATTAGACTTCATAATAATATCTAAGAGCTCCACAAATGCATTATCAAAACGAGTGTTTGATTTATTGTTTGCAACATTTATTTGCATTTTCTTCTTCCCTCATACTCTTTACTAGTATCTGTGTTTCATATAAAAAGGCACACTTTATGAAGGACTTCCAGTAGTAAATAAAATGGATTTTATATAATGAAGCCCCCATGCTTTTTCAGAGATGACTGATTTTGAACAGAAGTAACCATAGAGCAAAAGGGTGCTTAACTCATTCTCCAACAGCTATTTTTCCATTCTAAATTGTTCCCAGCTGCTGCTTTCCACAGTAGGTGTTCACATGTGCTTTTTCTGCAATCAACACTCATCTGGAAATTGTGGAGGGGGAAAACATAGAAGAGACCAATTCGGGATTTTAAAATGACATCAGGGAAATAGATAAGCACAGTTTTGCTGACTAGTATAATTTTCATGCTTGCTGTTTTGTATAGTAGTGAGTATTTGTAGGTCAGGGGTCAAGCGTTGCATTGTAGAAGTTCTCCAAGATGTGGTGTTTTTTTCCATAGACATTCTTCTACCAGGCTAAACAGTATTATCTGTAAATGTTCCTTCTTGGGACCTCTTCACACTTGGCCCTCAGGGATGTCCAGGGATGCTTACACACCCCATGAAACCACTTCCATCTGTGGCTGACTGGATCCTTAGCAGCAGCGGAACAGTAAAACCTGCTCCAAGCATTCACTCTGTGCACAGCCTTCCTTCACACTATTTCTGTGTGAAAGTTGTGTGGGGTCAGCACATCACAACAGTGGCTGCCTAGTCATCATCACCATGGCAATGGCCCAGTGTACATGACCGTTGCTATGGTGACAGGACCATTTGCACTTCACTCAAACCCAGGTAGGTCTAGGTGAAATTCAGGGTGGGGCAGCATTTGCAATGGAAATACCACCTACTGTCCCTATACTCAATTTCTGTGGGATACTATCCCATGGATGTGCAAAAAGGCCCATGGTTGGTTGTATAGCTAGTCTTCTTTGTGTCTTGACTATTCTTTGTCCTTTTTGGAGTATCTTCCTGTTTAGTTCATGTGTCCATCCTGCCATGAAACAAACAGTAAAGAAGAAAGTTATTCTTTGTTGAGCTGAAGTATTAATCTTCCACAGTAATCAGGGTATTCAGTGACTTTCTCTACCTAAGAGCTGGTAGGCAAAAGTGGGACTATCTGAGGCTTGAGAAAATGTAGAGCTTGTCCTATCTTTGTTGGATTCCTAGCTGATCTTCTGGTTGTTCGGCCTCAGGCTGTTTTGACTTGTTCCTTTTGAGGAGTCCATAGATATTGTCTATGTCTATGTATTGGTAACTAATTTGTCTAATTACCAGGTTTCCAGAAATTCCCTCACTTCCTTTGACTTCCCTTGGTCTAATGTTTCCCAGTTGGACTTGTAGTAATTTACATCTATGTGTAGAGCAATTGAAGATTTTTCATCTTGTCTCTTTAGGGCTAGTGATCTTGCATATAGTCTGCTAGTCTCCTACTAGTTTATCCTAAATAGTGTTCACAATCGTATCCTTTTTATTTTGGTAGTGCTGTTTTGCCTTCTTTGAATACTGAATATTTGGGTTTACTTAATGTGTTTTGAAAATACTTACTTGGTTTTTGTTCCAATGATATTTCATTTTGTTGAAACAGACTGGTAGTGCTTTCTGAGATTTGTTCTTGTGTTGTCCACAAGTTGGGTACACTTTTTTATGAAGCTACTTGTATATCCACTTTGTATAAGCAATTGGTTTCGACTTTCTGGAGTTGCATTGTGGTTTTGCTTATCTGAGTACAGTTTTTACTTCTTTTTTGTGTGCAGTGAGGTTGTTGCTATTATAGTTGACGACGTGGCTTGTGTGGGTCTGAAGTTTTCCGTTCCTTAATCTTCATCTTTTTTGAATTTGAATTAGTTGCTTATGGCCATATGCTTATAGTCATATCCTCATTCTAGTTGGTCTTTCTTAAAATATAACAAATGTATCCCCATCATCACTGATCAGTATTTTCAATTTAGTAAGTTGGAGGAACTGTGCTTCTAGTGGCTTGTAGTATGCCTTCTGCTATGAAACCTGAAATGGGGGATCCTGTTGGGGTTCCTTTTATTTATCTATACAATTGGCCATTGAACTGCAAGCATATAGTAATGCATGGTCAGGAGCTCATGGACATTGGCTTAAACTAGAGAAACCAGGTAACTTTAAAAGGACAACAATTTACTGTTCCTGCATGTTTGAGGATACAGTTTTATGAAAAAGAATGAGACAAAGTAGTAACGACCACCAAAATAAACAAGAAACCAATCATATTATTTTGGAACATCCATATTTTATCAACTCATTTTTTGGAACTATGAAATAAAGCAACAAGTTCTTCAGAAAGAAGAAAGTTTTTTCTTTAAACAAGTGGGAAAAGACCACCAATATAGAGCAACTGTAACAAGGTTTCTTATCAAAATGAGATCTCCTAAGGCAGGCTATGTAGAAGACTGAACTTCCTTATTCAATATTCATAATTTTACTTGATTTCTTCTTCTAGTTGGGTACCACCAAATAATGACCAACTCCTTGTTGACTCCACAGGCAACTGTATGCAATTTTCTTGGCAGAACTTAACAAGTTCACCCTTACCTACTTTTAGGAGAAGCTAGTGATGAGCCCAGCAACCATTTATAGGCACTTTGAGCTACAGTCACTCCCAACTGATTAAAGTTAGCTTTGAAGAATGGATTTTCCACCTTATACTAACTCACATTTCATTTCAGACCTTCAGTAAGACTCCATGTTGAATTTTAGAGACCATCTTCTGGCAGCAATTCAAAGAACATCTTTTCAAGGTAAGTAAAAGAAAATCATTAGGCATTAAGTTATTCTTATTGCATCAGAATATCATAGGCAGAAAGGACACAACAATAAACAAAATGGAAACTAATGCTATCTGCAGGTAGGAATCAGAAATAAACCACTTAGTGGGGAAACTTATTACTTTCTTAGGTATAGATTAAGGGTGCATCTACATGCCAAAAATACTCTGAATTTAAGCTTGTTTTGCCTCGGAGCATCACCATGCACAGCTTTACTCTGGGCCACATTAAGTGTAAAGGAGGAAAATCCACACCAGAAAAACAAGACTACATCTGACTTAGGGGGAAAACACGGATTTTCCTGGGAGCATGGAGATGCTTAAAAGCAGAACTAAAAGCAACTCACTCCTTGCAGGCCTGTAGCTGTCAGATTCGGTTTCCTCCATTCACATAAGGACAGCTGATTTAGTGCACAAGCAGAGCAGTGATCATTGGAGGCTGCATTATTAGGAGGGAGGGAGAGAGAGCCCCACTAAAATGGTGAGAAGAGTGAAAGCAGCCACTTTTAATTATTTGAGCTGACTACAGAGCACCTGTCAGGCACTTGTCTGGGCTAAAGGAAGCGCTTGCCTGAGCGACTTCAGGCTCAGGCAAGGGTGGGGGAGAAAACCACATCGAGAAAATGAGTGAAGTTTATGGGGGGAAGAAACAGAAGAGAAAACAGAAGGGAGGGAAAGAGACAGACACACACACATGTGAAGTTTACAGGGGGGACAAACAGAAGAGGAAACAGAAGGGAGGGAAGGGAGGGAAAGAGACAGATGCACATACGTTGTGAAAGAAAGAGGAGATCGCTGGTTTGCTTTTTCATTAAAATAGCTGTTGTTCTTTACATGAATGCCGGCAGCTGAATTTGACAGCTAAACAGAGCCTGCCATCACTCCAGTGGGGTGGGTAGATGTGGGCTTACAATAAGCAGTTTCCATGGGAACAGGAAAGTGCACTTTTAATCCATGTTGCCCCAAACCACACGGGGTCGCTTTATTGTGAGTTATAATGCAGTTTTTTTTTTTTAAATCGCATCAATAGCAAAGCAATTGGCTCCCATGGAGACGTGCCCTAAGAATCCTACTTTTATAAATTTCAACCTCCTGCTGCTGGGAAAAATCCAGATTTAGGTTAAATTCTTTTACTTCCTCATCATTTTAATCTCATGATCCTCATGCCCCCTGTGCAATAAGGTATTTGGAACACCCAGAACTGTTTCTGAAAAAGTTTTCTCCAATTTTCAAAGACACATCACTTCCCCTTACCTAATTTCTGAGCCAGGAACAGTGATTTCATTCAAGAAAGCAATGCTGACAAGAAAATACACCACTCCCCTCTGCTGACAGGGATGAAACAATGGAAGATTCTGATCACCCTTTACCCAAATCATATCTCTATGGTTTCCCTCATTAACAAATGTCATGCAAAAATATTGGGAGGTATATTATATTCAGAAAGCAGAACAACTGGACTCATGCAACTCTCTTTTCCTTTTCAAATAACTTCCGGATTATATTTGCGTCCTTGAAACCACTGACTTGATTGCAACCATATATTTGTTCTTTGGTCTGTTCATCTATCATTGTCTACAGTTCAGCAAATGAGAGTCTGGGCTCCTCTGAAATGCATCCCAGCTGTGAAGCCTTGTAAGGGCATGCCCTGACATGCAACTCTATATAAATGAGGCTGAACTCACTGGCGCCACCTAATGCATCATTCTTTCTTTTTTTAGAACATTGCATATACAATCAGTTGTTTTTCCTTACCTTCAAATCTCTTACCAGGAGATTTTGCTCAAGGAATTTAAAGCACCCCTCAATAAAAGAGAAAAAATATAACATTAGAAAGTGTGTTCAGTTGGATGAAACAATAGTGATAACCATTTGACATAAATGAAATTCATGAACAGATCAGTCCTAGGCAATAGATCTGAAACATAGATCAGGCAAAATTTATATGTATATATATTTCTGCCTGCAAGCTGCTTTTTATTTTATCTTCCTGAAGCCAAATGCTTTGTAATATGAGGTAGATATAGTTTGTGTAAAGGAAATGAAACCATGGAGACAGAGGTTCAAATGACACAAGACAGAGACTTGCTTAATTGTGCATATTTGTGCAAAAATAGAATTAACTTTCTTTCTCCCTCTTTCTTCTTGAGATAACAGGGAAAGAGATATCATAAAGTACAATTACGTGCCCTTCAAACAAAATCCCAAGCTTCTTTATGGCAATGGACAGAATTTTTTAATGCTATCAAAAAGAGGCTTCCAGTTGTTGGTAGGGTGACTATTATGCTAAGCAGTTGGATTCTGGCCATGATTCTGGACCAAATTCCGTAACGGTTCCTGGAAATATCACATTAGACCCAAATATTTGAAATCTCTATTTCCAGCCAAAGTATAGCATCTATGTGCTGTTTATTCTTTATTAATCCAGAGCACCACCTATTGAATTAATGACAAGTTATTCCAAATAATTAATATGGTGCTAGTGAAGAACATCAGAGCTCCCTCTGGAGGGTTTATGAGGAAAGTATATTGTCACTATGAAGAGAAAAAAGAACCCATTTTTTCCATCAGTATATATTGCTCAACTATCATAATATCCTTTTTGTTGAATGTTATATCTATTCCTCATATGCAATTGAGAGCCAAAACCCCCTCCTGTAATTATGCAAAGCAATGTTCTATTAGTATCATTTCTGGAACATTTTCTTTTAATGTAGTCATTACCTTTTTCTTAAAATACATTTTTTTCTATAAATTTTGCAACTGTGTACCAAAATAGAAATAAGAAATCCCTTAGCTATGCACCCCCATGGATTGTCTGTCAATTATCAATAAATAAATTTGCATGATTTTCAATTTTCAGGCCTTCTCCTGTAATGCAGTGAAAATGCCACTGATCCCCATTACAGATCTCATTTCTATTTTGGACCAATGATCCTTAGCTGCAGCAGGTACCTGGATCTAAAGTATCTCTGGGACTTCTGCATGGTTGATAGGATTGTCCCAGCTGCCTCCTTAGATTGCTGGCCCCATATGCCAGCATATGCTGTGGGAGAAGGTTCTGGTCACATGGGCCTTTCACTCCTTGGGGCAAGAACCACACTGGGGAGCATGCCTACAGGAGACTGTTTTAAAGTGGTCCCTCAAGTGTTCCAGCCATGAGTCCCACTCCAGGCACGACTGTGTGAATACTGGAGTAGGCCATGTGGTATGCAGAATTTGGTGCCATTTTTCTAGGCTCCAGAAATGACCCTCTTCATAACCCTGCTCTGGAGATAGGCAGGATGAAACACTAATGTAAGGAGCCACTGGTGTGCTATAGTTCTGGTGACTCACTGGGAGATTGGCAAAGAGAATCAGTGCTGTGTGTCATTTTTCAAAATGCATGGAATATATACATTCAATATATGTGCATAGATCTAGAATCTTGTGTGTATATCTCATTCTGCTTTTTAGGAATTAATATGGTTTCATCCTGTGTCCTTGGCAGGCTTACCCCCTGTCTTTGGTTGGCAAAACTGGGGTGGAAAAAATGGTGTTATTTTATCTGATTTTGAAAAGATAGCACCATCTTATCAACCCTCTGCACATCCTTTAAAAATAAGACACTTAGCCTTATGAAGTTGGATTCATATTTTTGCTTTCAGTTCACTTCTGACTGTAATGAAAATTGTTGCTATGTCTTCTGTGAAAGAACTTAATTATGGCATTTTATAGCCTATCTGATCACATTTTCAATCTAATTATTTCTTCTGTTATAAAAACTGAATGTGCATATTAATCTTATCTCATTATGTCTGTTCTGTCACCTCCCCCCTCTCCAACTTCTTAAGAAAAGCCTTGAAATGTTTAAGTGAGTGCAAAACATACATATTTGCAGACTATCATGAATATAATCAAAATATAATAGCTTTTCAAAATCCAGATAATACTGTGGAACTGTTTTCAGGAAATTCAGGTAAAAAAAAAGACTACAACAGCATTAAAAATCACACAATCTGTTAGTGAATGTTCATCTATTACTGCAGACATTCTGGGAACTTGGGTTTAACTGTTTTCAACAAAATGGTCCAAACAGCCCCATCATATATAAGCCATATCTACATGAGGAAGGCAAGGTCCTTTCTGGAACTCAAGTACTGTAAATGGTGTAAACAGAGGATCCTAAATGTCCCAGAGAAGTATAAGATGCCTAGATACTTTCTCCAGGTTGGAGAGACAGGCAGGATGCTTTTAAAAATCATTTGTAGGGGGTCTGGAACAGGTGAATATTTTGCATTTGTCTTCTGTTTCAGATGCCTGGAAGGAATTGATGGGCCACTGTGTGAGAGAGGGTGCTCGAGTAGATGGATTGTGGCCTGATTCAGCAGGGTTTCTCTTATGTTCTTATAGGAAAGAGCTTATACAAAGGATACTTTTCAGGAGTGGTTTTATGTTGGTCCTACAAAAGGGATTTGAAGAGCTGGAATCTCTACAAACCTTTTAGTTGCCCAAGGTTGCCACCTCAACCACATTCCCAGAAGAAGCAATATTTATTTTTAAATATTTAAACTCATTACTTTAACCGGGGTATTTTGTGCTAAGTCACATTCCCTTTAAAATAGGCAAAATGGCTGCATTTCAAAGCAGGATATATCACCCCTTTCTGTCATGATAATTAGTCATAGAGGAACATACTCAAGCAAATGTCAAACAACGTGGCCTTCCTTCCTGCTGTGCATCTTGCTTTTGTTTTCTGAGATATTCAGAAACTCTGACCAGCCAATCACGTCAAGCTGATGAAGGCAAAGCTGCCAAGTTATTACAGCTTCTTTTGATCACAAGTTAATAGGAAGCATCCTAGACAGCTTAACAGATATGAGTCCCTGGAGGTGATGATCTTGTACAATATTTCTCAGACTCAACTCTTTATTAATGTCCAGTTGCCTGAAATAGAACTCCCTATGACAGTAGCTGTCACAAACAGTGCTGGTTGCATCCACCTGACATTTGAACCTGATGAAATGGTAAAGAATTGTTCAATGTGATTTGCTTGTCTCCCAGTCCCCTCAGTGACTTGTCTAGCAGCTTAGTACTGGTAACCCAGATGGATCAAGCAACACTGTCCTGTAGAAACATGAGATGGTTCTTCCTGAAAACAACTGGCTTCTGGCTATTTGCCAGAAGAACCATCACAAAAGGAGCTGGCAGATTTCCTGCGATTTCTTCCTGTACCTGACAAGGGCAGCAAGGATCAATCATAGAATCTTCTTTAGATTCTGCAATTGTCTCCTGCCATCTGGAGGCACCTAGAAGGAAGTCTTCTGATGAGAGCCTTTTGTATCTTCTCCACCCTCACAGATATTTTATGATTTGGCTAATGATACCTTAACTCAAACTGCTGTATCTTTCATGTCCACAGTTTTCCAGTTGACCTACTCATTTAGTAGTCAGTGCAGAGGAGAAGACAATACCCAGCTGAGCTAGCGGAAATGTATTCTACTGATAGACAGGCATGAAAGGAACAGTACCATTTTGTTTCAAATAACACCTCTAGTACTTTCTTTCTAGGTCGTTGATTTATCAAAATATATAAATCATTTAATCTGTATGGCTTCACTTATTAACTCCAGATGCAAATATCCTTCAGGTATGCTGCAAATTCTTTCAGAAAATGCAAGTACTCATTAAAACTACATTTTGTGCGGGTAAACCATTTCCTAACAAACAGACTATATCTATTCAATCAGTGATCACATAAAAGAAAAACCAATGGTAAAAAAAGTTATAAAACAGAAGATGGCATATAAACTTCATTAAAGCAGCAGAATTCATTGCTCTAGTTCAATTTTGTGGAAGACCCAGTTATTTGAGAGCCATCATAATCAGCCACTTTGCACAGGTTCCCCAACTGAAGGAGCCAGAGGAAGTATGGAAGATCTAGGGCCTAATCACACTTGGCTTTATTCTGGAATATATCCTGAATAGGGATTTGCTGTCCATATGCTAGTGCAGGCTTCAGCAGGCCCAAA
>MTQE01002208.1:27526034-27536833 GCA_014337955.1 Aspidoscelis marmoratus | reverse complement strand
ACGTTTTGAATTCGAGATAACGACGTCGTGGGGATGCGGCCTTAGTTTCAAGATCTGCCAGCAGACTAGTTGGGTTACAGCAGAATGGAGAGATGATGTGCAGAAGGCACAACTCTGTGCTAAGAACTAGCAGGGGACCCATTCCAGTGGCACACCAAAGTGTACTACAGAAATGGGTCCCGAAATCTTCCTGATGTATTATTTTGCACTGTATTCTTCATGGTTGCTGTAAACCGCCTTGAGTAATTTATTAGAAAGGCGGTATACAAATAAACTGAATGAATGAATGAATGAAAGGCCAAGAACTTTGACTCTGGACCTCAAATGAGCTTTAGAGCCAGCACAGGGTCTGATCCAGCCCACAGCGATCCATCCAGCCTTAGGACATGTTGCTCTGTCCTTGACTCACTATACTGAATTGGGCCAGGTAAGACTCTATATTCCCCTCATAAAAGAAAGCACCCAAGAAAACACACAAGCATTAAAGCAAGTATACATACACACTGCAAGCCAGAAGTTTTTAGAAATTCATATCTATGGGCTGATAGTATAAATGGCAAGCTGTGTGTTTCTGTCCTGCTGATGGGCTCCCCTGTGGAGCTGGGTGGCCATTATGGGAAAAGACTGATGGACTAGATGGGCCATGGTTTCAAATCTTATAGGTTCAAATCTTATAGGTTCTTAGGTTATGTGAGCTAGTTTTGACTAGTGGTTAAGGAGCCAAATTCTTATCTGGGAATGCTGGGTTTGATTCTACACTGCTACATGAAACCAGCTGGGTGACCTTGGGCTAGTCACAGGTCTCTCTAAGCTCTCACAGCCCCACCTACCTCACAGGGTGTTCTGTTGTGAGGGGAAGAACAGAAAGCTTTGTCAGCCACTTTGAGTCCACTTAAAGTGGGGTGAGAAAAGTGGGGTAGAAAAGCCAGCACTACTTATTATTATTCCATTCTTACCCAATCAAGAAGAAGAAGGGTTGGCTTTTCTACCCAACTTTTCTCACCCTTTTAAGGCGATGTCATTTAAGGGGACTCAAAAGTAGGTGGGGTTGTGAGAGCACAGAAAGAGCTGTGACTTGCCCAAGGCAACCCTTCTTTGGTCCAACTCATTTCAGGTAAGATTTACAGGTGTGCCATGTACTTCAGTTGAAGCCAGTGAACCAGCACATTGCAACTCATGGTGATGGCTCCAGAAAAATGTTCTAAAATGGGCTGCAAAAATAACTTGCATGAAAAAAGCATTTCCATAGCACAAATTAATCCTCTATCTGACAGCCACACAAGCTTACTTATGCTAACCCAAAAGAGGCAGAATCTAATCTATAAAATCATTCAAAATAACACTGATTTTTCCATTAAGACAAATTGCTTAGTAAAAGGACAGGAGCCTTTAAAAAAATGAAATTCCAAACATTTGCATAAAATCACAAAAATCAGTAATAGAGGCTCTTTTCACACTTACCTTTATTCTGAAATAAAGTCTGCTACCCATACATTAGTATGGAATATGGCAGGTCCACCACCACTACCCCATCATGCCTCACCTTCATTGGATGAAGTGGTAGACTGGGATATGGCACTAAAATGGCATGATACCATATCCTGGTCCTTCTGTGGACTTTTTCAAAGAAGTCCTCAACTGGGCAACAACTTGTTCCATTGCAGCATGTTCCTTAAGCAAGAATATGTTGGGGATCTTTTTTTGGTGGCACCAACGGAAATGGTGCTGGAAGGGTTCCCAACCCTTTTCTAATCTACCTTTTCTAGCATAGAATGTTTAGGAGAAGTATATGAGAACAATCCCACCTCAAAGCCTTCTCTAAGCTGCCTCAGAGTTGCCACAAAGATCCCTTTTTTGTGTGACTGATCACAGACTAAGTGGGCTGGAATAACCCACATACGCTGCATTTACACCTAAATTTTAATCCAGCTTCAGTCCACCTTCAGAGTGGAAGAACATATCAACAAAGTGACTGATTTTCTTTCCACTATCGAACTCAAAGAGATAATTTTGATTAAAAAAAAAATTAGATGAAAGCCAAAAGCAAACAGCTTGCGACTTTGTCAATGCATTATCTCACTCCAAACGGGGACTGAAGCTGGATTAAAATGTAATTGTAAACACAGCCCTAGTTTGGAAAGGTTCAGAGAAAGCAACGTGTCACTCAGGAGAGCTGAAAAATGTTTAAAGTAATAAACTTCTAGGACAAAAGTAAGTATTGGAGTATCAGACAGTGTAATACCAAAATGTTCTCTTTCAGAGATACCTTGAAGTTCTGAGGATAAGTGCCAGATGAAACCATCTGGCGGCCAAAGAGTCGCATAAGGACAAGAATCCCTGTGAAATATAAATAAGTATACCCTACATCCTCTTGTTACAGGTTTATAGTAATAAAAAATACAACGCATTCCTCAGGAGCGGAGGGGGGAGACTGGCCAGCGGAAAATACATCGTGTCTTTTTTAACATCTCTCACTTCCTTTTCACCCATCACAAGAATTTCCTCCCAGTACTTCGCTTCCTTCACACACTTAAAACTAAACAAGAATCTCCTTCATTTTGTCTCCTGGGCCAAACAGCCTGTCTAACATGTGATACGGAATATTCAGACACGTTTGTTGTTGTTTTGGATTGCACAGTACCATTCCTCTTTGGTTCCTTTCGCTGACACAGAGAGGAAGTGTTACAAAAGTAGCGCTTAATAATATTTACACGGTAGCCGGCCTGTTCATAAAAGGAACACAAACAATTCATTGTCCATTTAATTACCCTGTATATTTTCAAAAACATATTGAAAATTCCCAGATGCCTGGTTAGGATTCTTATTACCCATGCCTCTGCCATTGCAATTGCTGTTGAAAGTACACAGTCTTCAAAAATAAACTTATGTGTAGAATTATTTCAACCTAAAAGTGAGTCATAGCAAAAATACAACAAAGGAACCTAGAGATCTTTTGTTCTTTCTTCTAAGAAGCCAACAATAAATCTAACACCTTGAATGATACCTGAATTGCTATAGTTGCTACTTTCTACGTGTCATTCTGTGATGTGAACTGATATGCTTTGTATTACAGTGTAGTTGGAACATATACTGACTTAGGCTGCCTTCAGATGCTGCCCCAAAATTGCATTTTTAACTGATGTTCTGGAATAAAGCTCCCCCAGAATAATCACTTGTTGCCTACAACTGTGAAAGGCAGAGATTTTCTTTGCACAATACATCTGTGGGTTTTTTTCTGGTGTGACAAATTCAGAAGTGTGTAATCACCACCACTGAGGATACATTGTCATTTTTTAGTGGGTCTACACATGCACAGTGGCCACTTTCAAGATGGTGGCATCCAGCAGCAGCTTCTAGACAGATAGGATATAGTGCTATTTCAGGAAAACCTGTGTTCAGTCAGATTTTCCTGAAATACGATACAGCAGGTTTTCTATCTAGCAGGGCTTTGTTGGGATTGGCATAGATATATGTGACATAATTGCACTTTTTATCCCCCATCTGGATGTAGCCTTCATTGAATCCCATGGCTAAACTCTCCCCAGTATGATTTTAAGTAGCAAACGTTGTGGTAGTACTATACTGGTACAACTTTTGCAAATGACTTAAGCATTTGAATTTGAATTGCCCGTTAAGCTTTAAACTGAACGGGGGGGGAGGAAATTTGATCACAATCACGCTAAGAACAGGGGAAAGACGTTAAAAAAAACTTTCAGGAAAAGAGGCCTTCCCAAATTGGTGGGGAGGATCTTCTGGTGGTGTAAAAAGGAAACAATCTGATACCCCAACATTGGAGGAGCAAAAAACATTGCTCCGTAGGTAGCATTCCAAGGTTACTTAGAAACTTGGCAACAACTTAAAATTACTGCAAAATATAAAAGCTTCATTTAAATGACATCCTGTGTCTGAAAACCTGAAAGTGACACAAACAGGAAGATTTTGGAACAACATCCTCATTTTATATTTCATTCTGGATCCATGACCAATTCTAAGACATGGAAGGAATTTTAAGTTTGACCTTTTGCAAACTGTTAGAAAATAACAGAAAATGTCTGTTTAAAATTTTTATAAAATGTCCCCTTAAATGAGTGAGAAAAATTGGGTAGAAATGCCAAGTCTTCATCTTCATAGATTTGCATGCTAATCTGCATGTTGGCCTCAAAGATCTACATTAGATCGAGTATAATCCAGATTAGGAGATCCATTTAATTGTGGACCAGCATGTCCCTGATCCAGAACTCAGGAAGCATGCAGAAGACACGGCTCCTAGATTCAGAATTACCAAGGATGGTGGACCATAGCATACTGCCAAAACATACCACTCAGGGGCCCCACCTTTGTTCTTAGCTCTTGGAGGCATGGGGTGCAGCCACAAAGCTTTGAGGTTGTAGTGTGGGCTGAGCCAGATCAGCACCCTCAGTGCAGATGGCACTGACCTCACCTACACATTCTTGTGGTCTAGATCAGTGGCCCTCACATTTCCAGATGCACTGATGCAGTTTGAAAGCAGGTAAGGGTAGAAAGGGCCAATATCTCTTACCTGGCCTGGACCTATTTTTCATGTAGATTGAAACAGAAGAGATCACAACAGCTCCTTATATTCAGTTCCAGTTGTGAGTAGGATAATCAAGAGTTCTAGAAATATAACCACAGCAGTCCAGGATTATTCACATTCATTTTAATGTGTGCTATCTTTCCAGCAAGTTTGCCTCCTCTGGGAAAACAAACAAACAAACAAACTGCAGCTATGTGACACTGGGGAACCAGGCTTATGAGGACATTGAACACTGTGATTGATAGAGGCAGAAAACTGGAGTAACAAGAAACCTGGAAAGGTCATGGAAAGGCACCAGATGTTTCTCTGTTTCCCCATCAGTGTGGCTGTGTCCGGGATTCTTAGCTGAAGTTGACAGAATTAAAAAGAAGGTATTTGTTCTCCAGGAATCAGAAGTATGTGAAAAAGGAGTCAATAAGCAACAGAAGCAAAAGTCCTTCATTCAGACAAGACATGTTTGAGGTAATCTGGTAAGAATCAACTTGCTATATATATAAAAAAAGCCTTTATTACAAATCCATTAGGAGATGGTGCAGAGTACAAATATATTTCAAAAGAGAAGCCTCCAAAATGAAGCCAAGTCACGTATCTTGACTTACCAAGTCAACTTTTTAAAATACACCTTTACTTTTATGCACTGCTGCTTGTTAGGCCTCATAGCTAAAATATACCCAATCTGATTCAAGTAATATCTAATAGAACTACTTCCAGGAATGATGGCTCTTTGCTTCACCATCAAGGATAGATGTGAAGTATAGAATTAATTCATTGGTTCCTTTGTTCCATGGCAGAAAATTGCAAAAAACTAAGAGCCTATTCACACTAGGTATGCTGAGGAACTCCAGGGGCATTGCCATATGGTGTATTCACACCACAAAGAGCTGCTTCTAGTACAGAAGTAGCTCTGCGTGTGCTGGAGTGCTCCCCGTGTGTATAGAGAACAGTTTTTACTTCTTTACAATTATACTAGTGGCTGGGCTGTAGAAGAGGTTCAAATGGGGCATGTAGTGCAGGTGAGGTTGCCCACCACATTGCCCAGTCCCTACAGCAACAGTACTGTGCATGCACATTGGTGCCATTGCCACAACACCACAATTGCCTCCTTAATGGTGGCAGTTTGCACTTCGCCTGTGTGTCCCGAAGTGCAGACACCCAAACCATTCCACAGCTACACTTCCCTGGGGTGTTTTCTCAGGGAAGGCAAAGTGCAAAAAGGCCCTTAATTGAAACAAGCTAATAAGAAGCTTCACATGATGGAAAAGGGCAGGATTTAATTAAACTGCTAAAATAAATCTGCATTTGGCCACAGTCCCATCACTAGCTTACAATGACTCAAATATTATTTTGTCTTCCTAACCATCTGAGATGAAATGAATGTGGCACTCCATCATGGCCACTATGTTTAGTGACAAAATGTGTTTAGTGAGCTTAAATTAATCCAGTATTGAAACACTAAAACACCCTGATTAATGCTGTTCTTCAGATATTTGTTCTATCTGAGCAGATGCCAGTGCATTTAGAATCAGTACTTGTGGATAAGAAGGCTGTGCCTTGGAAGATATTGTTAGACTACAGCTCCCAACATCCCTGATCCCTGGCCAAGGCAGCTGGGACTGAGTGGATTTGGAGTCCAATGTCTGCAGAATCAGGTTTCCCTCCCTACACATAATATTGTATCACTTTAACCATCTGCCCCTAAAGACAGACAGAGCTCAAGTACGGTCAGTTTCCCCAAGTCAGTACAAACAAGTGGTTAAAATAAAGATGAATAGGTTTCTTATATAAAATAAGGAGGAACTTATTGTTCTCAGTACATTACCAGGTATGGGAAACTACATTGTGGCTGTGTTCACACCTGAGTTTTAATCCAGCTTTTATCCAGCTTCAGAGTGAGAAGACACATCAACAAAATGATGAGTGATTTCCTTTTCACACTATTTAACCCAAATGTTGACTTTGTGAGTCAGATAATGCCAAAAGAAAAACAGTCTGATACTTTGCTGATGTGTTTTCTCACTCTGGAAGTGGACTGAAGATGGGTTCAAATTTCAGTATGAATGCAACCTGGTTAATATAATCTCTTCTATAACTAGCCAGACAGTAACCAAACACTGCTAGTTTTTTAGCCTTTGACACATTTCCAAGAGCTATGGAAATAGGCAGTAGGGGTGGGTAGAAGGGCAGTTAGGTACAGAGCTTCAACCAGGAAAAGGACAAACTGAGGCCCTTCCACTAGGCAATAACTTAATTAAGGTGACCAGAATGAGACCCCCCTAAAAATCAAGCTATAATGTTATGGTGTGGAGCCATTAACAAGAAGTCCATATCCACCTGGGATTATTTTCTAAATCAACCATTGTTTAGGTAGCAATAAGTACCACTCATTCTCAAGTGTTTTTTTTTGTTTTTTTTTGCTCACTACCATCAGAAAGGGAAAAGAAATACATTAAATTGATCTAGCAGCATTTTTGTCATCACTTGCTCCCTGCCATTGGCAATTCCTTTATTTGACCCTAGAAGGGGATGAGATGGGATAAGACCAAAATCCCTACTACACCCAGTTTCTAGGTGTTAGAAAATTTGTATTTGTTCAAATAGATCTCCTTCAAATGTGGTAGGATTCTATTCAATATGAATGTATTCATCCAAATTCATACAAATATCCAATACGAACACATATGTATCTGATACGAACGCATATGTATCCAATAAGTATCCAATACATATCTGATATACTGTATATCCTCAGGTTAACAAATATCCGAACTATTTGTACAAATGTTCCAAAACGTTTGTATTCGTACAAATGTCAATGTACAAATGTCATAGTATTTGCTTCTTGTATGAATATCCAAATTTGTACAAATCCACATGAATAACGAATGTTACAAATATTCATGCACATCCCTAGTATTGATCCTATACTGGTGGAAAACAATATATTGCATATGTAAATCACAATTGTCAAGGTCTGTTTTCCCACAGGACTTATAGAGTTTCACAAACATCTCCCTTTGAAAAGGCACCATTTTCATGAGAAACATCCACAGAGTGGAAATCACCAGGCCATGTAAGAAGGAGATGGTCCAACAGGGAAAGAAGCAGCATCCATTCATAAGCCAAGATCAAAAGCCTGACTGATAACATGAAATGTTGCTTCATTCAGGTCAATGTACAGCTTTTGATGCTAAGAGGAAGGAAGATGCAACTTTCTCAGCTAAATTGGAAGTCAGAGCTTATTTCCAGCTCTCTCAGGTCAAGAGGTGATGGGAAAAAAAACAAGATGCTTCTAAAAATAAGCCTCCCCTTAGTGGAAGAGGGGCAAAATGTTAATAGGGGCTCAACATGTTGCATCTCGAACAGGTGTCCTTGACTGCAGTTGCTCCATAAGAGGAAATGAGATCTGGAAACAGGTGCATATAGGCAAACAAAGAGACGCTTCAGCAAGACCAGTTCTAATTACAGATTCACAGTGAAGGAGATGGTCTATGTGGACTCTACCCTGGGATTCCATGTACCCTGTGATCCTCCAGATGTTGCAAGGTTCCATTTCCTGTCATCCTTGGCAGCTGGTCATGGCACCTGAACCTAGAAGAAGTTATAGTTCAACAATACCTAGAAGGCCTCAGACTTCTCATCCTACTTCACAGGCAGACAACATCCATTGAACTAACAACATTCATAATCTGTATTCCTAATTCCTAAACAAGGAAATCCTATTGCATTCTATCACCATTTTGTAATTATGAGGCATGTAAAAAACAATAAATTTATTTTATTTATTTAAAATATTTATTTCCCGCCCCATATCCCAAGATCTCTGGGTGACTTACAGTAAAAAAAAAAAAAAAAAACATATAAAAGGATAACATTAAATGCATACCCCATTAAAACAGTATTAAACCACATAAATAGTTTAAAAAGTTAAAATAGTGCTAGGGTGAATTAGGATAAATCCAGAAGAATCAGACCAAGCTATGTCAGACCATGGGTGTTTTTCCACTGTCACTAGAAGTACCCATTAATGGGTACTTTTAGTGACAGTGGAAAAACATCCCATGTCTATGGCCCTGTTCCCACTGCACCAGGTTAATTCGAAATAAAGTCTCTTGAGGAGTGAGTTTGTGTCCTGGCTGTTTCCACTTATATGATCATAAAAGAGTTTGCATTCGAATTACTTGTTCCCACCCCATTCACTCCCATCTCTAGTCCCAGCAAACAGCATCTTTTCATCACCTCCCATTCCTCCCCCTGATTGTTTCCAACCCCATCAATCAAACCATGACACTGCCATGGTGATAATGCCATGGAAATCTGGATTTACCTATAACTGGTGGAAACAAATGTGGCTCTAATGGGGTCTGCAGTGGAAACAAGGTCTTCCTGCTCTTAGTCAAATGGGTCCCTAATGGGTACTTAGTGCTAGTGGAACACCCGCCCCCCCCAATTATTTGCACAACTTACTGGATAAGAATATGTAAATATCAAAATATATATGAACACTGTAGGATTTAGGTCCTTTCTGCACTTAACTGTGCTTGATCAGGATCAGTGGTCCAAAATAGTCTGCCCCACTGATTCCAATCATAGGAAAGCCTGAGCTAGATCAGCCCATGCCACAGCACAAAACTCTAGCTTTGCATCCATACCCCCACAACTTGGAGGGCTAGAGCTAAAAGGTCCTAGCCTTGGGGCCTCCAGGGACTGCTTTTAATTCTGTCTAATGCAGACGGAATGGCCTCATAGATTTGCACTTATGTCCAGATCTATGAAGCCTAGAAGTGCACTAAATGGATCCTTAATCTGTATTAAAGGCTCTTTACTTTCTATAAGATTAAGTTTTATTGAAATGGAAAATAAATCTTTCAGATCAAGACCTTGCTCACCTCTGCCCAATCATTCCATTCCATTAAAATCAATTTTAATACCAAAATTGAGTATGTAGTTAAGAATGGAAAGAAATGTAAAAAATAAAAAAAAGCAACAGCACTACGAGTTTAATGGTCATTAACACATGTACGTTTTTCTAAATATCCTTAAAAAATATTTACTATTTTGATTCTTTACTATAAATAAAAAGAGACAGAAAGTTGGCAAAGTTACACAGTTTTTTGAAAGTGACACATTTCATGTGTGAAAATTCACATGCCATACATTACATCACCTACTTCTAAACCACAGCAGATATTACCTCCAGATTCACCCAGAACTGCTGGAAATCACTACATGCCTGTTTGAAGTCTTTGGCATTTCAACAGATCACTCTTTGGATAATTCTGTTCTGGCTGGTATACTGCTGGATCAGCTAGTGTACCAGGAACCTCCCTGCCACATACTGGTTCCCAGGACCTTCTTTATACCACAGCAGGGGACAGAAAGGAGATTCCTAGTGTGCTTCCTAGTCCAATATATCATTCAGTGCAGAATTGCCCTTTGATTCTTCCTAGAGTGATCTGAATGAAAGTTTTTATGCCACACTATGGGCTTCATCCAATACAGACTGGTACATGGCTCACTACTGGTTTTAACTATCTTGTTTCCCAACATGGGTAGAAGCGTAACGCTAGCCATTGTGAAGTCTTTTGGATTTTAAGCAGCAACTTACATTAGGCCTAGGCAGCACTGATGGGTGTTCAAGGCCCTTTCTGCACTTCCCGGTGGTTCATCCTGGATCAGTATGTCTGGAATAGCCCAGCAGCACACTGATCCAGATCATGAGAAGGTATTGGTGTGGTCAGAATCATCTACACTGATGGCACTACTCTGAATTAACCCACACTGTGGCTGCAAAGTTCATGCAAGCTTCGTAGTCTAACCCTCATGCCTAGCTTCAGGGCCTAGGGGGTAATTTTTCAGTAGCATGCCATGACACACTACCCCCACCCCCCCCAGTAATCCTGAACATGGGAGGTGACCTTCTGAACCTCTGGTTCAGGGTCCTGATCCCTCTGGTGGTCCTGATTAAATGATACTACCAGAGATTCAGGTTGCCTCCTTAATCCAGACCAGTGGGGGGTCTCCTAGATCCACATTCACATGTGGACAGAGACCCAGAATGTGTACTACATGGATCCTTAATCCACATTAAGGGTCTGTGCAGAAAGAGCCTGAAACTCTTAAAGAAAATCAGGTTGTCCAAGTCTGCACTAACAAGAACATAAGAGAAGCCCTGCGGGATCAGGCCACAGCCAATGTAGTCCAGCATCCTGGCGCACACAGTGGCCCACCAAATGCTCATGGGCAT
>MTQE01002208.1:27509254-27525472 GCA_014337955.1 Aspidoscelis marmoratus | reverse complement strand
ACCATGCATAATTTTATATACTTCAATCAGGTCCCCTCTTAAACGTCGTCACTCCAGACTGAAGAGGCCTAGAGGTTGCAGCCTGCTTTCGTAAGGGAGGTGTTCCAGACCCTTAATCATTCTGGTTGCCCTTTTCTGCACCTTCTCTGCACCTTTTCTGGACCTTCTAATAAATGAAGCTCAGACTTGTTTCCATAATACATTCTGCAAATCTGTAGCATGCATGTACACCCCTCAAAAGGAAAGTAGAAAGGAAACATTGACAACTACAAAAGAAAAAAAAAGAATCCAGATGTGGAAAAATTTGGTCAAATTTCTACTTTGAAGGCAGTCACACCACTAAAACTCAATTTAAAAAAATGAAAAAAAAAGAAAATTCAATAAAATGTCATATTTCAGAAAAATTGCCTGGATTTAAACTTCAGTTGATGTTGAAAAGCACATTTCTAGGAAAATAAACTGCAAGATAACAGTATTTTTTCTAAGTGTTAGCACAAAAGAGGGAATTTAGATTGTGCAAAGAGCACAAAGGGAAAGAGTGCTTTAATCAACAGCAGAGCCATTCCTTAAAGCCACAGCTGCTATAAGTTCCTATCCAGAAAGAGATAGAGAGAATGGGAAGGAGAGAAATGATCTTCTGCTTTATACCAAAGGTAGCTGTGCAAGATGCTAAGGATTCAGATTTTAATTTGAACTGCTTGGCTGCATAACCATATGATTTATCTGTTTCCTGACTGTTAACTCTGTTTCCTGGAGCTGTCTTTCTGAAAAGAAAATTTTTGAGATAACAGAAGAAGTGAAACCAATGTGTTACAAATTGAGTTCTTATCTAACTGAAAATGTTGAGCGAGTGGCTTTCTCTGCTTCTCTTTATTAAACCTCTAATTGGTTTTCCTATATTTAGTTTATTATAAAGGAGACTTAATGGCACAGTTCATTTAAGTTCCACCATATGCTGGAAAACTACTGCAACAAAGAGTACTTTCTGTTATCAGCTATATTTTCAGCTTGGTTCTCTTATGGATCTACTTAAAGAACATACAGCTTCCATGTGGAAAATTCCCTATAGGAGGAATCAGCTCTATTCTTAATGTATGATTTTACTGCCTAGAAGAAGAAAAAAAAATAGAATACATCTCTAAAATAAAAAATTACAAGAACCATAGATTTACGGCTAATAAAACACAAGACAAATTAAAGGCAAAACATGACATAACAAATAAACTAAAATAAGCATTATCTTTTCAAAACTTGCATAATCACAATTACTTTACAAACTGAAATGCTTGGGAATTTATTCCTTCTTTCCCGAAAATAAAACGTAAGCAATTTGTATTGTAAGTGCAACAAAGCTTTTGGCTTGAGATCCTTCTTTTGGGAAAATTGTCCCATTAACCATATATCCTAATTTGTAGTATAATTGATCTATTCCTTCCTTTTTTGTTTTGTTTACATTTCCAGACACAGTAGTAAAGTTGCTGATTGTGGGAGGCATATTTTTACCTTTAGTATTTTAATTCTTATCCTCAAACATCAAAACATGATGAATTCCAGAGTTTTTACAAATATGAAAGACCATCATTTCTTCAGGAACAGTATTTCTAAATCAACTTTTAAGGTAAATAAAATAGAGTTTAGAGTTACTTATGGATCATTTTTAGACTGATTTTTCAGACAGAAGCTGTAATTGCCCTAAAAGTATTGTTCTGATTATTATTCAGTGGAACATATTGTTCATTCCCAAACTGTTTCTGATTGGCATCAACAGTTTCCTGGAAATTCAACAGCAGAATATACATTTGGCAGATTGGTTCTTTTTTTGTCTGCAGTTTTGTTTTACTGTTATTTTCCCATAACTTTTCAACTAGGGTTTTTAATATATACTTTGGCCACACTTTTTTGACACCTGTATCTAGTCGCATAGAGTGATAGAATTGTGTGGTGATAGGACACTCCAGATTCCACTGACTTCAAACTGATGCTAAGCAATATGAGAATCTGTCGTGTCCAGAACAGGATGTAACAGCAAAGCACTCGCAGATGCATGCACCCAGCTAGCAACAGCAAGACTCCAAGTCTGTTTCCAGAGTTCCTGGGGATATAGAGTACATGGAGATGAACAGGCCCAAAGTCGGGGTACCAGAGAGTTGTTCTAAGTTCAGGAAGTCAGTCAGGAGTCAAGAATCAGAGTTTACACAAGTCGGTGTTGCCAAGGAGATTCTTTGTTTGCAACAGTGGGTGCAGAGTTGGGCATTTCTTAAGTAGGACTCAGAAAGTCACACCTCCACCGGCACAGCTGTTTCGCATGGAGGAGAGCCAAGCAGCACAGCTCTTGTCGTTCTCTCTGAACAGATCTCAGCTCTGGGCGTTGTGTATCATCTGAGTTCGAACTATCCTCATTTGGGGGGTGGGGGGGCAGAAGCAGTTTCCAAGTTTGATCCCTGAGGGACATTTCCCTCGCTTTGGCTGGCAGAAGCAGGGCTTCCTCCGAGGAGCTGGAGAGGACACAAGGCATGACAGATTCATTCATTCATTGCATTTGCATCCTGCCCTTCATCCAATATACATTTAAAATACAAATGCTGAAACATATTTAAAATATAGCCATCCCATACTCTCCACCCCGGCAGGACTACATTCAGAGGAAATTAGAATCAAATCATACAGGCCTCACACATCTGATTTCACAGGACCAAACACATACCTTCCAAGGAAACCAAATGAGTACAGATAGCCATACTGGAGGTAAAAGAGCACCAAGTGGTCCTGCATAAATTCATATTGATGCCATGGTCAGTTCAATGACTAAAAGGATTCAGTTGCTTGAGTGATATTGTACTGACTTTCCATTCACTACGAAATTAAAATGTGGGCAATATGACACAAAACCTACTCCATAAAATACTCTGGTTTCTCTTCAGATCGTATAAATCTTTTGCCTTTTACTATACTACTCCATAAACAAAATTCAGGAAAATAATACTCAGCAAGAAAATATTTAAAGTACCCTTAAAATATATACATACACATTAGGCTTAGCTCCAGGAGTTCAAAAGTCTTTTGTAAAAAGATGGTTTAGACAGAGCCCAGCAGGTATCTTGTTTTAAATGTTCCTGTTCAGAATTCAGAAATCTCACCCTATGACACACTGGGTTTTATTTAAATGATATTTCAAGGATTTTCCTAGTAAAAAAGGAAAAAAATAATCAAAATAGTTGTCCATTGGCTCTTAAGCAAGGAAAAAAAGGTCCCAAAATGTGACAATACAGTTTCATAAAATAGTCCCCTGAATGTAACCTACAGCATGGGAGCTATAAATAAATAAATACATAAATGGTCCAATAATTTCCTTCAGACCTTGCCATGTAATAAGTTGACAAGTCGTGCTAAGTAAGTATCATAGGTCAAAAGTGAAGTCTAGTGAAGTTCTAAATTTAGGTATGTCATCTGTTGTTCTTGTAAAGGATATATTTTTAGGCCTCAAGTCCTAGGAAGCCATTGTGATTGCATGCAACTTCATGAGGGTACAAGAGGGACATAGTATTTTGCACGACTGCTTTATATTCATATTCTGTCTCCCTCCATTGTAAATCCAACTTCTTAGTTGATAAGATATACCTACACTGACATATTGGGGATTTATTGGGCAGTTCAACTTAAAAGACATTTTGGAGGGGGGAATAAAACAATCCTACAAGAAGGAAAGGTGTAATTTTGTATCTTCAGAAAAAATAGTGGCTTTGCTGATTCATTGAGGGACGTAAGGTTTGCCCTCCTGGGTTATTGGATCGTGAAAAGAAAGAAAGAAAGAAAGAAAGAAAGAAAGAAAGAAAGAAAGAAAGAAAGAAAGAAAGAAAGAAAGAAAGAAACTTTCCTATAGTAGTGTCTGGCAACTAGTTCTTCAGCAAATTCTTCTGGATGCCATCTACAACTGGTATGTGTTATCTTTGAAACAACAATTGTTACACCATTTTCCTAATGGGGAATAGAGACAAATGTTTCTTAAGTATTTGAAAAAAAAACTAGTATGGCTGTGTGATGTAACATTTAAAACCCTATAGCAGGAACCTGAAATGTGTTTTATATACAGTAGTGCATTTAATGCACAAAAGCAGGCAGCATCCACATGAATGCCTAGGATGGTGCACACACAGTCCCAGAATGGGGTGTTCAGGTATCCAGGAATTTTCTCCTCTATTTAGGTTTGGCAGAAGGCAAGGACATCCCACAAATAGCTGTGTCTCTATGGTCACTGTAATGACATCACCATAGGTGCCATGTCATTGCATGAACCACAACAGCCCCCCCCTTGCCCTGGCCCCTTCCAGCTCAAAGGGAAGCTGAGAGACAGAGGGAAGGAGGAAGTGGGATAGAGAGCAAGAAAGTTCTCCTTGTTATTTTCCTCACCTGCTGTTTACCTCTTCCTTATTACGGTAAAGGCCTAGGCTTGCAAGATAGAGGGTGTTTCCATTCCAGACCTCTTGAAGAAGCTCAAAAAGGTTGAACTTTGATTGACACAAGCCTAGTTCTTCAACTTTCAAGTGCTTGGTTATGCTATAGGCACCACCTTCCTCTACAGACCTGGAAGACGAGGTGCTCATTTTCCTGCTGGATCAAAATAGCCAACTACCCAGGCCCTATCATTAAACCTTGCAGCTGAAGGATAAAGGTTCTGGAGCTGCTAGGCAGGAAATAACTCCATAATTTAACCATTTTGTTCCAGTATCAAAATGAGTCCTCTATCATATAGGCCTATGATTGATTTAGTATTATTTATATTTCTATCCCGCCCTATGCCTGAAGGTCTCAGGGCGGGTAACAACCTTAAAATCCACCACATCAAACAAAATGATATATATTAAAACAGTAAAACCATCACAGCATTTAAAATCCAACATGTTAAAAACAGAACAATATCAATTAAAACAGTGGTGTTTACAGTGGGGGAAACATAACTGACATTTAGTCAAGGGCCTGTGCAAAGAGGTGCGTCTTCACCGCTTGCCTGAACATAAACAGAGAAGGAGCCCGGCGCACTTCAAGGGGGAGACTATTCCACAGCCTGGAATAGGCTGTGAATATGTCGCTTTCTTACCCCTTCATCCCTCTAAACAGAGAGGAAGGAATTACCTGTGGGCATTAGATGTGGGATAAACACAAGCACCTCTCACCACTGGGGCAACCTATGCACACTGTCCTTTCTATGGCCTGTGTCCCAGCCCTGTGGGGTTGCATGTGCAACCAAGCAAAGATGTTGCATGACACGGTAGTGCTCTCTCATCAGCCCTAAGTTGGACAATCTCATGACACTCTGACAGCTGCCTCCCAAACTTTTGTAGCTGCTGCACTGAATCTCGGTGATGCAGCAGCTGTTTTATCATATATGGCAACCCCATTTTAAATCAGCTCCAAACATTTTCCCAGCACTAGCAATATGAGCAGATCAACTGAAGTCTACTATTCCTGCTGGACTTATTCCTTTCCGATGTTTTAAGTTTTAATCCTTCCTCTGGGGATACCAAGTTGCACAAGCTCATGCCATTTTCTTAGAAGAGTGATTCTTTTAAATAAATATATATAATATTTTGCTTTCAAGATCTCTTGAAGATAATCCCAATGCAGTGAGATTGGTATCAGTTACAAGCCTTTTTCCAGACAATGTTTTAAGTTATGTCGTTTCTAATAAGTCAAAGCACAAGAGCCGACTATATCAACTTTATTTTGCTGGCCTGAACTTTGTCGATTTGCCACCTACAAGGCCTTGTGTGTTTGCTTTGAGCTGACTGCCTGCATTTGCTTAACAAATTCCTTCATGCCAGCTTGAATTATCCTGGACAATGGAAAAACTACTCAGCATATTCCACTGTGAGCAGGCCATAGAGAGTACCCTCTTTTTGAAAAACTCCTTGGGTGCAATGAAGAGGGGACTTTGTTTGCTTTTATACATGTTTGCAAAGACACTGCAGCCAAGATGTTATCTCATGTATCATCCACACTGACAAATATACCAGATGGAATATCATTAGCCCATCCACTTTATGTCTTTCTGCCTGCATCAACCTTTACTAATACTCACAGGCTTGAGGCAGCATAGCCATCATGTTTGGGGTTGATGATAACTACAGTTCTAAAGATCTAGAGGGTAGCAAACTGGCCAAGGGTAGCATACACAGATAACCCTCTCTGAGGTTTCAGTCAAGGAACTTTGCCAGCATTTCCTGAAGTGGCATCATTTCAATCTGGGATATCCCCCCTTCCAGTTGTGATCTGTACTATGGAAAGTTGCATGTTGGGGGAATCCCCACAGCAAGCTTATTTCGCTTTCCCTAAACCAAAATAATAGAACCGGATGCAAACGTGAATTTGCCTGTTCCCATTAATTTTAACTTAATCGTGTTCGATCCAGATTCTGAGGATCGTACGTGGCGTACGTGACTCAAGGGGGGACTCAAGTGGCTACTTTTTAAAAGCCGCTTTGCAGGGCTGCCCTGCCCTCTTCCTCCTGGCATGGACGTGCCACCCATAACAGACCCCTTCACAGAGCCTAGCTGGGTGGCTGGCTGGCTGCCGCTTGCCTGGATGGATGAAAAACAGGCACTGGCAGCCAGCGATTCTTTCCCCTCCTCTCCCCATTTCCCAGGGCACACAGCAGCAGCAGCAACTCAAACCCCCTTCACAGCCACAGCCTTTAAAACAGAACCTCCAGGGCTTTCCTTTCCTTTCCCTTTTTTAAAGGTCAGAACATTCAAAGAGCTGGAATTGCGCAAAACTGCAACATTGTTATTAAGGTGTGAAGAGGCTAGATCGCTACAGTGTAGCTTTAATGACTGGATTTTTATAGTGGCTGTTTTGAGGGTGGATTTTTTCAATGAAATCACTATCTTTGGAAGCAAGCTATTGGGGGAGGGAAACCCTAAACATGGATTCTCATCCCTTAACATGGTAGGGTCCCTACAGTAAAAAATGTAAAACGTTTCAAGCACACGATCCGGAGTGAGACCTGTTGAAATCAGGATTGAGATTCACCACGCTTTGGGGTGATTTAACACGGAGAAAGTGTGTTAAGCCAAACTGCCGTGCGGACTCCGAGGATTGAAAAAGTTTTGAATCTGAGATAAGGTTGCCGTGAAGACACGGCCCTTGTCAGATCTGTTTCTTAACTACGTTTTTATAGGTGCTGATTAACTAAGGTTCTCTCTTTGGCTAAAAATAGAAAAACCTAGGTCTTGTGCTAAGAAAAGATCTAGAGTCCTTCCTTCCACAGGCTGGTGCTGAATAAGGGAAACCCTGACCCCTCCTAGCCCACTCTGTCTGCCCAGGTGCCCTATCTGCTTTACGGGCAGACCTTAACCTCAAGGTCTACCCATGGGCTAGGGCCTTGGCCTGGAAGAGTGGGCCATGTGCCTTCTGGAACAGGATCTAATTTGGCCTTCAGAGGCTCCAACACCAGCTCCAAAACTAACACAGCCTTCAGAGCTGGCAACAGACTCGTCCCGTACCAGTAACAACAAATCCCAACCTGGGACAGACAACCAATCCCAGTTGACCCAAGTTCAAGTTATTAAAGGTAATAAAGCACTAATAGGCCTAGAAAATGTCTTCACCTGCCAGTTTTAAGTATATTATAATGGCACTAAGTGGACCAGTCTGGGAAGGTGGCTCCACATACAGACAACTGTTTCCCTCTCAAATGTACATCTTTCCTCCTTTACCCAGCACCAGCTTTCTTGCACTTAAATGGTTTCACTGCCTTATCCACCCAGACACCCACTGAGGTAGGCCAGGGAACAGCCAAGCAAATGTAGACTTGTTTCTACACCACTGAACTGACAAAATAAAGAGATAGCAAACTTAAAAATATCAAGCCACACCATCTGTATTGCTGATCCAGAGACAACTGTCAGGGGCCAAACCTCAAATACAAGCAAGCGCAGACATGGAAACCAGGTCTGCTAAGAGAAAGTGTTCAAATTAAAAATCATCCCAGATGAGCTTCGCTTAACTTTTCTCAGTCAAACTGTCTCCAGGCAAGTTCCTATTGGGGTAGCTAGTTCTAAGGGCTAGTGCAAAAACAACAACAGCAAAACATCCAGACAGCCTAAGGTGAGGATTGACTTTTCCCAACTACGAGAACCAAACTGCAGGGAGAGTACAGCCCCCCAAAATAGTCAGAGCTTTAGCTGTGAACCAGAAGGGTGGCCAGAACTCTGGCTGTCTAGTCATCTTTGGACCAGCGCAACTTGCCAAGCCCACAGAGAACTCTTGGAAAGGGATGCAAAGTGCCTCAGTTAAATGCATCCTTTTTAGAGCTTGAGGCAGGAAAAAAAAAGTCTCCAAAAGCATGACCATTTGCACACCTCAAGTCTTGAGCAATTCTGTCTGTGTGTGAATGCAGCCTCAGTATCCTGGCACTGATTTTCTGAGTTTCTTTGGCCTTTTCCACACTCAGGTAGTAGACCACTCCAGTGCAGATCATTATATGAGTTGCCTCAAGGGTGGATCAGTTTACTAGCAGGCCTCACCCTTATGGACAAGCCCACCTGCACAGGACTAGGTTGTAGAGTAGGATATGGTGCCAAAACGTTGTCATATCTCACTCCACTGGTGGGCTGCTTATAAAAGGCTCACAAAAGTGCTACAGTGGTCTACTGGACCATGGACATCACGTGGGCAATGAACATCCATGGGTCGGTATATTACACCTAGAAGAAACACTTGCTGGCCCTTCTCCTGGATCTCAGCTGTTTTATACATCTTTGATCCTTCAAGAGAGCAATTGTACCATTTTGTCTTAATGGTTAATATCAACAAAATTGCATTCTGAAGTCTGATATTCAAATCACAGCAGCAGCTCAGATACAGGTGATGCTTTTGCAGTGCACATAGTAGAATTTGTACAATACTGATTTAACCTGTATTAAGTTTTCTGCCTTTTAAAATCCTACTTTGAACATTAACTTCACAATCAGCTAGTATAACAACAGCAACAACAACAACAACAACAAATAATTGACTCCCTGAGGTCAGACTGTATACATACCAAAACTGGTCCAAGGTACAGAATTCAGCATCCTAAGTGTCAATCCTAATTCTGAAAAAGAAACAATTTGTTTCTAGATCTTGAATATCATGAGCAGTAAATGGTACCAGTAAGAAACTAGTGGAAGATGTACACAAAATCAGCAAGCATGTGCAAATCAATCAAATCTTCTTGATCTATGCAGGCTGCAAAATTCAGCATTTCCTATGACAAGTCTCTGGACCATTTCTGGTGCTAAGCCCTTTCCACTTTATTTTGAGTTCAAAACTTCAATCACAGTGAAAAATAGTGTTTTTCCTTAGTCAATAAGAATCAATTACAACATTTCTATGGAAATCAACTTCTAGGTTGTTTTCTTTTCATCACCAAGGAAATTGGAGAGATTTAGGGAAAACAAGTAATGGGAATCATTCTATCTAAGATGCGAGAATTTCCTAACCTATGCTTTGAAAACTGATTTTATGGACTTGACTGAGTTTCTGTTCACAATAATACCGTGAAATCCTTCTTATCCCCACTTGACTGAGACAAAAATGGTGCCAAAAACTGCTGATTGATTGTCTGTCATTGGCCCCTAGGAATCTTGGAAAGTTCCCACTACCCTTGCTCTCACAATGAAGTGGCCGGAGACTCTTTTTAAGATGGGGGCCTGATCTTACCATTGGGCTGTGATCACACACAACCTGAGGAGCACCTCTGTGATGGCAGATTATGGCCCTCATCCACCTTTTGTAGCCTTCATGAGAGAGGGTAGAGGCAGACTGGCATGGGAACATGAAACCATTTCCAAACTGCCTTAGAGGTACTTTTAAAAAGGGAGGGAGGGAGCGAGGAAAGGGAAAGGAATTAGACGTTGCTGTAAAAATGTGCCGCTTACCTATAGTCTGGGTAAATGGTTCATCCCAACTTATAGATGACACTCTCCAGTTTAGGCATCACAACAGCAAGGATTCTTCTATTCATGTGCCTACCCCCTCCCTGCATGCTCAGCTTTCTCAGGTAAAGACAAGTTCTCACACCTTTTACCCCAACACACAGGAAAATGTGGAGTAATGGAATACTCCACAGCAAAAGTACTTTAAGCAGCTATTTTTAAATGCAAAATATCAGGCTAAAATATGCAGCTACATGGGAGGATTGGTAAACCTGTCTGGCCTGCCAAATGCTGTTACGCATTAAATGTACATTTTTAGCCTTGTCTGTATGCCCCTCCCCCCCCAAAAAAAAGCATATGATCACATTTTTAGCATGAGCCATGTCAGCATGCAGACACTTATTTCTGAGCAGCTACCTTTGGGTCTTAGCCTATCCCAGTCTCTTTTTTTATGGCCTAGTTGCTAGCTTGGTCTTACTAATCAAGGTTGATCATGCTTCTTTGCTCTGCCAGTGTCAAACCAGAACCAAAAATATCTGCTGCCTGACCATATTAGGGGCCAGGTAACAGCAGATGATATAAAGTCCTATCCGAGAAGACAAGACTGGTCTAGATGGACATCGGCTTTGGCAAGACATAAAGCCATATCTTACAGGGCCAAATGACAAAAATGCAACCCCATATGGTCCCAGGCAAGGGATGCCTGCTTTCCAGACACTTAGATCAATTTTTTTTCAAGAACTGGTTAGGGACAACTCTTTTGCATAGCTTGCTGTGGTGCACTTCTACTACTTCGGTAGTTTGCATACAAAGAAAGATGAGTTTAGGAAGAGCTTTCTTCCTCTGCTTCCATACCATCCCCTACATATTGGGGATAGTATCATAGCTGAAACAAAAAGTAATAGGGTGTTTATGAATGGTGTGAAAATGGAAAAATTATGTGCAGTTGAGATTTCTCAGCTGTCTAGTAAAGACATCACAGGTGTGTCCTCTGCACACACGTGTATACACTTTTCCAAATTCAGGTGAGTTTATGTTGCTTGGCTAACCTGGGGGAATATAAAGGCTATGTCTGTCTCCTCAGCCGGTCATAATTTTCCAGACCTCCCTCCACTCCCCACAATCTTTAACAACAGCACAAGTGTTTGACTTGAAGCCAATACCCAGCTAGTTCCAAAAGATTAAAGTTTCCTCTGCTAGCAAAATGCTGCTTAAATCACACTCGAAAATAAATCTTCCTGACTACTTGCCTTTGTCAAACATGGAAATGTGTATTTTGCTGCCTCCATGTGGTTTCTTTTGGAAGTGAACCAATTACTGGAAAGCTGATTCCTCCTGTCCTCTTATTTTTGATAGGGCATGGGGAGGCTTCAAGAAGAACTGTCTCTTTAACACTTGGCATTGCTCAAGTCTATTTCTGCACCACTAAAACTGACTTACTGACAGAACTTTTCATTCTCCCTGTTCAGACAACTGCCAGTAACCTGAGAGAAGTTGGTTTGTTTAAACCAACGTGGAAATTAATCACCCTTGCTGCTTCCTTTGCTCTACAATGAATAACTCTTTTTTAAATAATTTCAGTTAATTAAAATGTACATCCATGTCCTACTGCATTAGAACATTTTAACCAATGGCAGGGGGTAAGAGGAAACACACTGCAGATCCACAGTGCAGAAACAATCATTTAGTCCTTCTTCCTGGGCTTTTTCACTTATTTCCAAGGATCCAACTGGTGCACTTTATTCTCCTGTTTTCCATTTTATCTTCACAGCAATCCTGTGAGGAAGTCAGGGCTGCAAATCAGTGGCCACTCGAAGGGAACTTCCATGACCAAGTTGAGATTCTTCAGGACTTTTATGTGCTAGCTCAATTGTCTAGCCAAGATAATATATTGGCTCACTTTTATAGGGTCCCACTTTAAGTTTGAGAAAATAACACTCCTGCCCAATAAATATGTGGTTTCATATCCAGTACCATATCCGATAAGAGAGTCCATTGGCAGAATTTCCCCAAGTGTTCTCCTAAACAGATGCTCACAAGATCTAGCATCTAGCTGAAAACCTGGGTAGGTGACCCTATAGATCGTGACTGCTTTATTTTAGGACTATTCTTCCTGTTCCACAGGTGAGCAACTTCAAAATGAAGTAAAAACTAGTCACACTGCAACCAGTAGGTCAGTTCTGAAAACAAACTGTGATCGTAGCAAATAAAAATGAAATAAACCTAAAAGTAGTGAGAGGAGATCCTTGAAGAGAGGAAGAAGAGGTCCACAGGTTATCTGGAGCTGTTCTTTCAGCACCAAAATAATAACTGTAAAAACAGAAAACTGAATGGAGTATTATCCACATTTGTTATCCGTGTTGTGTTTTAAAAGGTTGTATTGTCTTTTTATTCGTACAGGTTCCAAAAGATTTACCAAGATATCCCAAGAGGCTTTTCATAAGCTATTAAAATGAACCTGTAAGTTACTTGCTCATTCATTTCTCTATGCCTCGTGTGTGGAATTTTTCCAGCAATGCCCAACTGACTTAAAACTGAGCATGGAAAAAAATCATAATGATGTGGTAATTAAGTGCAATTTCCAAGGACTTGAAAAGCTAATATCCCTTTTTCACGACCAGACATGGATGGGTCTGATGACAGCTGCACATCTTAGTCACCACCCATATGAGAGCTTAATACATCTCCCTGGGTGACAAGGAACCATAATGTCCAAAGCCCTGAGTACACTGGACCCTGGGCATCCAGATGTTTTGAAACCTGCACTGACACAGCTGTCTGACTGAAGTACTCTTACTCTAATACTCTTCAAATGACAGCCACAGCACATCATTCAAAGACACACATTTCCTTCCCCTGGGTGAGTGAACAAAGGGAGAGAAGAAGTGACACAAAGGCTGAAGCTGATACTGGAACTCACAACAATGGCTTCTGTCATTTCCTATCCATCCCTATGAGTTTCCAGAGGAACTTCACTACTGCCAATGACAGGTCCACAGCAGCAGGGTCCAAGGATCTTCTACAAAGGATGTGGAATGTGCCTGTGGATTCTACCTCTGGGTGAAGCCTACAAAGTCAATTGCCTTAGTTTAAGTGAAAGTGCATGAAACCAAGACACACTTATTGATCTCATTAACAGAATTCATCCTTTTTAAATGAAGGTTTTAGAGCATGCATCTTTGATTATATGTTTAAGAAGAGTTCATGTATTTAGTAGAGCAGAGAACTAATAAAGAACTAAGCTTTTCACAATAGCTTTTAGAAAATAACAGAAACTTTGGTCACTGCTTTGTTCTATAGCTATGAGCAAATGTTTGTACACCTTACAGAAATAAATTTAGAAATAGATCAATTTGACAGACTAACCACATGAGGTAACCAAATGGGGAACATCTACAGGAAACTGTGGTGTGCATAACTGGGCCATTTCCTTCTCATTTCCCCAAACATCTAGCAACTTTTTTAAAAAACCTCCAAAGGCAGTATAAAACCACAATCTTCTCTCCTGCTTGGAAAATGAAGTAGCTGTTGCAAACTCATACATCTCAAAATATTAACATCTGCTTCTGAAATTTCCATTAGGTCTGCCAAAAACTTTGCCTAACAGTACTGTGTGAGGCTCAGTTTACAAGGCATTTGGATGATTCCCTTTTGGACCCAAACAAAAACTTCAATGATGTTTAATATCAATTTGTCCGTTTGATTAATCAAGAGTCTTAGCACTTAATCCATGCATCAGCTGCTTCACAATATTAAAGAATCAGGTTTTTTTCCTGTTTAGAGATCCTTGTACAAAATTCATGTTTGTTCATGAAATGGAGTTAATTACAAGCAAAATTTCTACAGTCTTTTATGAATATATATATCTGTATGAGGGGTTCTTAAAACTTTTTTTTGGCTAGAAAATCAAATGTGTGTGATTTTTTGTGTGTGTGCACATAAACATAACAAGCACCCACAAAACTCATCAATAGTGATAACATACTGTAATTTTAAGCTTCTGCTTCTCTTCCAAAATACCCTATTTTCACTTTCTCCATGAAAGGTCAGCACTGGTTTGTCGTACTCATTCATATTGCAAGTTTTCATCAAAAAGTTTGTTTATATAAGGGATTAGTATTTCTCCAACCAGCAGTGTCTCTCCAAACTCACTAGCAGAAAATTTTCCAAGTTTTTACTCCCAAAATAACTTTAACTAGTCATAATAGAAATAAAGCGATCTATACATAAGTACAATCTATATGCTCTTTGTCTCCTCCAAGCTGACGCAGCATTCAGATAGGATTAAAAATCTGACTTTAATGTGTAGCAGAATTTGATTTGACAGGCACATTTAATGATTCTCCACTGTGGCTGCTTATTATACATCTGATACTCTAGTTACTCTACATTTTTTGTCTGCATGGATAAACTGTGCCTTCACCCAACAATGTGCAGACCTATCAGAATGTACAGCATGCTGACCATGCAGAGAGGGGGCTAAGAACATGAATAGAAGACTCTCACTACTGTGACATAATGAAAATCCTAAAACACACAGTATTGACGGTGGGTCCAGGTGAACCATTTCCCCTCCAGAACCACTTTACTTCAGACTTTGGCAACTTCAAACAGGTTACTGTAGAATTTCATTGACTTGGTACAAATATTTTATTTATTTATTTATTTATTTATTTATTTATTTATTTATTTATTTATTTATTTATTTATTTATATCCCGCCCCATACTTGAAGGTCTCTGGGTGGGTAACAACCATTAAAACAACAGATTAAAAACAAGCTACACACAAATAACACTTTAAAAATTCAACAAATTATAAAACAGTACATTCCATATTTAAAATAATAATGTCTGTATTGGGGGGGGGCATATAATCATCTCAGTCAAAGACCAGGGCAAACAGATGCAGAAAAAAGTCTCAAGGCGCATCTCCATGGGAACTAAGTGCTTTGCTATTGATGCAATTTAAAAAAAAATCCACGTTGTATCTCCCAGTAAAGCGACCCCATGTGGTTTAGGGCAATGCGGATTAAAATCACACTTTCCTGTCCCCATGGAAATCACTTTTTGTAAACCCGCATCTTCCCCCCCCCCATCCACTGGAGCGACGGCAGGCCCCCTTCAGCTGTCAAATTCAGCTGCCAGCATTCATGTAAAGAATGGCAGCTGTTTTAATGCAAAAGCAGTGATCTCCTCTATCTTTCACACATGTGTGTGTCTGTCTCTTTCCCTCCCTCCCTCCCTTCCCTCTCTCTTGATTTCTTCCTCTGTGGGTTTTCTCTTCTGTTTCTCCCCCTTGTAAGCTTCACACATGTGTGTGTCTGTCTCTTTCCCTCCCTTCCCTCCCTTCCTCTTGATTTCTTCCTCTGTGGGTTTTCTCTTCTTCTTCTCCCCCCGTCCAGTAAACTTCACACATGTGCATGTCTGTCTCTTTCCCTTCCTTCCCTCCCTTCTGTTTCCTCTTCTGCTTCTCCCCCTGTAAATGTCACTTGTGTCTTTCCCTCCCTTCCCTCCCTTGTTTCTTCCCCCTGTAAACATCACTTGTGTGTGTGTCTTTCCCTCCCCTCCCTCCTTTTTCTCTTCTATTTCTCCCCCCCCCCTGTAAACTTAACTCATGGAATAGCTCAGACAAGGGCTTCCTTTAGCCCAAATGTGTGCCTGACAGGTGCTCTATAGTCAGCTAAAATGATTAAAAGCAGCTGCTTTTACTCTTCTCACCATTTTAGTGGGTGTCTCTCTCTCTCCCTCCTAATAATGTAGCCTCTGATGATCACTGCTCTGCTTGTGCGCTAAAACACCTGTCCTTACATGAATGGAGGAAGCTAAATCTGACAGCTGTGGGGCTGCAAAACAAGCTTAAATCCGGAGTATTTTGGCATGTAGATGCACCCTCAGGAGCAATATCCAAGTCATAAGAACATAAGAACATAAGAGAAGCCCTGCTGGATCAGGCCACAGCCTATCTAGTCCAGCATCCTGTTGCACACAGTGGCCCACCAAATGCTCATGGGCATCTCAAGCAGAGACAAGGACAAACCTATTCCTGCTCTAGAATCCCAGCAAATGGCCTAAGAAGCGCCCCGCTTCCCCACCCACCCACCCACCACCCAGCCTGAAAGATGCACCTAGGCATTCATTCTAGTAGCCATTGATACATCTGTTGTCCATAAAGTTGTCTAACCCTACCTTAAAGCCTCCTAGACTGGTAGCTGTGACCACTTCTTCCGGCAGCACATTCCATAAGTCGATGACTCTCTAGGTGAAGAAATACTTCCCTTTGTCGGATCTGACTCTCCTACCCAT
>MTQE01002208.1:27462740-27506974 GCA_014337955.1 Aspidoscelis marmoratus | reverse complement strand
TTAATGGTACTTAATGGGTACTTCTAGTGACAGTGGAAAAACACCCCAGGATGATTTGGAATCAGGTTGTACAGCTGAGCAGGAGGAGTGGAACACTCAGCAATATTTAAACCGGGGCACTTCATTCTTCATATCCCATCCATTTCTTCAGTCTTTTACACTGATCACATGCACCCCTTGCCAACATTGTTTCAACACAAAAATGTAGATTAAACTAGCATTAGCAATTCATTCAAGGAAAGAGATCCATAGGCAATTAAGAAAACATATTTGGTGCAAAAAGTGTGAAAGGGGGAAATAAATCTTAAATCCTTCATCAAGTGATGAGAGTGAAGGCAACCATCTCTGTTACTGCCACACAGTTGATTATCAAGAGATTTCCCCTTCCTTACAGATGTATGGCCCTGTCCCCAAAAGACTTATTAGCCCCTCTCGGCTTCCTCTGCCGTCACTCTGTTATAGCTGACTTTAAAAGTCCCCTCCACTTCCGGAATAAGTGCCCCCATGGTAGCCGCGATCTAAATGGACTTTCCGTCCCCATGGTAGCCGTCTTCTCTTTCCGGGCATCTTTTTCCCCCGCCCCCTCTCTTGTTAAAAGGAAAAATAGCCAGATCTCCGTCTCCTGAAACGGCTTCCCGCCCCTAGCAAAGGCAGATGATCGCTCATTCATTCACTTTCAGCACTTACTTTCACTCAGTTCTCTGTTAGAAAAGGCTTTCTGCCCCGGCAAAGTCAGCGGCTGCAGCCATCGGCAGCGCGATCCTTCGCTCATTCTCTTTTAAGGCTTTCACAGATCACTTGATAACAATGTTGCAATTCTGAGCAATTCTGGCTCTTTTTACAAAGGAAAGGAAGTGAACCTGCTGCATTTCTCAGATGTGTGAATGCTTTTTGGCTGTGTGTGCAGGCAAGCAATCCCCGCCCCTTTTGCCACGGAGCGTCCTCAAGGCAGATATAGTGAGCAAAACCCACAAATCGCCGAAAGAGCGCTGGAACTCTTCTTTAAAGTGCACGTATTTTATCGCGGGTGTCTCACTTTCCTAAGCTCCCTAAGCACCTTGTAAAGCCTGGAATGGGGCCGCTCAGAGGCAAAAGAAGAGTTCCAGCAGACTTTCAATTGCATGGGGACAGGGCCTATGTGCACAGGCCCTCACTTACACAGCATTGTAAGTTCAGCTTTTGTTGTAGAAAAGAAGTGGACCCCAACACAATCCAAAGACCCAGAGTTCAGCTTTTGAAGTGATGGAATGGACTTTGAGGAAGCCAAGGACAATGAACACCAGTCAGGCAGGAAAGGGACTGAACAAGGAACTCAAGCAAAATTGTCTTTCCAAAATATTTAAACAAGTTTCATTAATCTAATCAGTTATTAAATTTGGACATTGACATTACTGTGTCAGTCATGCAGCTGCTCTTATCCAAGGTGTGAAACCTAACAATTTAAATGTCACCTTCTTGCAATGAGTTGACAGGGAGGGAGGGTGTATGGATGGATGGAAAGGAGGGAGGGAGGGAGGGATCTATTTTAAATATGCTTTAATGTTTTATATATTTTTACTGTTGTGATCTGCCCCGAGACCGTTTGGCAAAGAGTGAGATATGAGTTATTTTAACAGGTAAAACCTGCATTGTTGAAGATTTGGGGGTTGCCTAAGATACTTAACCAGAAGAGTCACTGCTGTTGCTCTCAGCAAGTACCTAGGTTCATGCTAAGGAGGTGCTTCCTGCCCTCTTAATTTGGAGGAGTCATTTCTGATTGCCAAATCCCACAACTAGCCAATATAGGTAACCAAATATTTGTGCGCCATGGGGAGTTCCTTGCACTTTAGGCATTAGATGGAACTTTCTTCCCATCCCGGTTAAAAAAGGGGGAGGCAGGAAAAATCAAGGAACAGGAGCTAGGCAAGATGCTCTGTACAAAACTCCTTGTAAGCCAAACTTTAAGTACTGAAGCCAGGAAGCAAGATTATCTTGGGTTTTAAAACTCCTCACTTGGAAAAGGACCTTAAATTAAGACCTGTATGTTTGAACAGGTAGAATCCACTAGAGGTACCAAAACGATTTCAAGAAACTAACTACTACTACTACTAACAACAACAACAACAAAGTGAAGCAACTAACACAACACAATTCAGTGGTGGTCAAAAGTTTATTTGCGTGTAAAAAATCCAAGATTTACTAAATGATATTGACATTAATAAAATAAATACTACAATATTATACTGCTTGCTATAAAATCAACCTGCCATGAAATCTTGAAATCTTAGGATGGGAAATGGGAACAGACTTATAGGGCTAATGAAGGCACCAGCAGATATCCAACAGGTTGAAAAAATTGAATTTGTGAGAACACCTTTGGGTGGTCTAAAACAGTGCAGGAGTGGGCTACTTAGCTGATAAACACAGAAATCTAGATGTTATACTTCTACCTACCTTCTTTTTGCCATTTTACTGGCTTTAAGCGTTCCTGTTTTTCATATCCTGTAAGTGAAACTAAGGTTGTTAGCTATGCAGCAATGTAATTCCCAACCACTGTGATTCTAGTGCAGGCTGAAAAAAGGACTGTGAACAGGTCTCATCCATTTCAAGACATTCTCATATGTGGCTCTGCCCCAGAGTTCATACTATCTTGAGGGCTTAGAAAGGCTAAAAAACCTGTATTGAATCACATTCTGTTAAGGTGCAGATTGAAAGAAACATACCATTATCTACAATCAGATGGCTACTGTGTTAGGACATAATATCAGCAAATTCTGCACATTAGCAACAAGTATCCTTCAAATATTGTTAGTATCCTAACAGTGTCTAAACGGGGGGTCATGGGGAGGGATTTCACATTAGTTTTTTTTAAAAAAAAATCCTATGTAGAAATACATTTAATGCATTGTTCTTTGAATACATTAATACAATTCAGTTCTTGGAAGATCTCAGGAAAATTGTAATGCTCCCAATAGATCAATATGTTGTGTCTTAAACTATAAAATACTGCTCATGCCATCTGAAGCCCAGGCCTCCTTGGTTGCTCTTTTCCCACACATTAGTTTGCATGGGCAGCCCATCAAAGGATTTCTTCACCTCTGCTCTGCAGAGGCAAATGGAACCTTGGCTGAGGAACAGCAATTTGGTAGGTCCTTATATCATGCTGTCCTCATGTTTGGGCTAGAAGGGCTTCCTTTAACCTAGCCCAGTGACTTTCCCCACACCCACACCAACTCAGATCCAGATCCTGGACACTCACTTCTCTACACCAGGGGTAGGCAAACCACGGCTCGAGAGCCACATGTGGCTCTTTGGCCCCTTGAGTGTGGCTCTTCCAGCTTAGGAGTACGCTACTTAAGTTAATAACACTGTACCTACCTATATAGTTCAAGTTTTAAAATTCTGGCTCTCAAAAAAAATGTCAATCATTGTACTGTGCTCTTTTGACTGATATTTGGCTCTTTTGACTAATAAGTTTGCTGACCACTGCTCTACACCATGCAGTGTTTCCCTCCCATGTGAGGGATAATTCATGTGTTCTTGTGCTTACCAAGCTTACACTCTCCTTCTATCCCATGAGGGACAGTCCTCCCAGGCTTACCCAATGAGCCCCTTCCTCTTGACTTCAGAAAGTTAGATGTCCAAGCATTCCATCCTTTGCGGGCATGAACATCTCTCCTCTTCAGCCTCCAGATGCGTCTGCAATTTTTTGCAGGTTCCTCCCCACCCCTGGGTGATCGCCTGATCTGTGGAGAAGTGTCAGCTGGTACTGCATCATTATCAAAGGCAGTACCTGGAACCTTCTTTTCCCAGTCAGCTAGTCAATCTCTAGAGCAGGGGAAATTAATGCCTTCAGTGAGCCACACCCTACTCACTGTACCCCAAGCCCAACTCAGCACACTGACTACTCTTACCCACACTGCCCCATCCTTCACCTGAACCTGAGCATTTTGTATCAGAAGCTGGCTGTAATGGCATAGCATGTCTGGTCAGCTCTACTCTCAGCTGCTCCTCTCAAGGCAGCACAGTTAGTGAGATCCTGCAGTCTCTTCTGCAATCTGAATAGCTAAAGAACCCCAGAAGGAAGATGAAGTAGAGGTTTCTCTTTTCTTCCTCCTTCACCTCTCTTGCTCTCCCGCCTTCACAGGCATGAAAAAAATGCACAAAGAGAAATATAAATGGCTTAATTCACATAGCTCTCAATCTGTGAGAAGCTTACTCTTCCAAATCTTCTCACTCTAAGGATAGCTCTCTCTGGTCACATAGAGTGTTTGTCTCTCCATATACAACATTTTCTACTGAGCATCAGATGCAGACCTGAGATCAGGGACTAACCTCCAGTCAAATAAGATGGTGGGCAGGAGTGCAAAAGAAAGGGAAGAAGGCATCACAACAGCAAGGTCCTGGAATTCCTTCCTTCCAGGCTTTTCACCCAGAGCACTTTGATTCACTTTTGATACCATAAGTGTTCAGTACCCTGACACCATTACTTCCAAGCTAGGATAGATGGCTCACAATCTGTTGATGCCCCCCACATTTAGAGGAGTGAGGTCCATCCTTAGAATAGTCTGAAGTGTAGGGCTAATGCAATGGCAGAACCCTTGCTCATCAAAGCTTTCTCTGACCTATTCTCATGAAACTAGTCACCTCTGTAGACCAGGCTCCTACCATGCGGGTCCATTCCAGCACTGGCTTGCCCAGCACAGCACTTGTCTCTAATCACTTGATCCCATGAGAGACAAATATGAAAGACACCATAGGCAGAAAGACTGAGAAGCTGCTGAAACATTCTCTTAAGAGCAGTTCCCTAGCCAATAGATTGTCATATTTCTGGCTACTAGAGCAGGTTGAAATGATCAGATTAAATTATATCTAAACCCAACTGGTCCAAGGTATCCAAGTCTTCTGTAACAGAGATCAGGAAGGAGATCCTGCCTTGAGCAGGGGGTTGGACTCGATGACCCAGGAGGTCCCCTCCAACTCTACCATTCTATGATTCTATGATAAGGCCATAACCCTGTGTGCTGACTCAGGCCTTAATGCCTTACAGCTAATAGCTAGAGCCACATTTTTGTCTATCACAGCCCAAACTTGGAGTGTACATTTTAGCTCCAAGTTTATCCGTTTAAAGGAAAACACCTTTTCAGTGAGGGCATTTAAAAAGCTATTCTAGTTGAAACCAAAAATAAAAAGTTATGCCCTTATCCCCACTGATTCCCAGACCAACCTTAGACCCAGATATGTTTGGGTTCTACATGCCCCTTCTGAAAAGCCCAGTAGAGCCCCTTTTTCATTCCAGGACACTCAGAAGCAGGGGCACCTGAGGATATCAATTTTCCAGTAGCAGACAACAGCAAAGCAGAGGAGGCTCCCATCCACCAATTTCTTTTCCCAGTCAGACTTTTGGAGGGGGCATGGGTTGTACCTTTTTCCATTTATGCTCTAGGAGTAAAGAGCTTTGATGCATACTTGTTGGTGCAATTCTTCTTAGAATCTTCCAGAACTGAAAAACACACATATCAACAACATTTTGTCTGGATGTTAACATGGAGGTGTACGAGATGGATGGTGAATGACAACAGCTAGTGTCATTTCTAGAAGATAGCTTATACAGACATTCCAGCACGCACACACCTTCCTACTTTTACTCTATTCCAGACTACATTTTTCTACTGCACCTAAGCTGACATGGTTGTCATGAATGCCAATCTTATGGAAGTCTATAACAAAGTTAAGAGTATGAAAAGTATTGTCTAAATGCGCTATGAGGAATGAACACAAAACTCTTCATTGCCTTAGGGTTATGAGGAGAGTTTAGCTGACTAGCAGGTACAGGTAGAACAGTAGCACTAGTTGAATAATTCCTTTCATTAAGATAATAGACTGCAATGTCTTCAGACAGCAAGTAATGTTTGTTTGCTTTAGTGTTTACTGTAAAATAGTCTAGTTTTAGTTGTTTCCTGGCCTTGTAGCTCTGAAGTACTGGAAAAGATTGAGAGCATTTTTCTTACCCATAATCATGGGACTTCAGAGGGAAAGAAATATGAGGCAGCTGTTGGCCTTAGCGGTTGCCCAAACAATAAATCTTCTTAAAAGGTCTGAAAAGCGGCAGGATAAATATAGAGGTTTGAAGATGCCGGATAAAAAGAAAAAGAACAAATCTATCTGGAGAACTCACTCTTTAGGCAACTTTGATGCCATCTAAAGTGGAGCCTCAAATGAACACAGTAGTTGATTGACGACATAGGACATTTCTATCCTTGGGCAATCACCTGCCAATCACTACAACAGAATCTGAGTTCACAGGAATTTTTAGCAGATCTGAAGGCTGTACAGTTCCTCAAGGCATGCTTCCAGCTACTCAAGCCATGCTGTCTGGTAACAGGCTGGGGTAGTATATAATGAATGCAGTATATCCAACAGGGGACACCCAGAGATACATCTTAGAAGTCAATGTGATAATGACATGAAAATGCATCACTTGGCTAAAACTCACTAAACAAAGTCATGGTCTGAGAATATGCTTTCCTAAAGGCACTCCATTCCATTCCCAGTGAGATGCAAAGATTGGATGTGACAAACTCCAGTGACAGGCAGAACTCAGAATAAGGAACACCAATGTAAGTAAGAGGCTGAAAAGAAAAGTTGTGGTTTGTTGTTTTTAATGGAGGTAAGGGTTATGCTATCATGGTCTACATTTGAAAATAGAAAAATCAGCAAGTAGCATGACATGAGATGACAAGAGCAACATCCCGCTGAGAAGAATGCAACAGTTGCCTTGGTTCAGCAAAGCAGAGGCAAAACAAGGTAATGTCCACATACCCCAAACACATTTTTCCCTTCACAATGCCAAAAGGTAGTAATTAACAGACAATAGTACTCATTCACAGGCTCCAAGAATCTGCAGCCCAAACTGGGGCACATTAGTAGTGTGAATGGCCTGGGCATCAATAATGCAGTATTAATTTGTTTAATATCAAACATGCTGGTGTCATCACAAGGATGTTGTATCATGTATGGGTTCCTCCTGCTCCACCTAGCTTTTAACAGATTTCAACAGTGATATACCAGCATCACTAACATCACCATTTGTGTCATGTGGTCATTAATTTAGTGCCATTGTGCAGATGAGGAGGGTCAAAAAATCACCAATAGTTAAAGTGAAAGGGAATTAGATTCTACCTACCTTAAAAACTATAGAAAGGTACCTGTGTAGTTAAAGAACCTAATCAGGTTAGGCGCTTTAAAATTAAAAGGTACATGGGAATATCAATGAATTTAAGCTCCAGAACACTGATCAGAACAGGTGACTCACAAAATTAGCTCAGTTGTGTCCCCAGTCCAAGTAAATCTAGAACCAATTTCATGCATTTAACGACTTGCAGAAATACTTTTAATTCCTTTCACCCTGCAATACTGTTTATAAAATAAAGAAGATGAATAGGGATGAAGCCAACTTGTAAGAACCTCTGGAAATTCAGAAGCCCTTAACTTGCACATGGACTGATTGAGAAAAGTTATTAAATAGACTGTTGCTGCTGCTTCATCTTCTTCTCACACACACCATCATCATCATCATAAGAAGAAAGAGATCGTCTGAGTTCAGAATTCTCTGTGCCAATCTGCGCATTAGACAGGATCATTTCAAACACATTTCGTACAAAAATTTCATTTCCATGTGCAAAACAGTCTTGTGTAAATATATATTCCCGAAACATTTGCATTTCTATTTATGCATGAGAGTTGGCTGGCATCAAGTGGGGCTTCCTGCTGCATAAAGAGGCATAACTGTAGGCATTTACCAAATCTCATTTCACACATTTCCAAGGGAGACTACTCCAGTCCCAATGTGCAGTGTATGGCAGGTGGAATTGCATTACTCAGTTATCCTATGTGAAGCAAAGACAATGAGCAAAGGAAGCACAAAGTTCTTTTAGGTTTTTCACTACAAAAGCAGGAACTGGTTTCCAGAAAATAAACATGAACTAACAGTGTACACAAAGCAGAACTAACAAATAATATGATGTGACCCTTTCTGGACAGAAAAATCCCAAATAGATGCCTGATTAGACCTTTCTTAGCAGCCTCTCAGAAAAATAAAAGATAATAATAATAATCTGAGAGCAATTCCCATTGCAAGTTTTCTGTGGGTGCTCATGTGCAAAAGAGGAGAACATTTTTATGTCAGGAGAATTTTAATTTGCTCTCCTACAGCTAAAATTCTTTGCATCTTGTCTTGTTATCAACAGTCGATGTAATCAACCATTCCTCCTGCTCTTCCTCCTTCCCCAACATCCAAGAAATGAATACAATTTTGTACTGCTCATTAACCTGTTCAAAACATCCACAAGATTTGAATTTTCAAATAATAAAAGCACCCAAATAATGAGAAGATTTGAATTCTGATTAGAAGGGGCTGAAAACTTGGGGATGGTTTATTCTGCGACTGTGTACAAGTCAGTGTACCTGTGCCAGAGAACAAATTATGCAAAGACCAAGCGATGAAAGAACGTAGAACTACGCAAGTGATTAAGGAACTGAGGCTGTACATTCTAATTCCTAAAATAAAGCCTGAGGCATTTAGTTTTGATTCACAGGGCAGTAATATTTCTAGACTTGACTTACTGCAGACAGTATTGGCATACTTCTACTATTGGAAACCAATGGGATTATTAGTATCTGCTATTAACACTGAGCCTATCTCATAAATCCACCCTGTCTGTTACCACAGCTCTCAAATAAAAGGTGTTCTGAGGTCAAAAGGATGTGGTGTCCAAACGAGTCCTGCTATTCCAAGAGAAAAGCAGCAAAAACATTCTCCACAGAAAGCATCTGATCCATGTGTAGGAAAACCAAAAAGCTGGCTTTAAATGTCATGTTTTTCAAAGTGAGAATTGATGCTGGAACCAGTTCTAAAAACTGGTTGGCTGAGCTTTAGCTACAGCTGAAGACAATCAATCAAAACAGCTCAGAATCAATCAGTGTGTGCATTGGGGGGGGGGGCAGGCACATAAAATGAGCTAGGGGCAGGTTACAAGCCATTCTAGGCCTTTAAGCTTACTGTGAAATGTGAGCCTACTTAGTGTTTTGTCTGCAGTTAAAGTCTCCTGAATGGCTTCCAGTGAATATACGCACAGAGGACCAGTAACACTGTGAAGCGTGGACTGCAGGGTAATAGGATGAGAACTTCTGTTATCCATTCTGCATTTTAAGCCCTGATGCTCTAGACCATGTCCATATACATCTCCTGTCTGAATTTTAAGCAGCTTCATACTGTACTGGGGAATAAATTGTGTGTCTTAAGTTTTAAAAAAGTATATTGACTTAGGAAGAGTTTTTATATTCTTCCTCTTCACCAAACACTGAGGATTTCTATAAAGAACATTCCACAGTACAGGTTCAGGAAGTGGTAATACTTCACAAGCAAAAGCATTCCCAGAAGAACTGTAGCAGACTCCATCAAAAAATATCCTGGTCTCAATATGCAATATAAAAAAAAACAAAAAATAGATATGTGTTTTAAAGCACAAGATCCATGCAAAGTGCCATCACAACACAGCTGCAAATGAGGGGAGGAGAAAACAGAAACGTGCTCACTATTGTGCCAGAAACAGCTACTGTCTGACAAATATGTAAATAAAATAACTATAATTTAGCTCCGTGTGTGTTCTGAAAGAAGAAAAAGATACAACATTTATTATGAAACTCTTTTACGTTTGGTTCTTTTCTGTTTTCCAGAGAGACAATTTCAACCGGTTTCAGGCCTATGTTGAACTTGATCAGGAAAGCTTCCCCAAAATGTAAAAAACAAAGTTGTTCAGATGGGAAATGCAATGTTGTGTGAAGAGGAATCTGTGTTTACAAAATAACTTCTGTATACTTTTAATAGAAATTCAGCAATTATCTCATTTTATCTTATTTTACCTCATATTAAAAATCATAATCCCACAATGGGCCTTCTGGTTCCATTCTCCGTCCACTTAAAACACTACAACATTTTTAATCTGCAGCCAATGGAAGGGGCTCTTGCTTAGTTGTAGGTCATGGAGCAATAATTAACCATAAATTTGGCCAACTGGCAAATAAGTAATGCTGAATTGGATTTTCCATTTGCATTACCCTGGGAATGGGAGAAAACCACAGCATTTGAGATTTCATTATTCATTGGTGGCTGCAAATATAAAAGCAAAGCAATTGAATAAGAAATCAGCACAACCAGCAGATTTTTGCAACCTTTTGGAGTTCTTGCAAGGAAAGGACCATCTTCCAGCTTGTCCTAAAGAATGATGCAGACTTCCTCAGGATTTGCTGAACTAACTAACATAAAAACTAAACTCCTTCTTGAAATTAAATTAACCTTTCTAGAGAAAGAGTCAAAGCTATATAGATATATAGTTAAATAGGTATATGTCTATATGGCTCATGTTTTCTTCTCTTATTCCCAAGAAAGCCCTATAAATATTCATCTTTGTAGCTTCAGACACTGTAGCTGTCATGATCACCCACCATTCAACTCTCACATAAAAACAAAAAAATTCTATTAAAAATCAAGTACTTAACATAAATATTAAAATAATGATAGAGACAAAATATAACTATACAGAGAACTTCATAACTACCGTAGCACCTATTACCATAAACACAAGCAAATCAGGTTTGACAAGGAAAAAGGTAAGGGAAAATGAGAAGATGGTTAAAGAACTCTCAACTGTTATCATTTCAATCACTCCTTAAACTTTTTTTTGTGTGGTTTTTGTGTGTATACAATTAATAAACTTATTGAAATTCATTTCACTAACCAGTTCATTCTATGTCACCATGGATACCAACAAACTTTTTTTGAGAAGACTTCAAGAGGAGGGTGGTAGGATTTCACAAAAAATAAAATAAAATATAGACCAGTGGCCTATGCCATTCTGCTACTGGTTTTCTTGTGACAATGGCAGATCTGCCAAGTGGCCTTTCTCCTCCTAAAACCCATCAGTCCACAGAAAGGTAAGATCATGTACAAGTCCATTTCTCAGTTTCCCAGGATGAGTTTGACAAAAGAAGCCACATCTGTCTCTTTGGATTCATGCAGAGTGAAGAAGCTGTGTTGCTAATGGAGGGGAGGAGCACACGGGAAAGAAAGAAACGAAAAAAGTTAACATTTCCTATCTTACTCATTAGATATATGCTACCACTTTAAGGTCATATTATGGAATCACATTCATTTTACAGCTTAACGCTAAGCAACTCCACATATTAATCTGTATGTTAACTACTTACTTCTCCTTCCAATTTAACATTTTTAAAATCAACATTCCTAGCATATTTTACTACAATCAACAGCCAAGGGAGCATTCTTCACTTTATAACCACATTTTTTAAAAAAAATCAAAACAAACCACGGGCATTTCTGCACTTAGAGGCTTATTATTGGAATCAGTGGATCTAGAACATCCAGGCCCACTGATTCTGATCAGAGAAAGGTGTGGGCAGGATCAGCATCCTCTGTATGGTCCAGACCAAATCAGCCTTGAAGCTCACACAAGTTTTCAGGACAGATACCAAGGTCTCCGAGGGCTAGGAGCAGGTGCTGTTACCCTTGGAGCCACTGGGGGCACACTTCAGGGCACCTTTTGGCATGCAACCAAAATGGCTACCCCAGAAGCTCTGAACACAGAGATGCGCCCCTGCTTGGCACACCTCCTTGTTTGATCACTATCGGTGATCTTAATCGGAGCCTTCCTGAGTATCCTCACTATAATGCAGATGGAGTGTACTGGGGGGGGGGGGAGCTCACAGATTTGCATTAACGTGCAGATCTATGTGCCCCAGAAGCTTAATACACGACCCTGTGCAGAAAGGGCCCAAAAGTATTAATTCAGACACAATGCTAAGTTATCCACTCAATGGTTTCTGATCTTTGTGGTGGGAAAGGAAGAAGCAAGGAGGAACTCTTCAACTGCATTCAAGAGAATAGTCCAGCCTCGAATTATTTTAACTGAAAGATGTTACAATTTAGCATTGAGTCTAAAGATAGGGCTTTTCTATACTTACCTCTTCTGGTTGTAATAGCAGGGCTGAAACAGCCTGGGACAGGTTGCTCTGGGCTGGAATGACATGTGCACAGCAACAGCATGTTCCAGCCCAGCTTCAAAGCCAACCTACACAACTTCCAGGCCCTATGGGATCCATTTCAGTCATGCAACAAGGCACACTGCTGAAATTAGTAATCTGTAATCCAGAATAGGAAGGGATATATCTTCTGCGCCCTTCCATGTTTCAGCTTAAGCCCTACTAGTATGCCAGTAGATCTGCTGGTGATCCAGGTCAGGGGCCTTCAGTAACACGTAGGGGGGGGAGGGGCTCGGGTTGTCATTCCTTCCATAAAACCAATACATGACCACTTTCATTTTGACACCGATGCTACAGACAAGTCTTAAATGTGCTAGGATGGATGCCCAGTCTGTTCTTATCAATTATAGGACTGACCACGTATGTCCACCACCCCAAACAACATATACTCTTTTAGATAACCCATCTTTTAAAGAAGCTTCTTAGTCATTAATTATATTCTCACAGAGGGAACCTCCCAAAGACATTTAAGGAACCCAGTGTTCTCCAGAACACATTTTGAAAATCACTACAGTAGCACCAAGCAAAGTTCAAATAGAAAAATTAGCTCTCTCTACGCCCAACTCATTGTCTCATTTTCCATTTGAAACCTCAACTGCACAGGAAAGCAAGGAAACAGTCTCAGCCTAAAAAGGCAAGCCCATTCCATTACCCGCAGTATCTACTGCCATGGGAAAGTGAAAAAAGGGAAGAAAAAAAAGTCCAAACCACAGAACCTTACAATATTAATGTCAGCCATAAAATACCACAACACTGAGATACATTTCAAAGGTGATCCAACTTCCTAATTCAATAGAGGCGTGCACAGCTGCCAACCAGAGTTTGGCTGGAGAACACGTCTTTCCTCATCGCTTTCCTGGTGAACTCTATCTGTGCTACGCCGTTGTGGGATAAAACAGGTCTGCACAACTAGGGCAGCCAACGGGAGGGGGACATGAAAGACAGAGAAATTCTAGATATTCACATATCAATGTCAGTTCCAGGTTTGAAAAAAGCACTATGAAGGATCTCCTTCTTCAACGATATACATTCTCTCTGCAGTGGTTCCAGGGGCTCTTGACAGTGGCTTCTCCTGAAATACGGGTCCAGGGTAGATGTCTCATTGAAATGATAATTAAGGCTGTCAATGGCTCACACAATCAATTTTTTAAAAAGTCTATAAAATAGGGCATTTTTCCACTTAAAATATCTTGATACAGCCTTTCATCCTTGAATCCTGACAAGCCAGATTGCATTTCCAGGAACTTGGTCAACTGCCTGTTCTAAACATGCTGTGCAACCTCTGGACAAAGAACAAGGGCAGAGTTTCAAAATGCTCTTGGAACCATCAAAATCAGCAAAAGCCAAAGTGTTTCCTGTGGCTAGGAGACTCTTCTGCTCAGTTGCAATAATTATTGGATGGGCATAGCCTTGTTGCAATATCCCATGCCTTCGTGACCTTTATGTCGGACTTCTGTTACATGCTCCATGTAGGGCTACCCTTGTCCAGAAGCTAAAAATAACGCACTAAGTGGACACTGGGACCATTCACATTTGGCCTCTGGGATGGATGGGGACACTCTGGCAGGACCATCTGCACAGTGTGGAGCCACTTCTGTCTCAGAGTAGCTCCCAGCATGGATAGCCATACCCATGTCTGACAGCTGTGGAGGAGTAAAAACTACTCCACAGCTATACTAGGAGTGCCTTGTACAGCCCTAGATGCAGACTTCATACCTAGTTCCACTTAAAGGCTTCATAGGGGCAGGGTAGCATGGTTGCAGTCACACACGGTGCTGCTTGATTGCCACAGCAACAGTGCACATTGCCATTGGTATGGTGAAGCAGACACTGCCACACAGCAGCATTGGCACTTATCCTACTCCAAGATAAGTTCCAGGTAGGTTTGGGATGGGGCTGGCACTTGCAATTTAAATGCCAGCCTCCATTCCTATACCTAACATCCACTGGAGACTATCCCACAGTTGTTAAGTGCAAATAGGCCTACTATGGGCCTTTCTGCACTTACGCCTAATCCAGAACACGGTCCTCTTCTGGTCTTCTTTTATCTGCACCTTAATGCTGGCTAGAGAGGTCCCACCCCCACAAGCATACCCTGTCTGCACAGGATCAGGAGGCTCAAAATGGTTTCCTGATCCACTTCAGATCCAGAATACTGTTAGACTTCACTAAATAGGTCTCCCAGTGTAATAGAGCCATGGGGGATTCATTTTGCTGGCAGGACAAGGTGTGATGTCAAAATTGGCTCCCCAGGAGTTTCAAAGCCAAGAACCTTTGTTTGGAGTCATCAGAGCTTTTGGAAGCTGCCTCACACAAACGTCAGGGCCAGCACGAGGGCATCAAAACTCTTTAAGACAAACTTACCATTAGTTCAGGATAGGTTGGCCTTTCTCTGGAATTCTTCTTCAAGCTTTAAACAAAAAAGGAAAGTAATCATTATGTATGTATTTTATTCAACAGGTCAAAGTAACAAAATACTAAACCATTTGTATCAATGAAGGGAACTGTGTTTAAAATTAAATGAAGAAGTAAATAGTTATAACCCAGGACTGAGCACAACATTGGCCTAATTGCACAACACACGTGCAATCTGTAAGACAATGAATTTTCAATATAACATACAAATTCAGCAATGGGAGAAAAAGTGAATGAAGAATTTGAAATTTACATTGTCCTGTAATTGAAGAAAAACCTTTCATGAGACGATATACAGATGGCACCTTACCCCAAATAGGCTAGCTAAATTATACAAAAATATGTCACATCAATGTTGAAAGTGTGGGGGGAAAGGTGGGATGTCTTATATGTAGTGGACATGTCCAAAAGCAAAGACCTGGGTATAGATATAGTACATAAAATGCAAAAAAATATTACAAATAGGGATGGCTGAAGAACGTTCTTCACCTTCACAATTTACACTGAAGACTAACCTCCGCATGCAAAGCAAAAGTCTTTGTGCCTTTGTTCGAAACTTTGGAGCCGATTCGGCGGCACAACTGGTGGCAGCGGGGATTCAAAGCCAATTCAAAGCCTAGCACATCTGAAGTGGCTCCATTCACTTGAATGCAAAATTCTGTTCCATTCACTTTGATGAAAAGTGAGCAGGAAAAAAAAAATCACGCACATCCCTAATTATGAATACATTTATATTGTAAACAAGATTTAAAAAAACAAAACTCAGTTTGAATAATTTTTAAAAATGCAATACTTTGCTGCAATATATGACTCCTGCTGCCAGACCAATATAAGCACCAGGAATTCCATCACTGGAAAACTGGATTATGAAATTGATGGTCGTTGCAGAAACTGACAAATTTGTTAAGAAACAAAATAATTAACAAACTTTATTAAGAACTGGCAACTCATTCTACATAAAATGGAAAAATTACAAATTGCTGTCTTTTTGGAATAACTAGAAGACACCAGGGTGATATAGCAGTTAACATGAGGAGCAAAGACCAAAAAATAACAAGTAATTGCACAGGGGAAAATCAGAAGTCACCAAAGATAGTAAAGTACGACAGCTTTTGCTATTTTTAGAAATTTTTTTGTATTAGATATTCTATGCTTCATACGCTTGCTGTGAAGCACCAAAATGTGCAGATTTTTTATCTTCTCTGATTCATTGACTGCCAAGCCACATAACATAGTATTTTTAATGCATTAAAAACTATAATAATTTCTGCAAATGATGACTACAATTGTGTGGCTGGGAAAATTTGTCTTGTGACAGGAGGGCAGGCTGAATGGGTAAAAGAGATCACTTATTTCAGTCTCCTTCCAGCAGAAAATAGCTTTGAAGACAGGATGTAATAGCAACTTGCTTCCTGGCAAAGTATTTATGGAGAAGATGCTTGAAGTGACTTGAAAAAGATCTTGACACGTACACGCTCGGCGGCAAGGGGAAGGAGGTGTAAAATGTCATACCGAGAGAAACAAAAGTGTGATCATCAGTTTATAGTAAACACACCCACTTCTGGGATTTGCCAAGCCTAGGGGAAATGAAGGATGCTTACTGAAGGGATATTTCCTGTCCATCGTTCACTGTATCATCTCAAAATTCAGGTTTACGGAAACTCTTACACAGTACAATAACAATGATCAGTGATTCACACACATACGCTGCCTTTGCTTATCAAAACTGACAGGAGAATGCATATCCTCAATTGATTTTTTAAACCTACATGGCAATGACAGGCCAGAAAACCCGCCTGAAACCAATCCAAGTTCATCATGAGGAAGTTTCTAATTCTACAACTTCACCTGCACCTGTTTTCTTCAAGCTTGCCCACTCATATCCTTTATAAGAAACCCACAACACATTTTTGTGGTATGAATACGTATTTTACACACTGACAAACACACGTTTTGAGGGAAACAGCAACAGGAAGGCAGAAGGAAAAGTCTGGGAAAATGATAGAACAAACTTAAGTTAATAGATTTTGCTGGAGTTAAGATAATAAGATAGATTGTCTGCGAGAACAGGATCTCTATTCTTAAGTCAGTAACCCAACTGTTTCTTCCTTATGAGCCAGTACGAATACACAGATACTGCTGCTTGATTCCCAGGTGGCACCAAGAGATAGAGGGCTGGGTCTCCATTAAACCAGCAAGGTGGCTCCATTACAGGCACATGGGGGAGGCACTACAATCTGTTGCCGAAAAAGACACCTCCGTGACTTCACTTAGAGCACAGAGGTATCATTTCCAGTGGTGGCCAGGAGTAGCTTCACTCAAGGGACAAAATTGTGCTCCGCAAAAACAGTGCCTGCAATGGAAACTGCTGTTGTAAACGAGGCAGTGTGGCCACCACAAGGTGATTTCTAATGCCATGTGATGATCCAGTGGCAGAAGCTGCTTGAGTAAGCAGAGACACAGCCAGGAAGCCTTCTATCGACTTAGGCAAGCAAACAGCTTCAACATTTGATTCCTGGACATGTTTTCGTGGTGAATCTTACAAGCAGTTGCACTTACAGAGGATTTGGAGATCACTCAAAGGAAGGGTAATGTTGTAAAGAGCCTAACTCAGCCCATCCGAGTAGCTTCCCAGTCCAATTTCAAAGAAGTGCAAATTTCATGTAGTGGAATCATCAGTTGTAAGTTCCCACATGAATGGCAAAACGGCTAAATCCATCAGGCTGCCCTCAAGATTCAAAGAGCTAAATTGTTCGACTGTAAGAATGTTGTTTATTTCCCTCACAGTTTGTTCATTTTGCAGATCAACTCTCAGCTGAATTTTTGCCTCCATTCTCTTTTCAGTACTTTGGCATTTAACACAACAGCAGAAGAGGAGTCAGGCCTAGACTTCTGACGCAAAGAGCTACTTCCCACATAGACTGACTTGGAGGTCAACGTGACATTTCCTGAAAGTCACAAAAATAAAGTCCTTGAGGAAAATGCGCTCAAACTCCTGTGACTTCGTTCAGGAGGAAAGAGTGGAAGTAAATCTGGTTGATGCAAATACCCTGCCTAGTTCCCTTGAGAGCTTCTACTTCTTTTCAAAACAATGAGTGAGGCATGTGGTCATACCACAGTAGCCAAAGGCAAATGCCTGCTCAGTAACTGTACTCTTTAAAACACAAAAGTAATTAGTGGACTACAATAATTATCTGCATCCTCTAGCAGGATCACCATATAGAAAAGAAGATAAGGTTCCTGCACCTTTAACAGTTGTATGTAAGAGGACATTTCAGCAAGTGTTGTTTTTAAGACAGGCAACACTTGCTGAAATTTCCTTTTCTGCAAATTAATTAAAAACACAGAAAATGTGTTCTTTTTGTTATATGGTAACCCTACCCCTTAAAGCAATTTTAAGTATCATTCTTGACTGAGACCTGATTACAAGGCAGAATGGACTCCTTATAATTAAAAATCTGTCGCATCAGTCCCAATTCTATGAAGATTCAGAACCCTCCACTCCAGCAAGGGATCATATGGTGCTACTCATAAGCAGTTGTGTCTTATCAAATACCACTGTTCAGATCCCACTATAATTTAAAAGCTGAAGCAGAAAGTGAAGAAAAGTAAATGCAAGTTTGGTTCAGCAATATTAAAAAATGACACAACCTGTAACCTTCCTGGTGCTATTAGTGAACCTCTGGACCAAGAGTGGAAGTCATACCACCACCTTAGCTACAAATTCTCAAGTGTAGGTGCAGGCTATTTTTGCACTAATCTGCAGTAGGACTGCATCAGCTGGAGCGGTTCACCTCAAGAACCTGTCCATGTGTCTCAGAACAATTCTGTCCACATTTGTTTTACTAGCTTTGGAGCCAGTCTGTGCAACCTCTTATGGGCAGGAACTCAAGTTCCTGGCCTCAGATATTGTGGAGGACCCATTTCAGCAGCAGAATGTGGTGCACTATGAAATGGGTCTCTACTAAAGCAGTTCACTAAAGCAGTGACATGCTTCAGTTGGCCAGTTTAGCAACTGTTGGACCTTTTAAAAAAGGTGTACCAGTATACCAAGTCAGACAATCAGTTTGGCCAGCCTAATCCAGTCTAAGCTCTATCCATTGTGAACAAAGCATTTCAGCAAGGGCTTAGAGTATGTGCCTCTAAACACAAGCACCTCAGTAGACATACCAAATAGAGCAGCAACTGTACTCAGGCAAGGTACATCTAAGCAGGTTCTTTTTTCTTAAAGAAGTGACATCTACATTTAAGAAGACATCTAGCAGGTCTAGCCATGTCACGCTCTATTTCAGGCATGGTACATTATGGGAATAAAGACCTTCCACTGCACATGTACAGTTCTCTATATATTTACTCTATAAAAGCAGGACTGGAGCCTTTCAGCTGTAGTGTTCTGACTGTGAGAACTTGTTCTCAAGGTTGGTTAGACTAAATCCTTTTATTCTAAATCAGTTTCACTATTTTTGAATATCCTTAGCTATTATTTTGAATACCTGTTACATATTACTTGAATGGTCTTCAGGGTATTGTTGTTTCACTGCTCAGGCTCTTTTTAGAGTCAAAGGATAGCATAAAATTATCCCACCTTTCCATTTATTTATTTACAGTATATTCTGTCATATAAGACTACTTTTTAACCCAGGAAAACCTTCTCAAAAGCCAGGGATCGTCTTATGCGCTGGATGTCATCTTCTTATACGGTGAGTATATCCCAAACTCTATATTTTAACTGGAAAAGTTGGGGGTCATCTTATACGCCAGAATATACGGGGTATTTACATTTTTATGCTGCCCTATACCCAGAGGTCTCAGGGCAGGTAACAACATTTAAAATCAAACATATTAAAACAATAACTGTGTATATTAAAACAACGTCTGCAAGGAGAAAGGGAAAGTGTATTCCCATTTAACCAAAGGCCAGAGCAAAGAGGTGTATCTTCACTGCCTTATTAAATATGTACAGTGAAGGTGCCTGACACGCCTCAAGGGGGAGACTACTCCACAGACCTTTATCTTTTAAAAAACTATTTAAAAACAACTTAGAAGCTCAGCAATAAAAAGCCCACTATGGGCATCGAACCAGAGCATGCTTACCACTGTGAGGTAAAATCAACAAACTCTGCTGAGTATTCTTTTGGTGAGAGTTCAGGCGATGGTTCTTCTACCACCTGTTTGAGCTGCTGGAATGGCGTTCCCCAGGAGTCATACGGAAACCGTAAGATTGCCAGCTCAATCTAGGTGAAGAAAGAAGACACATATCAGCATGATATTCTAAAGCTCCTTTTCTTTTCTTTTCACCTAACTATCTCATATAAAACCAGGAGCAAAATCGATGGATGCACTTCTTCGCGTTCCAGTCAACTGTAGCTTTTGCTGCCATCTGCAGGCAAGCCCTGAAAAAAGTCAATTTCAGTTCATGATCTCCCAAGCTCAGTGTTCCATCCCCCTCTTTTCCATTCTTCCTTGCAAACACTGGGATCATTTGGTGCCTCTGAGGCACAGCCTGTGCAAATCCCTGGAGACAGCATGTCTCTGGGAATATTTAAAAGCAGCAGCATGTGAGACCAGTTTTGCTAGTCAGTGCTACGTACCCACAGTCTCCTTCAGAATAAAGAATGCCAGGGAGGAGTGTGTGTTCCCTCCTCAGTCTCCACCCACACGGACTGTTGCAACAAGAGGGGACTCATAATTACTGAGTGGATTATTCTGAGTTGCTGAGAGTAACCTTATATTGTTTCAATGGCAGATTCCCTAACAGTGACATGATGCCAGCAAGCAAGTTCTGGGGACAGATTTCAGCTATAAGGCACCCAATTCCCCCCACACACACACCCCAATTCATAACAAAGAGCGCAAGTAAACTGCTACCTAGCTTGTTAATTCTTTTGAAAAGCAAGACATTAAAAGGAGACTTCAACACGTTTGCAGAACTTCAAAGTTCATTCTGGAAACCTGTGTGTCTTGAAGATTATTTCTTTTTTAAAAGCTACAGAAAACCGCAGGATAGACAAATGTATCAAATGTTATGGCTGGCATAGTTTTCAAACCAAGGTGATTCCTGGCAAAAAGCGTGAATAAAGAAAGCAAAACAAAGTAATTCACAACCCACTGCTCAGCTTTTGTATTCAGCAGCCAGAATTACAGGGAACTGCCAAAGTCCATTTATATACCTCACGTGGACCATTAATCAGTCCTTAAAAAATCTAAAGGACCTTGACACCTCACACTGCATTCTTTAAAGCTGGGTTTAAATACTTTATATAATGTTCTGAGCAAGGGAGGAGGTATGCTTCTCTATAACTCTGGGATATGGGGAAGTTAAAGAATATCCTTCAATCTTCACAATCCTAGGGCAGTTTTTAAAGAAACAAACAAACAAGGATTCCCATATACTACTGATGTGTGTATATACATAAGGGGAATGTTCTTTAACACCTATGCACAGAGAACACCAGAACTTCCACCCATTCCAGGGTGTTGTTGAATCTTTCACATCTACATACACAGCAGCAATATAAAGCAAACCTGCCATTTTGCACAAGGCTGTGCGTCTGGTTATCAAAGCTTCCCTCTCTGATCCTAATTCAATACAGGGAAGTTTAAAAACAAAAAACAAAAACTGAATGCATGTTCCAGCAAAAACATTGCAAGAACACACACATTTATTCTTACCATTATAAAATTCCATCAGAAGCCTCTAGCACAGGGGTATGTCAGTGTTAAAAATGCTGCAGTCTTTTTGCTTTTAACTAATCAATGAATTAGGAAAGGAAGAGCAGGAGAATCCTTAAAAGCATCTCTGCATGGAAATGAATTCCAACCTGCATTTTGGATGAACATTTGACTTTCAGGAGCTCGTCAGCAACAGCAGAAATAAAGGGTAAATTTCCCTTAAGGCTTCCACCTATCACATTTATCTTTTTCCAGCAATATATAACAAAATAACATTTTCAATGCACAGAAGCACAAATTACAGAAGTGATGAGGAATGAATACTTGCTTGAAATGAATACATGTCCTGTAGTAATAAAGGTAGATATTCATTTTTAATACCCCAAGTGGCAAAATATATTATGAATAATGAATGCTGATGGATAACAGTTATACCATGGTCTGGAAGGAACTCTGGTGTTGAGGGGTGAGAAGGTAGGATAGAAAGGAGAATAGATAATAAAATACAGTATATATGTCTGGAGAAATACAAATGGTAGTTGTAAACATGCACAGTGAAGGTGCCTGATACACTTCAAGGGGGAGGCTATTGCATAGCCTAGGGGCCATCACTGAAAAGACCTTCTCCCAATTGCTCACCACTTTTATTCCTGAAAGTTGTGGTCCAACCAGGAGGGGCTCCCCTCCAGATCTTAAAGCACAGGCAGGTTCATATGGAAGAAGGTGTTCATGATGATGATGATGATGATGATGATGATGATGATGATGATGATGTAAAAACAGCAGTTACACACAGCAAACAAGATCACTATGCTGGATTTCGTATTATATCGCTAGTCGGGCACTTCCCAATGTGTAATGTATTGGCAAATTATGCAAGCAGACCCCAGTAAAGTGGCTTTTTGTAGTTGGCAGATGGATATTTTGTCAATGCCAATGGTTTTTAGGTGCCCGCTGAGATCATTTGCGCAGCTCAACAAGTACAGTGAAGGAGATTACGGACGGGAGAGTGAAATTGTTCTTTACGTGTATAGAATGTTAGAACTTGCATATTTTTAACTCAGGTGGTCTGTCATAATAAAGTTGTACTTGAATTCAAACATTCTATTAGCAAGTGTTTTATACTATTAGCAGCAGGGGACAGCAGAATACTCTTTCCCCCATTAATTTCTGTTCAGTTAGACTGCATTCAGTTTAGAGACTGTTCACAGTTGGGGTCGCTCACAGGTCAACCTATCCTCTCCACTGTCATGAACATTTCTAGGATAGAAAAGGGGGATTAGAGATGCATCAGAATGCAAGGTCCACAGGCAACTGCCTCTGAGGTGCTTCTGAGATCCTTCGTACCAGGCCTTCAGGTGCAAGAACTTGTAAACGCTCACCATTGTGATTCCCAGACTCCAAATATCTGATTTCACACTGTATCCCTTTTGATTTAGTTCTGGATTGATCCTTTCAGGCTGCAAGTGACAGGAGACAGAAAACAAACACATTGCCATACAGTTGTCTTTGTTCTTAACACTGTAAGCAGAGAAAGCCTTCTTAAAAGCCTACATGTGATTTAAAGGTAAACTTCATTATGATGATTGGATATTTTCTCAGGATCTAATGTAATTTAAGGGAGAAAATTCATCAGGAGTTCTTTTTCATAACTCCTGACTATTTTAACCTGGTTTTGCCGAGTCAGTCTAACATTAAAGGCCCTTTCCACACTGGGCCTTATTCCAAGATATATCCCAAAATAGGCCCCTTTCAAGCCCCTGCCATAGTCTGCACTAGCATGCAGACAGTTGTCCCATTATCTGGGATGTATCCCAGAATAAGCAACAGGAGTTCAAATTTGCAACAACCTCCTTTTTGAAAAGTTCAAGATAATTAAGCATCCTACATTGCCTATCAAAAACTGGATGAAATGGTGGCGACAATGAGCCAAATAGGGCCTGTACACTGCTATAAATGCAGTCTGGATATTTGAGATGAAGTTCATCAACAGCCCTGGAAAACAGAACCAGTGGTATTTAATGTGTAAGAAACTTAAGTAGGAGAGAGCAAACTCTTCTTCTATATCCTCCCATCCCATACTGAAATCTGCATCCCAGCACAAACAGTCCTGTTTACTATTTCTTGGCTTTATGGAAGCTCAACAATAAGAAACAGTGAACTAAGACTGTTTCCAGGCAGGACCTAAAACATGGGATTATCAACAGGATTATCCACCAACATAGTCCTAAGATAAAGAGGTGAAAACCCGTGTTATTGCTATTCCAGGGAAATCAACCCCCATCCCAAGTTTTCCCAAAATATATGCATGTCTCACTCCTGGGATCCACTGACGAAAATGGATTGTGCACTTTTGGGTATGTTGTGCTATCATAGCACAGGGGTCATAGCACAGAGGAGCAAGCCTCCAGCAGATAAGGGCCTGCACTCGGAAGCAACTGCAGGATCCTGCACTTTCTTCTCACTGTCTGGAGGCAGCATAAGTTTCAAAAGTGTAAGCAGAATTCAAAGAAAGGGTGAGTGAACATTCACCAAAGTTTGTACAGTACTGGGCAAGAGTTAGGCAGGTGTGGAAAAATGCTGCAAAGTAAGAATGCTTTTAAAAATACAAATGTTAATAGTTTACTATTTACCAATTAACAATATTTGTTTGGCTTTTTTGAAGCACATCTGTGATCTTTTATTTTGTGTTGCTTTAATACACAGATGCATTTAAAAAGTGTTACAAAGTGTCATGGAACTTTTTGATAAAACTTTCATATGATTGCACTGCACATTTCTCAGTTCTCTGGACTTACTGCCATGTAAGGTTTACAACCAGCATCCATTGTCTTGGCCACAGAGTCAACGAGGTAACCGCTAATTCCAAAATCACACATTTTCACCTGACCTAGTGTATTGATGAGCACATTGGAAGGCTTGACATCTATAAGACATAAAACAGAGAGACTGTCATGTTTTTCATGCAAAATGCAGTGGATCAGAGCAGAAGCAGCATCAGACAAAAATTAAATTTACCACTAGAGGGCACCAAACATAGACTATACAAGATTTGCTTGTTAGATAAAGTTGAAATTTCCTTCCTCTAACTGTAGATCAACCAATGTCATGGCTAAATTTTCTAGGACAGGGATATGGGCCCTTTCTGCACTAGGCCTTATTCTGAATTATAATCCAGAATAGCACCCAGTGTAGAAAGGGCCATGGATGGATTCCAAATTCCATAATTCTTGCCCATTAGCTATGCACGCCAGGACAGATGAATTTGGGAATGAGCCTTGAAAATGCTGACACAGCCTGTGTTTGCCATGGCTCGCACCAACAGAGAGCTAGACTGATCACCAAAACTGCACTGTGGGCCCAAGGAAATTCCATAGAGCCCCACTTTCTTGCTGGGTCAATTTGACAATTCCTTTCAAGCTACTTTTTGGAAAACCCTGGCATTTTTTAAAAGGGCTGGCTTTTCCCTTTGGAGAATTCCCAAATTATAACAACAGAAAAGATTAGTCTTAGATTATTTCTTTTCCCTCTTCAGCTGCCATTATACAGGAGCTTTACATAGGTGTTTCTGTGACTCTGCCAGGATAAAAAATGCACCTGAAACTTACTCAGCACTTCATCAAATTCTGGATAAGTGAAATCACCTCTATACTAGAAGTGATCACCTCACCGTAGCAATGGCCATGTGTGCTGACACAGCACACAACTGCGGCTGTTCCGCCACATGCGGCACCCTGGAACAGGTGTAAAGGGTGCACAAACGACTATGCTAGCCATGTCCCAGATATGCTTGAATAACTGTGGAGCACTTTTAGTACTCCACAGCTATTTAGCCTGGGGGCTCTCTGGCACAAAAGCAGCTCCACGCAGAGCAGATGGTCCATGCTGGGGCTTCCTGGATCTTCTGCACTGGGCCAAGTGCAAGAAGGCCCTTAATTATCCATATAGCCACTGTATAAATAAAGACCACAACCACTGCATCTGTTCCTACAGAAAAAGAAGCTAAATTTTCAATCCACTGCTTTCAAAGACAGAACCGAGAATTCTAGAATCTACTCGATACTACCCAGGTCAAAGTCAGAATCTTTAACTACGATGGGAAAGTATGTACTGCTATTCACATTCTCTGCCATTAACTTGCGTTGACAAATGCCAAATTTAGGTTGACCTAAGCGGGGCGGGGGAGTATTGGTGCCCTTCAGAGTAAAGAATGGCTGCAATGCACAACTTCTGGCCGTGCTTACCTCGATGAATTACAGAAAGTTTACTGTGGAGGTGTTCTAATGCTTTTACGATCTGTGTACAAGAGAGAGAGAAAGATTAAGAGAGAAGAGACACAGGCACAACAGCAGCAGACAGAGATGAGTTATAGCTGATTTAAGCAGAAGAACTGCACCTTCTTCCCCAGATGCCAGACTACGAGTTCACACTCCTTTCAACACTTAGCCAGAGTGGAGACAGTCTGGGCTGGGCATTTAGGCAATTAACATGCAAGGAAAGCTGAGTCTGCAAGTCTGTCACCAGACTGCTAAAACATGATGCACAGAATGCATAGCTCTTGCAACCAATCCTTAGTACTGCCCACAAAAATAAAGAATTACATAAGGATCTTTTAAGGATCAAGGTGTACCCAAGGACTGCTGATCACTATTCAGAAACTTTGGGTGGCTAATTTCCAGAGTATCTTGGAAATTCAAGCATTTCCTAATCAACAATATTTTCATAATGTGTCTCCTCTTTTGTAACAAAGGAAGAGTTCTGCAGATATCTTTTCTTTTCCTTGTTACAAATCACACTTCTGAGTAGTGTGTTGAAAGTGTATTTGTAATAATTATGAGAGTGCTTGCTTCCAACATGCTTCCAACAACACTGGAAAGAACGATATGATAGAAATACAGTAAAATTGTAGATTTCTCCAAGCAAAGGAACACGTTCTTCCTCCAAAGGCAAAAGAGAAAGAGGAGAACAGGAGGAAATTTCAAGTCCCACAAAATAGCTCATGAAATATATTAAGTACCTTCCTACCCTTTCACAATAGCAATCTTAAGCTGAATTTATTTTATTCTGTTTTTGTTTTTTATAACTCAAACTAACAATAGTTTTGTCACATGCTGCACAAGCTATCTTTTTCTAAACATTGTCTCTTCGGCAATTTATGAGCTGCTTGTACAAGAATATGGCTAATTCCTAACAAAGATAAACCCTATGGGAGAAGCATCTGCTATTCTCCCTCTAGCTTCTTTTGCAACTATATTTATAGCTGACTAACAAACATGAGCTGGCAAAAATAGAAAAGAGTGAAAAACCCCTGGTGGCCAAGTACTGAACTACAACCCAAGAGCACTCACCGAAACAGCTATTTTTCCTAAGATGTCTTCAGGAATTGTCAAGCCTTTGTCAATGACTTGCTTGTAGAACTTGTCCAGTGAAGTGTCCATAAGTTCCATACAAATCCACACATCTCCCTAGGAAAGCATAAGAGGAAATCATGACTGCAGCTGTAAACAGCTACATACGCCCTTCCATCCAAGCATGGGCACCCTGTATGAGTAACTTACACAATAAGTAGCTTACACAATATTTTACACAACTCTCTTAATTTATCTTTCAATTTGAGCCTTTCATTCTGTTGTTTAAATTTGTACTCTGATCACCACTTTCCTCTGCCATTTCATAAGTGCTGTGCATTAAGATCCAAGGCTACTTTGTTTCCCACAGCATCAACTTCCTACCTCCAGGCTGGTTTACTTCCAGAACCATCAGGACCTCAAAAAGTTAACTTTCTTGAGGAAGGGAACATGTTTGCTAAGCACAATACTTGCCAAGAAGAAGCATTCACATAAATATTTAGCCACCATGAATTCAACACTGAAAACCAAATTCCAGTATGTACAATAAGGAAGCAGTGGCAAAATTACAATTTTTGCAGTGACCACTTCATGCCAAATAAAATATCATTTTGAGAATAAGAAGTGTGAAGTTCTGGCAGTAAAAGCTCTTCTCCTGTTGCATGGAACCTGGCTTCTTTAAAAGTTCTGGGCCACTGAAAAGTTGAAGAGAAAGGAAACTGGTCTTCTAAGGAAAATGAAGGGGAAATCATTACAATCTCCTATGGGGCTTAGAATGGAAATACAAAGTTCTTCAAATCAATTACTCTTTGCCTACTTATATACCCAAAGAGGACATTTAAAAAAAAAATCAAAGGAGATTATTTTATTAAATAATCTGTTTTCAGTATCTGAAACAGATGAAAGTGTTGGTCTTGTTTGTAATTTGAAAACACTTCTCTGTTTTCATTGCTATTTTTAAAAAGTCTATGAAAACTGCTGCATTTTATACCACACTATACGGAAACTGAGGGTGTGTCTAACCTGGGCTGGTAGCTTGGTACAGCACCCCTGCTGAAATGTCTTGTTAGTACTGTGGACTAGTGTAACCAGAAGATTATGTCTTCCAGTAGAATGCTGCATCCCCATGGCATGAGGCATTCAACCAAGCTATGGTATGAAAGTGGCACCATAACCCACACCAACAGTGGACCCCTGGAAAGCAGTCCATGCAGTCTTCCAAACTAGTAGACCAAAACAGCTGCTTGTGTCGCCGAACAGGTCTACTGGGGTCAAAAAGGCTGATGTCATTTCACTGGGCAACCAGAAGTGATCACAGAAGTGTGCAATTTCTGGGTGCTCAACTAAAGCAGCTCCACACACAACATTGGAAAGTTCTTGAGAACTTTCAAGATCAACCCAGAGGAAACAGATTAGCATTATTTTGTTTTATATTCTGCTCAAAGGTTTTTCATCTATTGTAAGATCATATTCTAGAGCCAGGAGCCATTACTACTAAGAACAGGATCTATGGGAATGGCACACACTTAGTGGAGGATGTGGAGGATGGGTCAACATGTATTTTGCATGCAAAAAAGTCCCAGGTTCACTTCCTGACACCTCCAGATTTTGAGGAGTAGATGTCAGTATACTAGATAGATGTTTGAAATTATCAAAGTGTAGGGGATAGGAAAGGCAACACCGGAATGAACTACTGCCAATTGGAATGAATAAGGGAACAGCTCAACACAGAGTCTGGAGTGCTATAAGCCAGGTTCCCATACTCAGCACTCCCTCCAGTCCTACCTCTCGAAAGAGTGCACCATAGAAAGTGACAGTGAAAGGACAATCCACCGTCCTCATGGAGACATCTAGGTCCATCAGCAGTCTCTTCTGCTCCTGGCTGTTTACCGTTGCTCGGATCCGCTGGAAGAGAGAACCAACTTTAGTCTTTATTTCTGTTATTCTCAGCCAAGTACCTCATTCCATCCAAGAATCTACCGAAAAGCTACAAAATAATGTTGCTTGACTTGGTCTACCAAGCAAACATCAGTAACCCTGTCTTCTCTCTAAGGCAGCTTTGCATCTTCACTGCCCTGTCACAGTGCAGCTAGGAAAAATAAATTGAGGTGGCCTAGCAGTTAAAACAGGAATCTTCCAGCCTAAAGAAATTGCAAATGCTATAGGTTTATTGCTAGTGTAACCCCAGGAGCTCAAACTAGTATTGCTTTGGAAAAACCCTGTCTCCCAAATTTTACTCACTCTGGACACAACAGCCATTTCTAACTTTCAAATGCATAGCCCTATGCACACTTACCTGATAGCAAGCCCCACTGAATTCAATGGGATTTAGTTCTGAGTAGACATAAACAGGATAAGGCTGCAAGTGTCTCATTAGAGGCACCCAAAATTTGAGGCAATATTTGAAGTTCTTTCTTAAAGCCTCTTTGTGCCTTCGTGAAATGGGGATAATAATGCTTACCTACCTCACAGGCGTAATTTATGTCTGGGAAGCACTGTGAGATCCTCGGATGTGAGGTGCTATAGAAGGGCAAAGGATTATTGTTATTACAGAAGTGCTTTCTTTATCCTTCTCTCTCTTTCTTCATTCTCTGTTCTTCCATCATTATCGGTTCTATGATGGCAGAACATTTTGTAGAGGGCAATTAGTGAAAGAGGCCTAAGGATTAGCAACGCACATTTCACCTGAAGCATCTTACGATGCACTCAGCACTTCTGATGCACTCAGCAAGTGTGTGGGTGGGTGTTTGCATGCATGTTGACCCCATTGCTATGTGGTGCTTATTCATTTAGATTCCCCCAAATAATAAAGCAGACAGAAAGGCTGTGACATTATTTACCAGAGGCTTCTTGAACTTCAAAACAGATCAATTAGCCCAATGTGAGTATGATGATTAACATTCCTACAGCTAACATTTCAACTTATTATGCTGGAATTCAGTATAGGTGTTAACAGCTGACCATTTTATTAAGAAATAATGTCTGGCTGAAAACCAGAGGATAAAATCATACTTTAAGGTTGGTTTAAGGAACATGGCTTCAATATCTGTGTCACAGCTCATAATTAATATACTTCTTAGAATTTGGAAATGCTTTATTTTTAGATTGCAACTCCATGATTTTTTTTTTTTAGGCCACATTATGTCCCAGAATAGGGACCTGCCATCCTCATGTTGTGGCAGTTATGACAGGCCATGTCTGGGAACTGCCACAGTCTGCACCAGCATCCAGATAACAAGTTCCTATTCTGGGATATAATCAGGAATAAGTACCAGTGCAGAAAGGGCCACAGAGAGCACTGTGATTAAAGATGATGGATAATGTAATCTTAAAAAAAAGGGGGGGTCTAAGCCCAATTTCCACACTTTTCTGGTGTCTCTGTTTACAAATAACTGATCTTGCCAGTAAATTTCTAGGCACAGCATAATTCAGCAAGCTGAACTACAAGATTACTGCACGCTTGCAATCTTAATAATGGTTAAAAGAATAAACTCTGGATATCTCTAATAAAGATGAAGTAGTATATCAGCAGTGGTTCATGCATGAACGTTGCTCAAAGTAGTTCTAATTTGATAAAATTTAGACAATTTGTTCCTCTGAATCACATATGAATGTAGAGAAAAACTGCTTAGTATCCTGATTAGCTATCAACTACTATATTAACTATCATCCCTCGTCCCTGAAAACTCACAAGGAAAGGCAAGCAGCAAATTAATGACCATTAATGTTTGTAGGGTAATCCAGTTCAGTGGGGCAATGACACTACAAGCCCAAAGCAAATGCTTCTATTTTGATTCATTAGAAATTCTCTCACTCTGTTTGGAAGATCTCAAATGGAACAAAAATTGTTAAGTGTGAACCCCAATCATTGTAGGTCACATCTGAACATATATATATATCTGCATAAAATCACATAAAAGTATAATCAATCATAAAACAAAATACATTTTGATCAGTACACGGTAAAGCATGTGAGTAATAATCTAAGAAGAAAACAAAGGGTCTGTTTGCACTTACCTCAGTGGAATAGTATAATAATATTCTAGTGAGGCTAAGAAGTGCAGAGGGAGCCATCAGGACTTCAAGTGCTGGTCCAGTTCCCAACTGGTCAACTGGCACTTGATGTGTGAATGGCCCAGTCAGAGCAGGACAGGTGTCATGGCAACATCCAGCATATGACCAGACATTGCCATGGAGATCGGACTGTGGCTACTAGCAGCGTCACTGACCAGGAGCTCACTAGCTGTTGTCAGTCAAGCTGTGGACAAGATTTTACTTGTCCACAGTTAGTGGAGACCAGAGCAACCTGAGTGAGCTCCAGAATGGTGGCAGCAGGAGGAGGAAGACCTCCCCAGGAATAGCTGACACTGCTCCACAAAGGTAAGTCCAAAGTTAGCTTCATTATTTCACAAAAATGTCATTAACATTTTTTACCATTCACCCCAACTGCCCATCCCTGCCCTCTGACCTCAGTGTAGACATAAGTATAAATATAAGAAGATTTTGAACACAATTTAATTAGTACCTGGTGAAATCAATGATGCAAAAGTCCTGATTAACTTGTCCAAATGATCTCAAAATGAACAAAGGGCAACTAATGGGAGAGTCTCATTGAACTCAGTTTGGTTTATTTCACAAAAGAGAAGTCAAATATTATACTGTCAGACTGAATTCCAAAAATTATAACTTTCCTTATAATAATCAATAAAGGTAAATAGCAATTTATGGGAGTAGATTACTGCTATGGTACATGTGAAGTTCATAGCTGTTGCATTATTTCGCATTGTATGTTTTTTCTGTTGTTGCAAACTGTCTTGAACAATTAAGAAAACGTTAAAGGTCAAACACTGAATAACTTTTACCTTTGCTCTAGTGAGGTGAAATAAGATGAATTATAGGGGAAATCTGTGTCCTCACAAACAGTCATTTTTCCCTACCTTCTTAGCCTGGTAAAGCGAATTAAGGGCACATCTAATTAACCAGAACAACCTGTCTGAAGCAGTTACATAAGAAGACAGTTTATTTAAGATTTCCAGTTTGTACTGGTAGCCATAATTCCCTGGCTTGGATAAATCTTTAAAATATTATCTATTGAATGCTTGCATTTCTTTCACATGCAGGAAGAAAAAAAGAGAAGCAGGAGTACTCATGGGTGAAAGGGTTCTATCAGAGATTATTATTTATTTATTTGTATTTCTATCCTGCCCTATACCCGAAGGTCTCAGGGCGGGTTACAATATTGTATTAAACTTAGACAGGTCCCTGCCCTCAGCAAAAATATAATCATCCAACTGAAACCAAAGCTGTGTACTAATGAAGTAAATTCATATATAAGCATCTGTCTATTGTATCATTTACATTCCTAGTTTTGTTCAAGTAAGACCAGAGAAATTTTGATGCAAATAACTTGGTCACGTGCTATTAAGCTTCACCACAGTTGGGCCTTCTTTGATACTGGGGAATAATACTTTTGTTTTGAAAACACAAACATAAAGAGATTTGACATGTTTAAAACAATGCCCCAGTGAACAGGAGAAAATGACCTAAGGTGCATCCATACTTATTTATACTGTGCAGTGGAATGCACAGTTGTGATGGGGGCATCACACATGATGATTGATGCATCATTGTGAGGTCGTATTATATGATCGCTACTGCACACTTACCTTAATGCTGATCTAAGGACACTTAGATTCAAATTTTCCCACCAGTCCAGGCAGAATGGTGAGAACAGCAGGATGAGAGAAGGAGGGTAGTTCAAATCCAATTGGTTGCCTCAACCCACATGACCGGGTGCACCGACTCAGCTCTCGCAGCTTCCAATGGGAAGCTACAGAGCTGCTCATCAAGTGGGGACTGCCAGTCGTCACTGTGCAGGAGGTAAGCTGCACTTTTAACTTTCACTGCAGATTTATTCCGCAAATCTGGAGGCAGCCCTAGACTTAAAATTAATTTTGGTCCAGCACCTCTCTGTTAACAGTAGGAAGCTGAATGCTTTCAAGATTACCAACTCTTCTATGATAAATAGGGTAGAGCGGAATGAAGTCACATAAAATTCCTCACTAATGCTGTCATGAAACCTGACCTTAAATATGGGGTGTGAACAGGGGAGAGCAAGACCAATACAATGCACAATTTGACATTTGATCCAAGTAACTACTAGCTAGGAGATCATTTGTACTTCTACCCACTAATATGCTGATCAGCCAGAATCTCCTTATTCCTCCACATTAAAAGTTAAAGAATCTTGAGAGTTCAAAGGATGGAGACCAACAACTAAGCAAATATTGTTTTTCCCCATGATACAATACTACTTGAAGTATTCTAGAGAAAGTACCCTTTTTTGGACCACAAAAAAAAATCTATGGCTCTCACAAGTTATACTCTAAAGCTGGCAAGTTTTTGAACTCTGTTGTAATGTATGTGTATTTATTGCTTTAAAAAGTAAATAACTGTGGGGGATTAAAGAGAACAGTTAATATACAGAAGAAGGGGAAAATCACAATCTAACTGTACCTTTACAGCCATAATTTGTCCACTGGGTGTATGCCGCATCATCTCAACCACCCCATATGCACCACGTCCCAGTTCTGATATTGGCTCCAGGTCATCAGCTTTTACTTCAAAGTTCTGCAGAAAGATAGTCAACAGAATGTCACCAGAAACCAAAGCAATGCTTATAAGTCTTACATGGCCAAAGCCAGGATTTTCCAATTATTTCTTAATATGAAGTTTCTTCATTTGTGCCTCTCCTACAACCTTGGTAAAATAGGTTAACAATTACTTATTTTGCTGTAGTCCCATCCATACAGCACAAATGGTGTTAGTAGCTTAAGAAACTAGCTTGTTACAGCTTTTGGGAACAACCAAGTTACTTCTTGATAAGAACACAGACACACCCACACTGTTCCTGTGGCAGATACAGAAGCAACTGTTATTCCCTTCTGCTAAGGAGATGCAACTCACTGCTTCCAGACACTTAATCACCACCAAGACATGGGCTGCCTCCAGACTTGCGGAATAAATCTGCAGTTAGAAGTAAAAGTGCAGAATACTTACTATGCAGCGACGACCAGCCATCCTGACTCGAAAGGCAGCTCCGTAGCTTCCCCTAGTGGAGCTACAAGAGTCAAGGAGGCATGCACCATCACACAGGTTGAGGCAGCCAATCAGATCAGAGTTGCCCTTCCTGCTCTCATCTTGATCTTCTTGCTGTTCTGCCTTCACTTAGCAAAACTTTGGGTTGTGTTAAAACTGTGTAGCAATTATGAGAAGTGCGCAGTCCTGATCGGATAATGCAACACCATGACAATCCATTGATTGTGAGTGCACATGTATGAATGCAGCCATGGTTACTTCCCAAATAACAGAACCTATGCTAAAAAGCTCGGCAACTTCCCAGAAAAGTTTAGAAAAAATAATATTTTCAAAGCTTGTGCACATGGTAATACCTTATAGAAATGTGATTTAAAGATATTATATAAAGCATTTTACTTTAGAAAAGGGTATTTTATGTGTTTAAAATACACTGCAAGCATGCAGTCTCTTGTCAGGCTAGAATTCTTTCTATGAGTTCTCTGCTCCTCCCTTTCTGTCTTTTGAAGTTTGAAGTTTTACTCTTCTGCTGAGTAGTCAACCAGCAAGTTTAAAAATTAAAGGGGCAAGAAAAGAGAGAGCGTCCCTTTGCGTGAAACTGGAGGAGACTCCTTTCCTCTTTGATTTTAAATTTACTAGCTGGTCTCTCAGTAGAGAGGGTGAGGGGGGAAGGCAGAAACCAGTTGGTTTTGAGAAGCAAGTACAATTTTACTGAATATTCCAGTTTGCATTTTGTCGAAGTGTAAGAGTTCATAGAGGTACAGGAAAACAAAAGCAAGGTATTATGCAGTTGTGATATGACTGTCAAAAATCTGTTGAAAACAGTAACAAAATACAATTATTCAGAATTTAGCTTCATCGAGACAGCACTTACTTATTCCGTACCTATTTGGATAATCCAGAACAAAGCATGGACAAGCTGGAATAAAATGTGTCTGGATATGCTTTACTCTAGATTATTCAAATGATGCGCAATAAGTGCTGTCCAGATGGAGCTTTTGTTTCAAAAACCTACTACAATTATATAAATTATGTCTTTAAACATATTCCACTGTAAACTACCAAGCATATTTATTTATACTTGACTCCCAATATTTCAGAAATCAATGGCCATAGGTGGTTTGGCAAAATATCCCTATTCTGTATCATTTGGGTAGTATCAATGTGTAGTATCAATTAATCCCATAGAACAGTTATTTTCCTTTTCATGGCTTATGGTGCATCCAGACTTGTTAATACTGCACAACAGAATGCACAGTTGCTATCGGGACATCACATATGACGGCTGATAGATCATAGCGGCAATGTATTATCCCATAGCTACTGTGCATTTAACAGCACTCACAGCGCAGTATTTAGAAACTCTGAATCTGCCCGCCAGTCTGGACGGAATGGCGAGAAGAGCTAACAAGAACAGGGAGGGCAGCTCAACTCCGATTGGCTGCCTCATCCCATGTGACTGTGTGTGCCCACTTAAGCTCTCAAAGCTTCCGATGAGGAAACTATGGGAGGCTGCTCTGGTTTGGACACCTGGTCACCGCTTCGCAGCAGGTAAGCTGCAATTTTTCCCTTGACTGGGGATTTTTCCCACTAGTCTGGAAGGGGCCTTAATCTTTGAAATTGCTTCCTTCTTTCAGGGATTACGGCTGCATCTACACACATAAAAGAGGTATCTCAAAAGTGGCTCAGCAGTGATAGTTGCTACATACTAGTGTTCTCATTTCCTGGTTTTCATGTTGATTACAGGTAGGATGGAAGCACTGGCTGTCATATGCTACCACCTTTAAGACACTTCTGGGCTACTCTTAAGATGCCTGTACACACAGTCTGTATACTGTGTTTTGAGATGTAACTGAAAATACTTTTTTATATTTTTATACTTTTATGTCACCCTATACCCAGAGGTCTCCGGGCGGGTAACAACATCTAAAACCAAACATCATTAATATCATTAAAACATTAAAACAATAACAGCCTCTGCCAGTGGGAAGGGAAAAGTATCTCCCCATTTAACAGAAGACCAGGTCTAAGAGGTCCGTCTTCACTGCCTTCTTAAACATGTATAATGAAGGTGATAGCTGCACCTCAAGGGGGAGACTATTCCATAGCCTAGGGGCCATCACTAAGAAGGCCCTCTCCCGGGTGCCCAACCCTTATATTTTTCATTGTTAATGACTATTTACCAGGTATTTTATACCTAAAATGCATTTGCTGAGGTATTTAGTATTTGAAATACATTTTAGAATAATTTTGCCAGTCTCTAAGGACAGATTCTTGTGTGAACTTTCCAAGTACCAAAGCGCATCAGAGGGCATAATGTTTTTCCTATACATTCTCTAGGGATGAGCAGGGGGCAGATGTTGGCACAGCACCAACCTTTCCAAATCAGCCGGGTTCAATGTCAAACCAAGCAAAACAAAAGCAAAAGCAGAGAACAGCGCAATGCTGATGAACCTTCTTCTCACTGACCAGCAAACATTTATTGCAGGCAGGGGACAGTACTATTTGCTGATGATATATCCAGAGCTTAATGAGCTGCCTTGCAAATCTTTTTTGTTTCCTGGGCTAGACTACAGAAGGATAAAGGAACTGTTGAATAAAGTAGTTGCCATGGGACATGTGGAACACCCTTCAAATATCTATGGATGTCCTGTTTTAACTTTCCTGCTACTCATTAGACTTTACGTATCTGGCTGGAGTGTGTGTGTGTCTGTCACTCTATCTCACACGTTCTCTCCCCTTTCCACATATGGGAATTTCCTTCCTCACCTTGCAATTTGAGATAGTTATACTATTTCAGAAAACATTGTATAAAAACTGTGAATTCTCCCATAGGCCTTGGAAGCTTTTTCTCATTCTGTATTTTTAATTATTAAGAGCAGCAGACTGAACTGCAGTTTTTTATTTCTCAGAAAACTCCACAGAACAGACTGAGATGGAGGTCTTGAAAAGAAAACTGCCCTATACTGCTCCCAAATGAAAACTTGCTGCCTCCATGTATGCATCCTGGAATATTTCTCTATCCTGATCCTCCACCTCACCCCCTTGGGGCTGAGATAAATTGCTTTTTTGGGAACAAAGACGTTATGCATCTGACGTCCCTTTGATGTAGGGCTGGGTCATTGTGCTCCAGATGGCTCTCGCTCCTTTCATGTCAAAATGCTATCTAGGAAAATAGTTTATTTTTAAATAGTCTCATGAAATACTAGTGAATTTATAGCATCATCAATAAAACGGTACATTGCTACTTAGATGCAGGAGGGAACAAGGAATGAGCAAATTTCTATTATCAATGCAAATATTGCATCCCTCTTATAATTTTATGAAATTATATTTAATTTTATTACGGTAATTAAAACGTAGAAAAGGTGTTGAGGTATTGGCACACAATCATAAGAAAGGGTGAAATATAAGATCACTCAACCCAGACTCCTACCCTAAGGCAAGAAAGTACACAGGCAGTAGACTTGACATTAACTGTGCAAATGGCACTGGGAGTTTCCCAGAATGCAGTAGCTAGACTACTAACTGGCACTATGGCTGCACTTATAAGGCCCTTAACAGCTTGGGCCCAAAATATCTAAAGGAATGCCTCCTCCCATTTAGGTCTGCTGGTGTCTTAGAACTGTCTTTGAGGCCCTCTTGGGAGTTTCACCATCTTCAGCATACAGGGCTGCTGGAACACATGGGAAGGTATGTAGCTCCATTTTATGGAATAATGACCCATCTGAGATTGGACAATGGTCTAGTCTACCACAAGGTGTAGATAAGCTCTAGGAGTATAACTGCAGTGAAATAGATTCTTAGCAAAGAAAGCAATACACCATGCCAATTAAGAATAAAAACCATCACAAGAGTGCAAAAAGAGGTAAATTTCACACTCAGCAGTAAGTTCAGACCTCTGTAAAATGACCTTCCCTTGCTTCCTGGGTTGCTGGGGAAAAGCCAGGCTCACTTAGTTGTAACTATGTTTTGCTGGAGAGGCAGCCCAAACCAAACTTCGTACTAATCAAAACTATCAAATAAAATAAAACAACCTACCTCAACCAGCTTTGTACACCAGTTCCAAAGGTCTCAGCCCACTTTTAGAGTTTGGGTTCCAGCTATCTTAGAGATTAGGGCTTCTTCGGATGCCAAGTTGTTCTCTGCCTCAGGTAACTCTGGCAGACGCAGGGGCTGCCTCAAGGAATTTGATGGAAGTTGCATGCCCTTTACTTCCACAAAATTACTGCTCATCGTTGTGCTTATGTCAGCAATCACAATGTGCAGTGCTTCCCACACAGCTGGGGTTTTGGAGGAAAAGAAAGGTGCATATGTCCTGGAATGGGAAAGCTCATTTTTACATTTAAGTGAGATCAGCAGTTAGCATGTTTTTGTCTTTTTGAAGCTCATTATCTTCAGCCACTAGGATAGGCTACTGAACCTTTTGCTCCCTGTGAGAGATGTGTCTCATTTCCTTCTGCTTCCTGTCAGGCACATAGTGTATCCTGCAAGTTGTGCTTGAAAATGTGGAATAGTGGTTCTGGATATATGGAGCTCGCTAGGACACCGTTAAAAGCTTTCCCTAAATCACAGTGTGTCGCCATGTTCACTCTCCTTATCCTGTCTGACACTTTACCTATGTTCCATTTCCTGCCTTTCTTGAACCATCCAATGATCCAGGATCCAGGGTTTTTGTTAGAAAATTATGTGCAGTCTCTTGGGCTTGACAGTACAGTTGCCAGCTTAATTCTTTTGGATTATGATATGGATCTACTTAAGGATTACTGGTAAGAAAGACTAGGGGTTAGTCCATGGCCAAACTAGATATGTAATTGGCTACAAAGTGTAATGAATGTCTTGGATTGTATAAAAAGTGACTGTGGAGGAAGCCTAAGTTGTTCTGATTGAGACTATGGAAATATGGACATAATATCCCAATAAAATCAGATAATAAGTATGACTAAAACAATATCAGTGTCTGCACTGAGAGAAGATGTTGTTCCCTCAGCAGAAGGCCACTAGTCTTCTGAGAACATACAAGGTGGGTGCCTGATGCTTCCGCCATCCTAACACTAGTAAGGGCCCCTCTCCTTCCTTGTATGCACCATACACACAGGACAGAGTGTAGGCTGAAAGAGGACAACCAAAATGGTGTCCTTGTCCAGCCTATTGATAGACCTCTTTTTTGATGCCTATCAGCGTATTAAGGGGTGGCACAGTGGACCACAGAGGTATATGGACAGCATACCTCCATGATCTAGTCTAGTATACCACAGGGAACCCGTTTTGGAGGCACAGGCCTCGTCTGGGTCTGGAGCAATATGTTCTTGTCTGGAATACAAGTGAGAATAAGGCCCTAATCTCTAAGATAGCTGGAGCCCAAACTCTAAAAGTGGGTTGAGCCCTTTGGAACTGGTGCACAAAGCTGGTTGAGGTAGGTTGCACAACTGGAAGGCAGGTTCTCTGTCCCCCACTTCAATTACTTTGCTTCTCCCTTCTTGCAGACAGACCCCTTCTGGAGCCACACTTGACGTGAGTAAGCAAAAAAAAACCCCTTATCGCTTTGCAACCATTTTCATGCTGCCACTGAAGTAGGCATGTGCACAGATGGTTTTTTTTTTTTTTGCATTCAAATTTGAGTCAAATCAAATGTCCAAACATTCAATTTGATTTGAATGTTTAAAATCCGAATGCAACAAAAACCGAATTGAATCTGATACATTTGAATCTATTTGTTCGACTGTTAAGATACAAATCTGAAGATATGAATATTGACAACATTTGTATTTAAAGATACAAATGTTGACAACATTTGTATATGTTATACGTATCTGTATGCATTTCATATGCATCCCATTTTATCACATATCCATCGCGTATTTGTACCATATTATAAGCGCAATGCGTACAGATACGTATGATATTTGCACAGATATGTAAGTAATACATACATATCTGTACTTTCGAGTGATTTGAATGATTCGAAGGAATGTTTTGTAACATTCAAAATTTGTTCAAATGTTTAAATTTGAATGTGAAGACATTCTATTCAAATTCAAATGTCCACATTCGATAAAATTTCTAATATTAAGAACATTCGTGCACACCCCTACACTGAAGGGGTTTGCAAAGGCCAAACAGAAACAGTAGCTCGAGCAGCACAGAATTCGCTAATGGGCAAAGAACAGATGTCTTCCATGCTCACACTAGTGACAACAGCAGCCAGCATGTGTTGTTAAGTCCAGAGAGTATCAGGAAGAGATTCCCTGCAATGGCCACTTTAAAAAAAAAAAATTATCCCCCCCCCAAAAAAAAAATTCCACCAAAAAAGGCCTGCCACACAGAAGACCTTTTATGTGGCACTGTGTAGCAATTATCTTTTGTCATTATTTTCTGGACAGAAAATATGGTAAAAGAAAGGAATGTGTTGAAAACTTACCGTACATGTGCTAGCAGGCTGCTCTTGTCAGCTTTGCATAACCTGAGTGCACACACACCCTTCCTTGCCTATGAATTCAGGGCGAGCAATGCAAAACAGGAGTCTTTGAGCTTTGTCCTGCTCGGGTTGCTGATTCTGCTTTTCTATTATAAAGTCCATCTATAGAGGCAGCGTGAAAAGGGTTTAGGAAACAGAAAGGAGGCCTGGAAGTATGAAAAAGCATTGCTTCCTCTTCCTGAAGAGAGAAACTACCACTGTTAAAGTAAAAAAATATGCTGTCTTTATGCCGTTCTGGTGTGTTTTGCTGCAGAAGAAATCTGCCAAACTCCAGGATTCATCCCCTTATGTCAGAGTAGCTGATTTAAGAAAAGTTTTGCTGGATTAGGTGAAGTATCTTACCACAATGACCAGGCAGATGACAGCAAGAAGCCCACAAGCAGGATGTGGGCACAACAGCCAGCAGATTGAGATTTTTCTCATCATGGCACCTGCGTCACCTCCTGAAGCTATTCCCACACGGGACATGGCTGAATACAAATCTGTACCGCATCTTCAAACGCAGGGAAATTTTATCACACAGATTACAACACAAATATCCAATGATAAAATATCCAATTGATAAAATCAGAGTTACTCTGTTGTTCGGGAACTCTAGTTTGATAAAAGTATTGCATGTGGGAAATCCCTCTGCCTAAGGCCAACTGAGAGTGCTGAAAATGAAGGCCTTGAGAGTCTAGCTTTATCGGTTAAAGCTGCAGAAGCAATTCCGTTTCTAGGCAATCACAAATGCTGCCCAGCGCTTAGCCGTAATGATATTGTTAATGAGCAGCTTCCAAGCTCTCTGAGCCACTTCCTGATACTCCTAATCTTTAATTCCCTGGGGATACAGTTTGGTAATGTCCCCCTGTAAGACCAGTACAGGGACGTGTGTCCCATCCACATCCCTCCTTCAAATGATTTAACTGCCCCAGAATACTGGGCGTCCCAGCATAAGCAGGCATTCTGGCCACCTATACTAGGACATGCTCCATCCCAATGCAGATGAAGTGGCCTATTTGTGCTAACCTGCAAAGAGAAGAGCTTGAAGAGGGCTGGATGCTGCACTATACTGGACTACTGGTAAGGGCAAAAAGACCCTGAGATTCACCAACTGTTACATTCGTTAGCAACCTGTGGATTAACACTGCAAAAGCAAAGGCGCAGAACAAAGTTCAAATTCAAAGCTTCTCTTTGGTAAGATCAAAGGCTGGCTTCTAGCTGAAGCCCTTCCTCATTTTATCATGCTTAAGACTCTTTGAATCACCACAACACTGGCCCGTCCAGTGATTAAATCCACAGTATTAAATTTTTTTAGCAGCTTGCGTGCTATGAAGCAGCGGTCCAGCATCCAGACTGCAGAAGCCCCAGTAGTTTCCTGCTCAGGGAGCTGTCGGACTTCCATATGGTGCACGTGATCACATGGGGAGAGGCACGTGTCATGCGGGGCGAGGCAGCTAATGGGAGCTGAGCTGCAGTCTCAGCTCTTGTTGGCTGTTCTCGCCATCCTGACCGGACTAGCAGGAAACTTCAAATTTACTTAATGCAGTGCAGCGAGTAAATTCACAGTAACGCCGCAATAAAGCGACAACCACTGCAAAGTATTGGCCATCATGTGTGACAGCTCAATATTGGCTGTGCATTCCAATGTGTAGCACTGAGAAGCCTGGACGCAGCCACTAAATCTCATGTTAGGACTGGGAATTTCTGGCTGTTTCAGGTGTAGCTGGATTACAACTCTTGCCACTGCTGATCAAATGGTCATTCCTGCTTGGTGCTGCTTTTGAACTGTACTCAGTTATCAGATGGAACTCCAGAAATTCCTTCATTCAAGTCCTCATAGAACAAAGAATGATAATTACTTGACATAATCATTTGCGAGTTAATAAAATGTGGGTTATGTGTACGCAAGCATTCAAACTGCTCTGTATTACTACCAGACAGTTCAGCGTTTGTACAGATTAGCTTGCATTGGCCAAGTTCCTAGAAGAGGAGGGGAGGATTGCGTTCTAGAGCTGTACAATATCACGTGACTGATGGTAAGCACGCCTTCAATGGCTGCTAGCCTGCAAAAACACTGTATCTGTCAACATGTGGAACTGTTCTGAAAGTTTCCTTTGGCACATCTGTAATTCTAGCATTATTCACATATAATCTTCTGAACTTTTGAGGAAGCAAAGCACTAGCTGTTGCACTTGCAGAATATTCTCAATGAAAATAGTGAATGACAATGGATTTGTAGGCTCAGTCAGGGACATATTTACCCAATGAATAAAATAAGCAATTCAAAAGTTATGTGATTACAAAAAGGAAGCGTAGGATGTTTTGCATACAAATCCACACAGACTGAGGAAGTATTGTGGGAACAGAAACATTACAGGTTGGCTCCCAAGATGGGCAGCACGTACCAGCCAGATAGTTATTAAACCTATGACACTTGAAAGAACATAATAATTTCTTTTTCTACCAAAAGCAATGGAGTAAAATCTCTGACATTCATACACTGTTGGGGGAAAAAATCCAAATAATAAGAGCAAATGATTGGGGAAAGAAACTTATTTAAATGTCAAGGTTAATAAATAAAAGCTTTAATAAGCAAAGTTAAATTATTATTATTATTATTATTATTATTATTATTATTATTATTATTATTATTATTATTATTATTATTATTGTCTGTAAGTCCACAGGAGATTTTCAGTTCACTGTTTTAATATACTTCCTTACTGAACACACAGCAGTTATATTTTGCTAACAACATACCTTGTCACCAATAGAGATGCAAGCTTTTGAGTCCAAATCTCTAGGTGGCCTACAAAATAGAAAGAGTAAGACAAGGGAACATTAATACGAAAAAAAAAACACATTCAGAACCTGTACAAATGCTGTTAAATTCATCACACTGTATTTCATTTTCATTCCTCTTTTCTTCTCATCTTGAAACCTGAGATCACACACCTAGGCCGTGTCCACACCATGATGGTTGACCGGCCCAGGGGAACCCACTGGTGTTTGTCATCCACACTACAGATCAGCCTGCTGGGAGGAAGATGAGATGGTGCCATTCCATTTGGAAACAACATGGTGTCATAGGCAGGTACAAGTGTGGATTATTTATAAATGGTCTACACAGCTTTCCGGACAGTATATGGACCTTAGACCATGTATGGACTAGTTATATGCGCAAATATTCAAAATATTTGTTATCCATATAAATTTGGGCATTCGTATACGAATCGAATGTCTGGACATTCGAATTTCCTAATTTGAACAAATACAAATATTTTGAGTTATTCGTATGAATAATTCGGACATTCATATGTGTACGGATACGTATGCATCACATATGCATCCATACAGATACATACGAGATGAAAACAGGATACATACGGGATGCACACAGGATGTGTACATACAAGATGTGCGTGTATCCATAGAGGTACAAATGTCCAAATTACTCATACAAATACATCCAAATGTATTTGTATCAAACTGAATGTCCAGACATTCATTTTTTCATTATTCAGATACACTGGAATATTCAATTTGCCACTAATCGAATTCAAAAACTTCATTTGTGCACACCCCTAGTATGGATGTTACATGGGCTGTGGTCTGGTATACTATGCCTGGTGCCATTTCACTGCTCGCCTGGAAGCAGTGTTGGAAGTATGCTGCCTGAGCCAATTGTTGGCAAGGGTTAGTTTCTTGGTCTCAGAATCAATTATATGGGCAGGAACAGCTTTGGTGCCTCCACATTACTGCTGATGTTGGTCTGGAATGTGGACAGAATCTGCTGTGCTTGATCCAGAACAAGCTGGAGCAAAATAGTTAAACCACTCCAAGCAAGGTTAGTGCAGAAATGGTAGCCAACAACCTTTAAACAAGCAACTATTGGAATTTGAATCACCCAGTTGCCAAAGGCAATATAGTAACCAATAAGTGAACATGTATCAATAATGGAAACTGAGAGCAGAGACAGAAGCATGCCTCCCTTAAAGCCACAGGCACTCTGAACTGTTTTAAAATAGTTCATTGCACATGCCCAGGTTCGATTCTACTTTGAACATCTAACTCGAACACAAGGGGGTGTATACGCCGGGCGTATAAGACGACCCCCAACTTTCCAGTTAAAATATAGAGTTTGG
>MTQE01002208.1:27446233-27460963 GCA_014337955.1 Aspidoscelis marmoratus | reverse complement strand
TGGATGGATGGATGGATGGATGGATGGATGGATGGATGGACGGATGGATGTCTAATAACCAAAGATTTTCTGGGCAGCTCACACTATTATGCTATAGAAACACTACTAGAATGCAAATTTCAGGTAGTATATTTAATTATAAAATAAAAAGTAGTATTAAATGATGCAACATAATACTCAAGCAACTTAAAAAGGATTAAGATTGAGAAAAAATCACAGTTTAGTTCACTTTGCTATGTGGTCTTAGAAGCACAACCCAATCTTCAGTTTCAAACAGCTGTACAACTCAAATAAGTAAAGAACAAGGAGCCTCTATATTCCTAACTATGCATCTCCACCTCAAAATGGCAACCTTATTTGAAACCTTGATCATTCTTACTTGATGGGAGAGTATTTTAATAGCATACACAGCAATTATTAGGCTGTGCAATTCCAATTCTAGCAAAGTAAAAACTAGGTCTTCCAAAAGTTCCTGAAACAAGACTGTAAAAAGGTACATATTTTCCATAAATAAGAAATGCCCTTCTATTTATAGGCTACCTTTATTTGTTTTGCATTAATATATGACAGAAATAGCTAAGACTAAAGTGAGAAATGCTCAGCTTTGACACAAATCCCTTCTTTATAGTAGAATGTAAAGGTTCAGTCATGCCTTAAAAGAAGAAAAATAAATCCCTAACCAACAAATGAGCCAAAGCTAAAGTTCATATAGCAAATGAAAAAGGAAATGCTAAATCAAATTGGCCAAGTATATTTTAGGGTCTCATTGAACATCTTAGCACTGCATATTATAATATTGAATAAGTTTTTCCCTATCAATTAATGGATATAAAATGAAGATGCCCTCAAATCAACACCTAATGATGACATTGACACACCCATCCTGTTTTCATTGCAATAACGTATAAGTTGTTTGCCCTTGTTTTCCACCAGCAAGATGCTAGGTGTTGAATTTGGACATCCAAGCAAGTGTTCTACTACTGAGCTACAACAACTTCTAACAATCAATAGGAGTTTTGAGTAAAGCTCAGACCTCCTTAGGTCTCTCAAAGCTAGTTCTAGTCATTACAATAGACACATGGCTGAACTGATCCAGCATGAGGGGAATGTAGAACACTCTGATGCTACAATGAAGAATGGTTCTATGAGGCGTTAAAAGGTAAGTACAAAATAAAAAAGTAAATTTTAGTGGCAGACACATATTCTAACTTAACTAGAAACAGCAGCAAAATTTTATAGAAAGCTAGATAAAGGAGGGATAGCTTTGACAACGGGAAAATTTTGAAAACCATGATAATCTTTTATAATATACTGCTATTGATGTTGACCCCCAAGATACTAAAGAAAATTTAATGAATACTGACTTTAATACCTTCAAAATAGATCAAAAGGGCTTCTTGTCCACCCAATAACTATGAAGGAAATTAAAATCCCACATCCAAAGGTTTAAAAGAAATAAGGCTCTTGGCTTGGATGGATTCTCATCCTCCTTCTAGAAGGCAATTCAGGACACTCATGTGCCCCAATTCACACAGCTATTTTGGAGAGCAGCGAATTCCAGATTCCTGGAAGACTTCACTAATCATCATCTGTCCCAAGAAAAATAACCCACCAGACCTTACAAATTCTTGCTGTCCCATTACATTTATGAACCAAGAATTTAAACTACTGATGAGCATCTTAGCAGCTACAATTAACACCTCCACAGTGAACATCATAGCCAAGGAACAGCATGGCTTCCTGCCCAATAGTCTAACTGCACATTCAGTTAGAATAGCCTTAAATGCTAAGGAATCTAGTAGACATCTTTAAGGGTTTTGACACTGCAAATCATAAATTTCTCATTAGCACCTTGGAAAAGATGAAATTTGGCTCTAAATTTATCAGTGTGTGATAAACACGCACACACAGGTTCAGCATCTGAACAGCTAGGGGAAAATGGTCTCCATTTATCACACCTTTAATTAGACAAGAGCCCAAGCAGGGTTGCCTGCTCTCCCACAGCCTGGCTATTTTTTGAAAAGGGATTAGTTTCTGGTTTTGAGTAATTATGGGCTGCCTGGGATTGCCAGAAGGTAACATGAGATTGTCAGCAAAGTTAAGTTTAACTTGGTATTACCCTAAGCTGTAACTTACTTGAGAACTGTAATGAGCAGAGGCAGGAGCTGCAGTGGGCACAAATACTTTGCCTCACTGTCACTCTTAGGGAATAATACTGAGAAGGAAGGCCTCTTGAAGCTACAGATGCTTTTCAAAGCACCACAGAGCTGGAAGACAGCCATTTTGAGTGCTTCAGAAAGTGGCCTGGGCAGATTTCAGCCTGGTAAGCCACCACCTCCACCAACTGTGCATTCTCATGGCAAACAGGGGACCAAGGAATAGCCCCAAAAGTTGTTTGAAGGTCACTTATAGGGGTAGAAGTGGCTCTAGAGTCAGAAGAGAATGGGACAAGCACAGGCTCAAGGATGTCCACTTATGTGGACACCAAGCTCCTGGATTCGCTGAGGAAGCACTAGGCACTCATGTAGATACACCCAGAGTTTTCTTTACCTAAGGGTACTTAAACTCTGAGCCTTTTTGGTCTAGTGGTTTGAGCCTGTTTGGTCTAGTGGTTAGGGAGCCGGACGATTATCTGGGAATACCAGGTTTGATTCCGCCCTCCTCCACAAAGCCAACTGGGTGACCCTGGGCTAGTCAGCTCTCTTCTGCGCTCTCACAGCCCCACCTACCTCATAGGGTGTCTGTTGTGGGGAGAAGAATAGAAAGCTTTGTCAGCCACTTTGAGTCTCCTTAAATGGGTGAGAAAAGCAGGGTAGAAAAGCCAACTCTTCTTCTTCTTCTTAAATAGAACTGCAATTTTGTCCTTAGTGAGTGATTTCATACACATATTGAACAAACTTCTAGGCTTCTGTAAAGCAGGACTGTGGTGGTCACATAGAAAAAAGGAAAGGATCCCTAAGCATTCAACACTTAATAAAAGAGGTAATTTCAACAGATGCAGCTCCTGATGCAGGGAACAGTTCTCAGAATCCCTTCTTCTATGCAACTATTAAAAGCAGAGAAGCTTTGTCCTCCTTTCCACATAGTGATCCAACACAGTGTCAACACAAATTGACCTACCGTATTTTCCGGCGTATAAGACGACTGGGCATATAAGACGACCCCCAACTTTCCAGTTAAAATATAGAGTGTGGGATATACTCGCCGTATAAGAAGACAACACCCGGCGTATAAGACGACCCCCGACTTTTGAGAAGATTTTCCTGGGTTAAAAAGTAGTCTTATACGCCAGAAAATACAGTAAGTAATGGGAAGCAACACCTCCTTCTGTTCAATCTTATCTGCAGCTTAAGGGCACCCTTGGATGTTTTACAGTTAGGGAGGGCATGTTTGTCAGTTATACATAGGTAGGTCTGCTCTGTGCTTAAACTTCAGCTTAGAAGATTCTGTGTTTCAATATGTTACAATGTCATAACCATCAACAGTTTTCTAACATTAGATTAAAAAGTGACTTTTTACTCAATGGCTATAGAAATAAATTGTTTAAGCTTACAGTCATTTTTATTTTTTCAGCATTAAATTTTTACTGGAATTTCTATGTTTCTTACAACAAGAGCTTTCAATAAATTTTCTAAATTTAAAGATTTCCTATTCTAGTAGGCTCACTGCCACAGCTGGTTTCAAGCTGACATTCCTCAGCATCACAGAAGGCATTTGCTTCGTTTCCTTGTATGTTAGAGAAACACAAATACAGAGACACACAATACAAAACTTTCAAGCACTTTCACCACACTGAAGTTTTGAAGACTTACGTAGAACTTGTCTGTGGCTGTTCAAATGCTTCCTTAGGGATTTTCAAGCCTGGATTTTTCTTCCTGCCTATAAAATACAGAAAGAATTTCAGAATAATCATGTTCAGTCACATTTTGCAGCACAGAACTTGTTTGTCACAAGTAACCCAATTTCACACGGATACCCATCAGATCTCTTAACAATTACTTGTTCAAAATATAGCATCAGTAAATAATTCAAGGTTCTTCCTGATACAGGGAGAGCTTAGGCATACGTCTTCATAAGCTCAGCTCTGTACTCAACATGGAAGATGGAGAATAGGGCAACTTCCTCACTGTGTGTCTTGGTGTATGATGTGCAGGGCAGTCTTGGCTTTGGTCATTCACTATGGGTGAAGACTGGAGTGGTGGGCTGTTACTGTATATGCGCCAGGGTCCGCCCACACCACTGTGGCCTCATCCTGGCCTGCTTCAGAGGCCTAGGAGCAAATGCTCCCTAGCCTCCAGAGTAGCAGTCCCACGGAATTTTTGTGGCATGCCACAAATGGTCCCTTTACAAGCACCACTTGAGCCACTCCAGCTGTCCACATAGGGAATGGAGAATACATGGGAGACTTCAAAGTGTCTACCACTGGAGTACTCTTCAGTGTTAATTTCCCATCAGGGACTATTCTAAGCATGAGGCCTGTGCACCAGAGATTTACCCAGGAGGCCTGATCTCTTTGGGAATGCTTACCTACTTTTGAGGAAGCTAGCTGGATCCATATGGACTACGTTGAAGCTGTTTATTTTGAAATTCATCCACAACCAGTTTAGCACTTTAGAGAAAATATATACCCATAGGTATACAATAGAGGAAACACAGAAATCTAAATTAACATTTGAACAAATGTTTCTCTCAAATGCCATTTTAAATAACTCAGAATCTTTTCCCGACAACTGTGATTTACTATGCAAAAAAAAAAAAAGATTTTGAAATTCATGAGTCACAAAAATGAGGAACAAAGGCCTCAAGTTAAGTACCTTCTCTTAAAATGGTATGAATTAGAAACTTTATCCCAATGATACAATTAGAGCTTTGCAAGTATAGAAACTAGACTGATCAGGGAATATAAGCCTCTCTAACAGGACCGCAAATGGTAGAATGCAGCTTTCAGGGTAGGTTACAATCTCACTTATTGCAGTTTTTGGGGTTTGTGAGGACTGCACAACTTGCAGCCCTCAAATAGTCTTGAACTACATCTCCCAACATTCTATGCCAGTCTCCCCTTCCCATGCAATCCCATTCCATGCCAGCCCCACCTTCCTAAATCATCTGGAGGGCCACAAGTTGAACAACCCTGCCACTTAAATCGACCTATGCCTTCTGTTGCAATGATGTTGATTTTTTTTACAGACTGACCTACTAAGCTTTCTTTAAATCCATTAAACTTGACCCTTGTTAAAACAGGATAGTAGATCAGTCTATTTTAAGCCCAAGTTCTGTATGACCTGCACCAAAAGAATAAATAAACCAAGCCAAACAAGAGTAGTTTTGTTTATGAATCTTTCCTTAGTAGCCAGCAGCTAAAGTGGTGCCTAAACCAATAAATCATCTGTTGGTGATAAACTCACCAGGTTCTCACTGTCAGGTTCATTCTGTCAAATTACTGAGAATGAGTCCGTCAAAGTTCCTCACGGAGGGGTTTCTCCCTACTCAACTCATGACATCTGTCCGATCTCTTGTGAAGTTTCAATCCAAGGCCTTTTCAGCCTTGCTATGTGCTAAGGAAGCATTTGTGCTAAGTTCAAGCCCCTGGTCATTAGTGATTTTGGCTCCAGAGAGGGGTTTCAGCCCCTTCTCAAGCTGCTCAAGCATTGACTATCTGGTTGCTTGTTTTGAGGAGCATGTTTCCAGACCATGCTTAAGGCACAAGCATGCTGTCGAGGCTAGAAAAGCCTTGCTCCCCCTCCTTTCTTTTGGCACAAAGCTATGTTTCCAACAGTGTCAGCAAGAAAGGGGCCCTTTCACCTCCCTTCTGAGGAAGCTGGGAGCAAATTTCACCATCTGACATTTTCTCAGCACAGGAAATCTCCTGGTCACCATCTAGACAACCAGCTTTGATCCACCCACAGCAATGGAAACACCTGCAATCTCAGCTACCATTCAGCGCACTTTGGGCACTTAAGTTGTTTCTTTATAGGATGAGGTATCCCATGCCATGCTAGGCCAAATTAAGCGATTCAGCCATGAGAAGTTGGACCTCCAGTTGCCTGTGCAAAGGGTCAGAGGAGACCAAGTTCAGTGCCTGGAAATGTAAGTTCCCAGCCTCCACCATGACCAGCTATGGTTGTTGTGGCTGGGCACCCAGGAGTGAAGCACTAAAAGAGACAGTGGTTCATTCATTCCTGAAAAGGGCTGTTGTCTAGACCTTGGTCTGTGCTCTATACTATCCAGTTACAAATATCTCATTTTCAAACAAGGCATAAAGAGTGTGGTGGTCATGCAGTTATAAGCAGTTATACTAATTTCAAACTGGTTTCAGGCCTGGTATGAGAAGAGAGTGAGCTCTAGTGATGGATGACCTCTTGCCACAGAAAAATAAAGGGAGTGCAACTATGCTGGATCCTCCTTGACCTCTCAGCAACTTTCAGTATCATCAACTACAGTAATTTTGATGGCCTCCAGGAAATATGAGGGTGGGGGCACTTGTTGCTGCTTCCTACTGAACTCTTTGTCTTACCAGGTTAAGCTCTGGTATGTCATAAGATATTATTTCCATCAATCCTATTTAACAGCTATTTGAAACCCCAGGGGGCAGTGGGTGATCAATAGTATCTCTGTTTCAACTGGTTTCAGACTCAACTTGTTTTTATGCATCTAGCACACTACAGCCCCCTGCCCTGGCAACGATCTGAAGGAGCGAAGATAAAGTTGGGTGTCATCTACATACTGATGGCACCTCACCCCAGATCGCCTGATGACTTTTTCCAGAATTTACATGTAATTATAAAAAAGCACAGAACCAAGGAACCCTGCAAGTTAATTCCAAGAGAGACAAGCAAAAATCCCCCATGACAACCCTTTGATACCATCCACAGTGACAGGAACAAAAAGTACTGCACCGTATTGGCTCCAGCTCCCAGATCCCAATGCCCTTCCAGAACGATTCCATGGTCAATGGTATCAAGAATCACTGAATGATCAAAGAGTACCTGCAGGGTCACACTGCCCTGTCCCTTTCCTGACACAGGACATCACACAGGGACACTAAGGCAGTTTCACTGCCATGACCAGCGTGAAGTTGGACTGGAATAAGTCCAGATAATCAGCTTCTTCCAAGCAAGCCTTGTTTGGTAAAAGCCATGCTGGTACCAATCCTTCAAACAATCTACCTGCATGTGCTTCCTCATATAATAAGGACATATTTTATAAAGGACAAAAAAAAAGATAAATACATTAAACAAATGTTTACTAAATGCCACACAAAAATGGAAAATTCAAAGTATTTCACTTCAAACAGAATTTGAATACAGGACTGTGCAGAACAAGACTCATTATATGTCTCCCAGCCCTGGGCTGTCTTACATCTCAAAAAAATCCCCCTGACAATTTGTTCCAACCCTTGGGGACTTTCCTCAGCACAAACTCAGTCACCTCCACTTCAGAACATTTCTTTCATTACAATGCTTCTTCCAGCTCCCAGTACAAAACCCACACAAAATAGCCAGACCTTCTTCATGGATTCATCAAGATACTGAAGTAACATGACTCAGTAACATTGAAAGGTACAGAAGAAATATGCAGTAGTGATGCCTCTAATCCGGCCAAGTCTCCATTCATCTCATTGGCCAATGATGCAGCAAGAAAAGTTCTGACTATTCATTGGTAGGACAGTTTTATAAAAAGGACGCTGAGGGATTTGGGGGCACTAGCATTTTCTTCATATAGCAATCTCCACAGTTCAGTGCTTTCATATGCTACTAATGGCATTCATTAGAGAAACTAAAAATACACACTTGACACAATAAACCTGCAGATTGCCACATAATCATCAATTAATACTGTCATCACTCATACTGCATGGTTTTGAACATCATTGTTTTGCCTCTACAGGGGCTGATGTCATTTATTCCACTATTTTAAATATTCTGGAATAAAGTATAGGCATTCCAGAATAAAGGATTCCTAGGACTGCTTTATTTCAGAATATCCAAAAATGGCATAATAAGTAAGCAATATTTAGATGCAGCCAAGAACAGTAGTATTTTATGTCATTTCTTGAACACAATTTACTATATTAGTTTCTACATCACTAGTGAGTTACAGTGGGAGATTGGTTCACTGGTTTGCAACACCATGAACTTGCTTCAAGTCCCCCTTCTCTTACACCACTGACTTGCACTGATAAACCATGAATCTTCTACGTCTGATTTCCCATAAACATGAACCACAGTCCATTTTGTCCAGCTTCCTGTCTCACACAATGGTTCACTATTTGCTCCTGGGCATCTCAAGCAGAAGACAAAGGCAAAGTGTTCATGTGCTCTTGGGTCCCTGCAAATGGCCTTCATAGGCATCCTGCCTGTCTCTCCAACCTAGAAATAGCATTGAGGCATCAATACTAGTAGCCATTGATATATCCGTCCTCCCTGAATTTGTCTAATCCTTTCTTAAAGCTATCAAGGATACCTATGTGCATAACACTGTTTTATACATCATAATGGTCTACAACCACAGCATTATAATAATACAATACAATACAAATTATATTATAATATATAACATGAAATAATTAGTATAATTATAAATTTAATTAAAGGGTTTAGTTTGCTCTTCAGTCATTTCTTGTCATTTTAGAACCCCTCTGTGTTCATGACAGTTATGTTCCTGAATGCACTCCTGAGCAACTACACCTATCGTTTGAAGCTCCATAGAACAGGAAACAGGAGCCGCTTGCTTCAAATGCATTCACAGGAAACAGGAGCTGTCAAGCAGATGTTAGTGACTTTAACTAGGTTTACTAACAACCTGAAAGATTTTAAAGGCACACAGCTACTTTAAATTACAGACCCTGTGATTACATGCTTCTTCTCTACATATTTTGCTTGTATTCCTGTGTGGATGTGCTGGTTTGGGTTTTCTTGCAATAGTGTCTCTATCCAGAAGGTAAGCAGAAAGCTCTATTGCAAGAAAGCCCAAACCAGCACTGGTTTTCTAGCAATAGTTCCTAGCATCTTTTAGGGTGGGGGAAGCAGGGCTATGGCGGGGTTGCCTCAGATATGTGATGCAACCCCACGACAAAGATGCCATAATGGTGCTATATTCCCCCCTTCTGGATGGGGTAAGAACCCTGCAACCACAATTTCTAACTGTTCTTAAGTCAAAAACATCCACACAGGAATAATTCAGAAGATACATTAGTCCAAACACAATATGCAGAACTTGAAAAAGCTGCCCGAATCCCAGGCAACCTTTGTATGCCAACTATATAAATATATGAAGCAAGCAGGAAATAGCTATTACTCTCTCCAAAGAATGAAATATTTGGATCAAAGAGCTATTTTGTTTTAAAATATGCACTGCTTTCAATTAAAATATAGGCTCAAAGTGATTTACAGAGAATAAGCACAGTTAAATTTATTATAGCTACATAGAAACAGAATTAAAATAAGGATGGGGAAAGGCCTGGGTAAAAAGCCGAGTCTTCAGTTGGCTACTAAGCCACAGTCACACCTTCATTTTAAGCCTTCTTCAGACCATCTTTAGCTCTGACTATTCATAACTTTTCATTTTTACCTGTTTTTATTTGTAAACTGTCCATTCAGGAAAATCCAAATGGAGGGCGGAAAGTCCACAAATAAAATGGAAAAAAAGTGAAAAGGTGTGAGCAGTTACATCTAAAACTGGACTAAAGAATGTTAAAGTGAAGGTGTGACAACAGTCCTAGAAACCAGAGGTGTAGGGGTCCTACAGCTATTAGAGGGTATTCATAATATGACATTCAGCAATTCATGGTACCTGCAGCAAGATCTCTATTGGACCTTGTTCCCACTTGGACACTGTACAGTCACACAAATACAGTGCCATGTTCCTCTAGCTCAGGGCTGCTGAACTGCAGCTCTCCAGATGTTCGTGAACCCACTGCCAATTGGCCAAAATGGCTGACCTGATGGAAGCCCTAGTTCAAGCAGATCTGGAGAGCCATATTCAAGCACCCCTGCTCTAGACCTGGCATGAAAATGAAGGTGAAGTGCACACAAAGCCCTCATCTCCACCCAGGTACTTCATGAAACCTGTCTTCTCCAAGTCCGCACAGCTTAAGAGCAGGGATGTGAACCTGGTTAAGGCTCACACTTTGTTTTTTTAGCCAGTAAAATGCTTTCCCTCCATGCTGCATGCTACACAGTGCTGAACTCCAAGTAAAGTGCATAAAGAAAGAACAGGCAAGAACTGCTCAAGGCACTCAGCTCACAGTATACGGATGACCCCAGAAATGTGGAATCTTCCAGTCACCTGTGCATAGCTTCCATGAGCCATCCTGCCTACTTTAATGAGATCTCTTAACATCACATGTTTTAAACAACTGCTTTGGTTTCTTGAATGCCCTGCTGCTTTCTTATGCTTTTTTAAAAGTATGCACTAAACATTCTCCTGCTTTATTATGTTGATTTTTGTTCTTGTTTTTAAATCCGTTTCATGTCATGATTAAGCAAGCTGCCTTTTCAGCACTATGCCCTGAAGGGTAACCTATAAATATGACTATCATCATCATGATTTATGGTTAATTGCTTGCAAACAAGGAATGTGAATCCATGGTTTTCTTCTATGGTGCTGTCTCAGAAGCCAGCTCAGATGCAACTGGAATGAGATTTTCATAGCTTATATAATGTGAAAAGCAAAACCCCTTCATGGAATTTGTTTGTATCGTAGGTTCCATTCTGACACAGCATATAATCAGTTTAGAGACCGGTTTGAATCTTCAGTGTTCTGAGTTTTTAAAGAATCTATAGTTTTTGTGGACTAAAGGTCCTGAAAAGCAGACTATCTGTATGCAGATTAAATGAGTTCTTGGTCCTCTTCTAAGGATTATATTGTTTTATTTTGCAAAGGGAGGGAACCATACTTTTAGGGGTTCACCTTATTTCCTCTTAGCCAATTATAAGTATTTATTTCCTCTGTCTCACACACACACCTTTGCCAGGCTCTCCATCATTACATGCTAAAGCAATCTAGCACAAAACCACCATTCTAACAAAAAAGGGAGACTGGGCAGTTTCCCAAGCTCTGTGGACTTCTTGGTAGGGGAATGAGAGGCAGAGGTGATATCCCAAACTCTAGCCTCAACAGCATGAATATCAGTCCCCTCTGTTGCCCCCTTTTTTGCCACACGTCCTACCATTACATGCTTCTTTTGCTATAGCAATCCAGTGCAAAACCACCATTCTAACAAAAAAGAGAGATTGGTCTTTAAAGAAGCTCCACTGCCTTGTTAACATGGGGGGAAAGTTGTGCTGTGGTGGATACAAGATGGAAGTGGGGAATGAACAATATATGGAAAGTGATGCCAAGAGACTCCATGTTCTGATGTGGTGGCAGGTAAATATGGAGGGTGGGGTTTGCATTCCCTGCCCCAATGAAGTCACATTAGGATGGATAGACCGATGTTCAAGGGATTTGGTGAGAGAGAAAAGAAGGCTGGAAGTCTACAAGAATAATTGGTGGTTTATGAAGGGATTCCCATTTGGGATTATGTTGTATGTATCTTAAAAAATAGTAAAAAATTATTATAGCAAGGAAGTACATTTTCTGACCTTTAATGTAGATTTAAGGTTTATCCAGACATCATTTTCTAATTCCACATTATTTGGATAATCGAGAATAAAGCATGAATAACTGGAATAAAATGTGTCTGGATGTGCTTTATTCCAGATTAACTACATAATGCAGAATAAGTAAGAGGTGTGGATGAAGCTTAAATCACTAGCATGTAGACGCTACCACCTCTAAGATGATTTTTTATCGTGAAAGTATGCACTCAAGGTTGCCTTCAAGGAGGAGCACACAATTGTCTTTCCCAGAAGGGCTACTTAAACCATTGCTCTTGAAACAAAAGGAAGGGCAGGGTACAGGGCTCTGAATACAAATCCCTGGCATAAGAACATAAGTAGAAGAGCCCTGCCAGATAAGGCCACAGCCCATCTACTCCAGCATCCTGTCTCACACAGTCGGTCGCCAATTGTTTCTGGGCATCTCAAGGAGAAGATAAAGGCAAAGCCTTCACATATAAACAGCCTCTAGAGCAGCAGTTCTCAACCTTCCTAATGCTGCGACCCCTTAATGGAGTTCCTCATGTTGTGGGGACTCCCAACCATGGGGGCGGAGCAGCTGGGAAGTGGGAGGGAAGGGCGGCAGGAGGCTTGACGCAACCCCTCTGAAAGGGTAATTCGACCCCCAAAGGGGTCCCGACCCCCAGGTTGAGAACCACTGCTCTAGAGGCATCCTGCCTGTCCCTCCATTCAGAACTCGAGGTGATGAAGGACTGAACAACATTCACATCTCCTCCATCCCCTGAGCCTATGTAATGTAGCAGCAAGGGTGCTAGGTTAGAACCTAAACGTTCCTGGATTCAGAGCCCCAATCTGCAATGAAAGCACGCTGGTTGACTTTGGAGCCACTCATAACTTCTCAACCCAATCTACCTCACAGGGCTGTGGTAGGGATACAATGGGAAAGTGGAGAATAAATACTGTGCATTGCCTTGGAAAGACAGGATATAAATGACAACAATAAATAAAAAGATGGAAGTGGGAGGAGGGAGAAAACCCTGAAATTTAAGCTGAACAGAGGTGGGTTGGAGGCATATTAGCAAAGAATGGTTAATAATCTCCTCATGAAAAAGTTAAATCAGTTCATTTTGATTTTTTGTTTTTTAAGCAGACTGCTGTTTCCAATATTTTTGCCATTATATTTAATGTATTTCATAGTTCCAAAATCTTTTAACTTCATTGGATTATCTTTGGTTCATCGTCCCTATTTTGCCTAGACTGGTTTGTACACCTGTCACCTTTATTTCAAGGTACTGAAAAAGAAACCCATGGTAAAAATGCCTGTCTTCTGTCAAATGTGCAAAGTAAAAGCTTCAATTGCCCATATTTTCAAGGTAACACAAAGAAAATATTTTTTAACTTTTGCATACAACAGATTTCTTACAGGTTTACCTCAAATGGGTTCAGAGTGTCTATAAGATCTTTTTTCTTTAAAAAAGCAGCAAAGACAATATCTACACAAGGAAGGTGTGGAGCACTATTGTTAAAGCGGCGTGGCACTTCTATGAGCTTTGATTATAACAGCATGGATTTTTCAAACAACGGGAATGGCCCCATGTGCCACTAGACTTGGGCCACTCCCTTTGAACAAACCGAATGGCCCCATGGGCCTTTTCTTCCCTTCAGACAAGAGAGTGGGGGGAGGCTGCCCCCACCTGCACCTGTCAATATCAAAGCAGGATATTCTCAGCTTTGGTCTGAAAGGCAGAGAAGCAGGTCACTCAATATGTTCACTACACAGAGCACTGCCAAGGGGACCAGTAAGTCCCTTCAAGCAGCAGCAGCAGCAGGGGCATATCTGTGAAGCAAGAGAGGTCTGAAGAGCTCCAAGAGCTCTTCAAACCACTCTGCTCCTCCAACACCATAACCTTGTGGAAAGCAGAAAAAAGGGACAGTGCTGTGAAGGCACTGCCTCCTCACTGTGCAGCCAAAGTGCTATGTATGCACGCTAAGGATTCTGCTAAAATGTTCATCTCACTCACTGTAACTATTAGGAGCATAGGAACCCTCCTTTTACTATGGCTAACTGGTGGTCCACCTAAGTCAACACTATCTTCAGTCAGCAGGCAGGGACTCTGCAGAGTAGGGGACTGTCTCAAGCCTACCAGGGGCTTCCTGGGACTTGGGACCACTTTCATATAAAGCACATGCTCTACTACTGAGCTACATTTGCCACTAGAGATACATATAAATAACAGTCCTTTAAATCAAAAAAGAGTTCCCTGCTATATAATGTGACAGCTACTGGCTTTGGAAAGGCCACTGACAATTATAGTATCTGATTACTCTGAAAAAAAAGGGAGCTGCATTACTGCAATATTTTGAAGCATCAGTTTTCAACATGAGTGAACAATTGTTTGAATTAGTAAGTGGGATTATAAAGATCTATGACTGTATTGGCTGTTTTCCAACATGGAGGTCCCGCATTCAGAGACTGTTAAACTTTTAAACAACCCAGGGGAAGAGAAAATGGAAAAGAGGAATGATTATTGTCCCAAAGCCAGCCTCTGCACTTTGCAGATCATTGGCAAGTCATTGTTAGAAACAGGAATCTGAACTGGAACAATCTTCAGTCTGAAGAGCAAAGGCTCTTAAATGCACATTAGAGGAGGAACTGTTGCATTCTTTCAGACTAAACAGCAATGACTGAGAAACGGCTTATTCTATCCAAAATTTCAAACCACACACACATAAAATAAACTTGTGAAACAGAGCAACTCTTTCCAAGGAACTTGGCACAGCATGGCTGTGCTTCTGGAATCACCAAGTTTCCTTCACCCAACACAACTCATAAGAACCCAATGCAGCTTCATTTTCATGCTCTAAAAGATCCAGCAGAGGGTTTATGTTTTGTTCTACTTCCTGGCATTTAATGTCAGCTAAAGCATTTAGCTACCGCTGCAGCAGGCAGCACGTTTGGGATAATGGAGCAAGAATTTGTTTACCTCCAAAGCCCACTGATTTAATATCATGTTTCTAAACCCGGCATTGAGGGTGACCAAGGGTCATTCCCATTTTGGAGCAGACAAATGCTTCCCACTCCAAACATCCTGGATCCCATTCCAAAATTGCAGACGAGGCAATGACAAAGGATCATAAAAACGTAAGAGGAGTCCTGCTGGATCAGGCC
>MTQE01002208.1:27429515-27446223 GCA_014337955.1 Aspidoscelis marmoratus | reverse complement strand
TCCCAGCCTGAAAGATGTACTTAGGCGTCTAAGGAAATCAGGATTTCTTACTATGAGAGCATCCTAGCCAGTGAAAACACTAGCCACTGTCCCTGAATTTAACTTCTGTAGGATAAAATTCCTTGGAAGTTAAGTGCGAAACCACCCTTAGTCTCTTTCATGGAGGAAACTAAATACAGGGTCTTTCCACACTTGTTCTAGGAAATGTTCTAGGAAACAGTAGGCTGCCCCATCCCAAAACAAACATCCCATCCAAGCTGGCCATCTGTGTCTAGATACCTGTTCTGCTCCAGTCCTTGCAATTGCCCTTGGAGAGTCCTCAGAAGCAGCAGCAATGCTTCAAATGCCAAGAATTTCAAAGCATCCACCCTGGCTGGTTTTGCATAAGAGAACCTAAGAGGAACCCTGCTGGATCAGGCCAAAGCCCATCTAGTCCCAGCATCGGGTCTCACACAGTAGCCCACCAACTGCTTTTGTGTTTCAAGCAAATGACAAAGGCAAAGAATCTCTAGGAACTGTAGAGAGCTTAAACTCTCTTTGATCATTATTGTTCTCTAAAAGACTGTCCCTAACGTGACACAGATTTGAGTCCCTGTCCTCCTTTGTCAACTGTAGTGTAAGTTTCAGGGGTGTAATATGTGCGGCATCCAGACATTGGTAACTTATTCTGTTGTTTTTGGATATTCCAGAATACCCATGCTTTATTCCAGAATATCCAAGTATGTTAGAATAATGCTCCACAACCTTCCTAGAATGAAGTGGCAGAATCCAGGAACCTCTGTAACAGAGCAAGGAAGCGCCTATCTGTGCAGAAGACATTCACAGTAAAGATGTTTATAGAGCAAGTACTCATTTCATAGTTCTGCAACCCTCTGCATACAACCAAGTGCATTAAAGACTTGTGCAAATCTATATTAGCATGAAACACACATTGGTACCAATGCTCAGCCTCCACCCACCACAGCTGCTCTAAGAGAGGATGAATCTGGTAGAAATCAGCTTAGCTCAGATTCACAGTGACCGCAGAAACAATACTCTAGATGGACCCATTAAGTGCAGAGATCTATAGCTTGCTTTTTTCCATAGGTGTGTCCGTATAACACTGATCAGATGAACTAATACTGGAAATCCAGGAAAAATCTTGTTAAATGCTGAAGCAGCATCCATGTTCCAGAATGAATGATGCCAAAGGATTCAGCTGGCAGCTCCCAGGATCACTTTCCCTAATCCCAGTTGTTTATAGTATGACTTCAGAAGCTGAAAAAACACAGCATCCCAACTCATGAACTTCACGCTCCACATGGGTGGCGCTGGACCAGCTTGTGACTTCCGAAATGGAGCCCTGCTACTGTTGTTACCCTTACTAATGGCACGTTTATTCCCACCAGTCTCCTTTGTTATGACATGTCTGCTGGGTGAGCTATTCTGTCCAAGAATTAATCCTACATATGCTGCATAAAATGTTGCTTTTGAAATGAGTCACACCACTAGCCTCTCTTCAGTATTGTCAAACATGGGATCATACCAACTCAGCAAGACTTGGTAATAATACTACCAGGAAAAGTTAGAGAACTTCTCGCACTACACCTCCAGAATGCAGATAGTACTCATGTGTTCCAATATCTGCCAGAATCTTTAAAGGGAGCAGAAAATCCACAATGATTGCCCTTGCTTGGAGAGTTTCTGCTGAAAACCTTTAAGTGAAAGAGGCATTTTAAAAACCGTACTGTAATGTAAACAAAACACCAAAGGATATCTGGGCAGATGTCTCAATGTAAAAATCATATTAAAACTTTATTAGACAGAATAACAAATTACAAAATAAATCAGGCAACGGAAAATGCATACAACTGTTCAAGACACATGCAATATTAATATGGGAAAATAAATATTAAAAACACAATAAGCAATCAGTCAGATATTGCAAACCGAAGCAATGTATGAATCCAGAACACCTGCAGTGGAGAAGAGAGATTCAGTCCTGAAGATTAGTCATATAGAAAGACCGGGGGGGGGGGAGTTTGGAGCTGAGTGTGAATAAAACTGGCTAGGTGCCAAGATTGAGATAACGCTATGTAATAGAAATGAACCAAGCTGTAAGAAAGATGCAGCAACTAATGTCAAGAATGAACAATACAGCACGGCAATAAGCAACTGGCAAATCAAGAAATCAATGATGCATTTCTTCAATAAAGGAGCAGTATGGGATGTCTGGAGAACAGAGGAAGTCAGCTATGCTAAGCAGTCATGGACACATAGGCAGCGTTTCCACTCACGTTAAAAAGTGATTTGAAAACAATATGAATTTTTTTTGTTGCCATGACCAATTGGGTTCCTGTGTTTTCTGAGGAGTAAATTGCTAAAAACCGCAATTAAAAAAAACACCTGAAAATACAGTTTTTTCCCCATTTTTGCTGTTAAAACGCTTTATCTGTATTCCTTTGAGAATGGTACAGCAGTATGGGGGCAGATGCGCCATGAAACAGGGAGGGTTTCACCATGCAGGACAGCCCTTTGCCAGATTTAAAGTGCCAGGTTTAAAGCCTTTTTCCCTAGGCAGAGCACTTCACAGTTTCATTTTCAGCCACTTCACACTGATAACAAGTAACAATTCACCCACCCCACTTCACACTGATAACAAGTTTCATTTCCCACCCACACTTCCCCTCATTTTCTCCTTTTTCTGCTAGGCTCCTTTTTCTGTGGGGGAAAGGAGGAGAAGGAAAGGCTTCCCCTGCCAGCAGCCCAACGCATGCAGCAGCAAAGTGGAAGGTAAAAACCTTATCCGCAAAATAATTTTGCTTTCTCGCACCTCCACAAAGCAAAAGGTGGCAGCAGCAGGAAGCTACAGTAGAAGCCGCTGGGAGGGATGGAGGCAGTAGTAAGAGGGGTGGGGAGAGATGCAGGAGGGTAGCGGAGAAGAGAGAGAGTGTAAAGCTGTGCCAAGTGGGAGCAGACTAGCCATAAGCAACATTGTGGGTTTACTTCAGGAAAGGAAAACACTTGTGACCACTGCCAGCCTGAAACCTCTTAACCTGGGACTTTGGGCCCAATTCTATCAAATATTCTGCACAAAAGCAGAAGCAGTTTATGTTTACTCCCACAGTTATTTATTTAAAGATATTCCTTTGTATTATTTTATTTTATTTGAGGGAAGAGGGAAGCAGCAGCAACAGAAGTGGGATTTGCTCTGCTTCCCATCCTCCCGGGAGGAATGTTTGAAGAGCAGCAGCAGCACTGAAAGCTGATCCAGGCTGCTGCCGCCGCTGCAGCAAAACAGACTCGAACCAAGGAAGGCAAAAAAGGAGATCCCTAAAAGGGGCAGAAGACGACGATGAGCTGCTTAACCCTATAGCACTGAGAGGCGGGGTGGGACTGCTTTTTGGGCTCCTTAATGGGGCCCCTATGCTGGTGGTTTCAATCCCGGCCCCATAGGTGGTGGCCATGAACTTACTGTACCAAATGAAAGTAAGTGGCACCAAAAGCAGGAGGGGAGGGGAGGGGAATCTGGGACACCCCACCCTCCACCACATCATCGCAGGATCCAATCGGGAGAGAGGAGTGGGCACCCCGGCAGGCAAAGGGAGGGGAGGAAAAGATTTGCTTTCCCCAATGTGATTCTGAAGCATTTTCTGTGGGGACAGAAGACAGCGATTTAAAGTCAATAAAGTGGGAGCATCCAGAAAGTGTGTTTGAATTGGGTTTTGTTGTAGTGTTTCAAAAAGTGTTTTATAATGTGGAAACACAGCCATAGGGAGATAGAAGGAAGGAGAATGATGACAATTTTTGAGTAGTCTGGGAAAAATTTGTGGGGCCTTTCCACACTTACCTAAGAAAAAGCTCTTCAAGGTTACACTTCAAGTGTGGCCTCCCTTCCACACCTTGGTATGGTTCACAGGAAGACACATCCATCACTAATACACTCCATCTACACTGGACAGAGTGTAGACCAAACTAGGTGGTCCAAAATAACTACCTAGTCCAGAACACTGGTAGAGGGATCTAGAGCATTCTCAACCAGACCATGGGGCATATGGATGCCTCTGGGTTCTAATTTAGTAGGATGCCACACCAAAGCACTCCACTAAAATGAGTCCAGGGGGCTCCAAGGTCAGGAACATTTGTACCTGCCCATTAGAGTTTGAGGAGGGTGGCTCCAAAACTTGAGTGACCATTGAGGCTGGTGCAGCAGTTGTTCTGGAACAAACTGTGAGAGCAGCCTGCCTCCTCACATTCTTGATCCGGTGTTTCCTTAGCAACTAGGATATCTGTTTAGACTTTCTAGACCTGGCCTTGGATACCAGTGATAAGATTCTTTTGTAGACCATGGTACAGTGTAACCTACTGTCTTTGACTATCAGCTCAATAAAGGAACATCTTTCTGCTAAACTCCTGTGAGATTTCTATGGGTAGGCTATTCCTGACACAGATAGAGGTGGCATTGTTCTGGGACACATGAACCTGCCCAACTGTTGGAAAACTCCTAAAGATGTGGTTTCCCTGGAGAGATCCAGAAGTGGCTATGGATACTTCCATGTGCCTGCCAAAATGGCACCAGACTTTCAGCCATGGTACACTGACCTAGTGGCTCATGGGCCATCCATGTAGAAGCACTACCTAGCACACTGTAGACTGCTTACAAATGGTCCACTCTTGGGAGTGTAGCCTCCCAGAAGACTGGTCCATAGTGCAGACAAGGTGTTCCAGAGGCTCAGCTGGGTCAGTCACTGACCTAATGTGGAAAGGGCCTTGGATTATGTGGTCCTCATCAACACAAGGAAGCAGATTTTTTTTATTGGCTTGGCTTTAAAAAAGTAAGATAACATTCAAGCATTCTTAAAAGTGTTGGAGAAAGCTGTGCAGCAAGATTTTGTGTTTCCTTTTAACTTTAATTCAGCTAGTCAACTCAGTATTCAATTTTCTCCTCAGAAAATACTGAACCCAGAGTATGTTCTACGTGCAAATTACATTAGCTCCTTTTTCCTGATCCTGTCACTTTTCTTTCTTTCACTGACAAAAGAAAAGTAATATCATCCATAGCTTTTAGTGATTTCAAGAGGAAAATTCAGCCAAAAACGTACTGTAAAATACTATCCTAAAAGACACTGGAGCTGAAAATCTTCTGTATACAGTACATTGGGTAATTATGTTGTAAAGCATTTCAGTACATTTCTGCTGTTTCCAAAAGCTGTGGTACCTTGATTATCAGCAGAAACAGCTGCCTGCAGGGCTTCATCTGTGCCAATATTCCATGGTTCACAGGATACATTCAAGAGTACACTTCACAAAGCCTAGTTTGGAGGCAGTAGAAACTGATTTGGAGGAAGGCAAGCGTAAATTAACAAGGACGTTGCTCCTACTAAGGATGGAACTGTACTGACTGTAATGTAAAAATGGCAGGGATTCTTGCATAACTGCAGTTACAGATCATAGCAGAGTTACGGGTATCACAAAACCTAAGCCCAAAAGCACTTGCTCTGACCATCTCAAGAAATGATCAGCAGAGAAAGGGGTCTTGCTGTAATTCTCCTTAGTAAAACTTTGGCAGTTCATATACATATACAAAGTTTCATACATATAAATCTTGTATGAAGCGAACAGTTTCTAAGTTCAACCTCTACTAAATGCAGATTCAGTACAGATTATATGCATGACCAGCAAACAAAACTGGACCATGACGGCAGCTAAGACTGAAGAATTCAACAGAGTGGAGCAGCTAATGCCGTTATCTCCTCATGCTAGACAATGACCTTATCTAGTGTTGCAAGTGGCAAAATCCTCATCACCAACATTAGATTTTTACTATCCAGAATCTCTCTCTCCCATGAAAACTAGCTTTCAGGGGTTTTACTGTATTTGTTTTTATTGTAAAATATTGTTTTATTTATATTTCTCTCCCACCTATGCTCAAACAGATAAAATAAAATTAGCTTTAAAAATTACTGTGTCTTCATGGGGAGGGGATGCTGTACCCCTAGCCAAAGTAATACTAATACTAATATCACACCACACCCCAATTAATTACTACTCCCTAACATACAGTTAATCTCATTCCAACATATGTTATAGTGCGACCTCCAGCCATCAATTCATTTGAAAAGGGGTGAGAGGGATGAAAATACGAGTTTGCTATTGAAAAATTCAACCCTTCCCACTGTAAGCCAGGAAATCCTGCAAAGATGATTTACACTATTAATCATGCAATCCCAGAGGGAAGAGCTATCGCCAAAAAGCACAAATCCTGGCACACCTTTTCTTCCTCCCTCAGTCAGCCTCATATCCTAGAAATTCTACTCTATTTCCTGAATCAATCAAGCCTCATTTACATTTGTGGTATCATTCTTGTACCTAATAAAATATCAGATGTCCCTCTTATTAAAAGACAAACTTTACAGATTTTATCAGTTCCTTCCAGTAAGTTGGACAAATTGTCCATCGTTAGCATGTTAAGGGTCTTGTAACTTAAATACTTTGGCCTAATAAGCAACATATGCAGGCGTTTTGCAGAGAACTGACCTCCAAAGAGATAAGGAAAAGTAGAGGATAGTAGACAGCAGGTTTTCTTTTTTCAGAAAAATGGGGATTTAAAATACTATAGCTTCTGCTCCTTTGCTTTACTTACATGCTTTTACCTCACCTGATTTTTCTGGTCTTCTGAAAAATTCACCTACCTCCTCTGTGCATGCAGAAAAATAGGAGCATCAAAAGGCCAGAAAAGGCAAACGAGAGAGATGCTTATCATGTCTGCATTCTTGGGCCTTCTGACCCACTGACTAACCAAAGTGGTAACTGAGGAGGTCCACGAGCATGTGTGGGTGACACCCTCTTCTTCAACCCATGAGACTCTCCCTCTCGCCCAAGTATCTCTGCCTGCTCAGATGAAATGCTACAGTTAAACGGGCAATGGTTCTGTCGGCTTGCATGACTGAGTAAATGCTGTACTGTATTCACCAATCCTCGAGCTAAATTCCACTCTCACTTTGGCCCTGAATTATCTCATAGCTTAAGGAACGATGCAATGTTGCAAGGAAGCTGAGCAAATAGTTCTTCAAACTTTTAAATGTGGAATGCTGGAAACAGATATGGGATTATCATCTGAAAAATCTACTTTGTATTTACTCAAGTTATCTTTGTCTCATATTAAATTTTGTTTGAAGATTTGAGACAAGTGCGACAAGTATGACAATTATGCAAAAATAGAGGACCTCAGGAAGGATTGCTGGAAACCCCCACCAACCAATATCGTACAACAAAGGAAAGAAGATACGAATGTAGTTTTGTGCAAGTTCTGAATCTAAGTATTATGCAGAGGTGTTTTGCAATAGGAGAGGGGCAGGTCATGGCTAATTGCTTGTGAAATGCACAAAAAACTCCTGACCTAAGCAGAGCAGCAAATAAAATGAACATTAACACACTAACTACATTTGATAGGGCAAAAGTGCTAGCTCAGGTAAAGACCCTCTCCATGCAGGAGTCCTCATTCTAGATTAACTGTAGATCTGTTTGAAAGGGTCTGCACACATCCTAAATAATTTTGCTCCAGTCCAGTCTTTGGTGCTTCCACACCACAGCCCCATCTTTGGAACATATGCAAATTTTGAAGATCATTTTTGAAACTTAATAGTCTGCACCAGCATGGAGCAGGCAGTTCCTATTCTAGGATATAATCTGGAATAAACTCAGTGCAGAAAGAGCTACTGTCTCCTAGGCTATGTTCTATTCTGCAAAGTATTTATGCTCTTGAGATTCAAAAAGGATATGCCAGATTCCAGTTCTTCAGGGTTACAAAACAGCAATTTTGTGCGACTCTGGAAACAGAACAGCAAATTGTTTCTAATGCTGCATGTATGTGTGGCAATATTATGTATTTCAAGGCACAATATATACAATTGCTTCTCCAAGTTTATTCTGAAACAGCTCACCCACAAAACATAAACTACCCTAGAATCAATTATAGCCTTGGAGTTGGTACCACTTGGCTGAAAAATTCCTCTTGGTCACATCTGGGTTAAAATTTGCTCCACATTACCAGCTTCCCTCCACCTTGAGACTGCAGGTACAGAACATTTTTCCCCTTCTCAATCTCCAGCTTACTGCAGTAGCAGCATCTGAGATGCCAAGAGCCATGTGACAGCAGGCAAAGAGAGGACATATTTCCTTTTCTCTGTGCCTCCTCCACTATTGCAGCTACGATCACCAAGGATTGGAAATCTGTAACATTCCAAATGTTGCTGTGACTTCAATTTCTAGCATGAGTAATGATAACAAATGACAGGAGTTACAACCCAGCAAGAGCAAATGTACTACAGCGTCCTTTTCCAGAAATTAACAAAATGAATGGTGCAGGAGATAAATATTTCTGTATTTGAGATTAAAACATGAATTAGGAAACTCGGGGATTGTAATTCATCTCTGCACTGAAAGCAAACACTATGAATCAGAACATAAGAGGAGCCCTGCTGGATTGGGCCACAGCCCATCTAGTCTATTTCTTCTGGTAGTAAATTCCATAAAATGATGAGCCTTTAGGTGAAAAAATACTTCCCCTTGTCTGTCCTAACTTTCCTGCCCATCTGCAGCATAGAGTGTGCCGCAGTTTTCTCTATTCACCTTTTCCACACTATGCATTATTTTATATACTTCTATCAGGGCACAATTTAAATGCTGCCTTTCACTGCTGAAAATACCTAGATGTCACAATCTGGTTCGTAGCAAAAGGGTTCCAGCCCCTTGATCATTTTGGTTGCCTTTTTCTGCACCTTTTCCAGTTCCACAATATCTTTTCAGAGGTATGGTGACCAGAACGTATACAATATTCCAAATGTGGCCTCACATTTATAAAAAAGCAAAATAACTTTTGCCAACTTCCTTTCTATTCCCTTACTAATTACTCCTAACATCAGATTTGCTTTTTTCAGCACTCCTGCACACTGGGTTGACATCTTCATTGATCTGTCCACCAAAACTTCAAGTTCCTTCTCCTAGTCTGTCACAGAAAGCTCAGTTCCCATCAGTTTCTAGGTGTAACTGGGGCTCTGAGCCTCAATATGCAACTTTGCACTTGCTAAGGTTGAAGGGCATTTGCAACTTCGTTGCCTACTCACCCAACGTCAAGAGATTCCTTTGGAGTTCTTTACATTCCTTTCAGTTTTTACTGCCCAGAATAATTTAGTATTATCAGCAAACTTTGCTATTTTACTACTCACCCCACTCATTTCTGAATTAAAAATCATGGGTCCCAAATACTGAATCTTGGGGAACCCAACTTCTCACCTCTTTTCATTATGAGAACTGCCCACTTATTACTACTCTTTGGGCATGTCCCCATGCACTTTTGATTTGGCCCAATTTCCATGGACCAAATCACCCAAACCAGGACCAAACCTGTGCCAAATATGGTACTGGAAAAAACAGGTCTGGGCACGGTTTGGGGATTCAGCACGCATTGCTCTGTGAGCTGAGCCTGCACACTGGGACGATCCCGGGCTATCTGGGTAGGAGATTGGTGCTAGTGGGAGGTGGGCTTTCATGTCCTGTGCTTGCTATTCCAGCCCTGTGCATTGAAGATCGCAATCGCTGAGATTTTTTGGCAGTAGCCGAAACGATGAGGGGGTCGAATGGCCTTCACTGCCCCACGAGACTCTTTTGTACAAGTATTCCACCCCGTTTCCCAATCGCAGGATAATGGCTTGATTTTTCTCCCTTTTACATGGAAAATATTCCACCCGTTTTCCGATCGACAAGGCAGACATGATAACGGTTTGATTTTTCTCCGTTTTAAGCTTGCCGGGTGATCTTGCAGTTCCCGGGTGGAGCAGAGATGTGCAACACTTCTCAACCACTCAACTGCCACCAAACCTCGTAGCGGGTTTGGTTGCAGAGAGATGCCGCTGCTTCCCCATGCTGAGGGGTTTGGTGTGGTTTGCATGGGGATGGCTCATTCTGCACCCAGCCCACACCCAGCCCATGTTACCAGGAATGGCATGGGGATGGGAAACGATCGATCTCGGTCCTGCACCTGGTCCAATGCGTGCCCAATCAGACCCAAACGGCTTGCATGGGGATGCAGCCTTTGTTTCCTGTTTTTTAACCAGTTACCAATCTGCTTACTCCATGGCTAAATGAGTTTATTCAGGTACTCTAATGAGGGATTTTATCAAAACCCTTCTCAAAGTCCAGAAAAATAACGTCTACTGGTTTGCCTTTATCCACATATTTATTAACACAGAATTCTAACAAGTTTGTAAGGCATGATTTACCTTTGCAGAAGTTGCTCTGATTTTCCTTCAGTTGTGCTTGGTCCTCTATGTATACAGTAATTTTGTCCTTGTTGATGGTTTCCACCATTTTACCTGGAACTAATGTTAAGCTGACTGATCTGTAATTTCCTGGATTACCCTGGATCCTTTTTTGGAGATGGATATCACATTTGCTACCATCCAATCTTCAGGCACAAATCCTGATCTTAGAAGCTCAGCAATTTCACATTTGAGTTCTTAAAGAACTCTTGGATGGATGCCATCTGGTCCTGTTGATTTGTTAGCATTTAGTTTATTAAGGCATGCAAGGACTTCCTCCCTGGTTACCTCTAACCAGTTTAACTCTTCCGATTCCTTCCCTGAAAAGTCTGTCTCAGTAAAAACAGACACATTAAGCCTCTCTGAAATCTCGGTGTCCTTTTTAATTACCCCTTTCTGTCCATTACAGTCTAATGGTCCAAAAGCTTTTCTGGTTGGATTCCTACTTCTAATGTGCTTAACTCTTGTTATTTTTCTTGATATTCTTAGCAATGTGTTCCTCAAAGTTCCTCTTAGCATTCCTGATTGCTGGATTGCATTTCTTCTGCCAGTTTTTATTCCTTCTTGTTCTCATTAGGGCAAGCATTCCATTTTCTAAATGAGCTTTTCATGTTTTGAATGAGTTCCCTCACTGCACTTGTAAACCATACCAGTGTCCCTCTTGGACCTGGCAGTTCCCTCTTTTGTTTTAGGTAAGCACTCTAATTCATCCTACATAGTGGTATTTATATATTCATATTGTATTTCAAACAAAAAATTTACAAACTTTAGATAATTGGAAAATCCTAAGAATTCACTACAATACTTTCATGTCTGAAAGAACGAAGATGTTTTTTAAATTAGTCCCTGTGTATATTATTCATATGCTGCATAAATTACTGTATCTTAATAACACTGAAATGCATCATTAGTGACTAAAATATCACCTGAGCTTCTAAATTACCATAATTCTGTGGCCAAAGAGGAGTGGGGGAAAAACCAAGACTGATTGTTCTGATAAAAGTGTCTCCTGCACCTAGAAAAGTTATCTGAACAAGTACATTGCAAGCCTGGACTTGTGAGTCCCAGAGCAATTACGGAATAAATGAGAAAACATCTCAACGGCCAAGAATATTGCAGACAGGCAGCTTGGACATGTAAGAGTAACATGGGAGACAAATCAATCCAAGTCATGTTGTGCCAAGAATGACCTGGGGCTCACAGATGTCGTGAGTGGCATTCTGGAGAAGAGAAATCTTCAAGTTTATAATCAACATCAATCCATACCTAAAGATAAGGCACTATGTAGCAACTCCTGTCTGTTGAAGTTCTTTGAGAAGCTCTGAACATACCAGTTAAAGAGATATATGGTCTTTCCACACTTCCCTTTAGTAAATAGGACCAAGCTGTCCTACTTGGATGGACGGTTCCTGGACCAGAACAAGGTCATTCAGATAGACATGGCTTGTTCTGTTCTAGTCCCCATGCTGACAGTGAAGCTTGCACCAAATTCCAAACCAGCCCAAGGGAGCTCTGAAAGTTCCAAAGGAGCAGACAACCCATTGAGGCAGCACTTTCAAACTTGTTTCAATGGTTCAGTGAGGAAAATGGTATACCAGAACAGCAAAGCATGCAGTCTAAGCTCTTTTGTGGTCCAGTATGCCACTCCCTAGTATGCTAGTGGACCAGACTTAGCCACTATTTTGGGCCTCCTCATCTAGTCCATGCTCTCTCTTGTGCAAGTGAAGCATATTAGAAGGGGGCAGCATCTCCCTTAGATCACACCAGCATGCAGAAGGGAAGCTCCTATTGCACTTGGTGGCCCAGTATACCAGCTGCTGTGGAATCATCCATGCATTCTCATTATACCAAACTACGACTATAATTTTAATCCAGGAAGTTTATAGAACTGGAAGAAATTTCATCACTATATGTCTGAAAAAAGTTAGAAAACTGGGATCAATGAAATAACATGACGCAAACTGAAAATGTGGAGGGTCTCACACAGTTTGCAAAAATTGAACCCTTTTGATGAAGAAACCTTAAGAGGAATGAACAAATTTTATTCTGGTGAAACAAAACATCAATGCAAAATATAATGCAAAATGATAACAAAACAACAGTAAGTTCTCCCAGGAAGAAGGAGGATTCAAAACCACTAAAAGATTTATGGTATGGACTATAGGTATTGCTTGATAACGCAACTGTGTGCTGTGACTGTCAGTTTATCAGGAAAGAGGAGTCGTCTTAGAAGAGCTTCTTCCAAACACAGACTATTTACTCATCCATCCAGTTTTGGCAAAGGCAAACTCTTCAGCTGCATCCGCAAACATTTAAAAACAAAACAGCTCAAAAGCAGTTTGGGGGCAATAGTATGCAGGGACTAGCATTCCTATGCCACCTCTAATCCACATTAAAGGCAAGAAGCACATTTTCTTATCTTTAATGTGGATTAATGCACTAGTATGCAAGTATTACTACCTTCAAGCTGCTTTTCAGCCACTCTTTTATTACTGTATGTGGATGCAGCCTCTCTTCCCTACTAAGGGACGCACTGGAGTAAACGTTCATGTATCGAGAACAACAATAACAAAAAAAAGGAAATATTGGGTGCTATTGATATGAAATAAAAAAGTAAAAAGTACCATGCTGTATGCTAGGATAAGAGACAAATAAAGGCAGGAGAAAGGGCCCCCTGAGGCCAGGCAGACCCTCAGCACACTCAGCTGCTCTATTTCATTTGGGGTGGGACCATAACCCATCCCACACTAGGACAGGGGGCTGCAGGAGCAGGACAGGCCCTGTCTCATTCTATTTCTCATCACTGCCTCTGAAGAGCCCTCACTGGGCAGCATAGAGACTGTGAAGGCTAAGAGTAAAGGTTCCTGGCCTTCATAGCCTTCAGGAGGTTAATTTCTGGTAGCATGCTGTATCCTGTCTTCATACCCTCCATAGTTAACAGGGGTGTTGGACTGCTTGTGGACCAAAATACAACATCACTTTGGCACCATATCCTAGTCCACCACAGTGATAAAGAAACATCATTGGAGGGGAAGGGGGGGGACTGATGTATTCCATGCTAGGAAGCAGGAAGCAGACCCTTACTCCAGAATATACTCTGGAACTAAGGAAATGACTACTAAAATAACAGAACCTTTCGGCACAGAGTACTAGACCAGGCCATGGTCGCATCTGGGCTCTGCCACCTGCATTCTAGTGCAGGATAGTGGAAGCCATGCCCTGTCTCCTTTCACCCATATTGGACAAACAGACCAGCCTAAGGTGTCAAAAATGGCACCTTAGCCTGGAATAGCTATAGTCCTTGTTATCAAAGTCTACAACTGGACCAAGGCTGGTATAGTGGACCATGGAGGCATCAGATAGCATGCCCCTGTGATACAGTATACTTCAGATGCGCCTTTTCAGCAACATTCCAGGAAGGACCGCTAGGAACAGGTCCAGCCCAGTAGAAACTCTGAAGACAATGACTGAGAATGAAATTTCCTGGTCTACAGAGCCTTGGTGCTGCTCCGGGGGCTCTCTGGAGGCAGCAACAATGGCTGGAGCAGGACTGGCCATCTAAATGTGGATGGCCTTATTCTGACCCAGCATCAAACCCCCTCAGCTGAGGATGAGATTCTTGCTCCAGGACAACACAGTCCAACCTGTTCCAGAACACTACACATAAGTGTGGAAAGGCCATATGCTCCAATGTTCTAAACCCCAGCATTTCATTACGACCATATTATCTCCTTTCTAACTCTGAGTGCTAGAATTTCTTTATGACTGGAATGGAAGAGAAAGAAAGATGAGGAAGGAAAAGAACTTTCAGATATATAAAACACTATTCAGCAGTCTAGTTACTGCATACACACATTACTGAAGGCTACCTAGGCATGCAATGTCATTATTTCATATGAGCCTGTAAATCAGTGATTACAAAAAAAGAAAATTGACATAACACCACCTTTGGTTTTCCTCAGACCTTCGTGCCTCCCTTTTTTTAACTGTTCTTTTTAATTTTTCTGTATATTTTATAACTGATTTTGCCATTATACTGAATTGTAATAATATCCTTGTAATGATTTTTTTCAGCTGAATTTTATTTTATTTTTCCTCCTGGTCACATCCACTGCCTGAAATCCACTAACACAGACAAACCTGTCTTCCTGGGCCTTTTTACACATAACTGCAGCGGGAAAGTATCCCACTGCAGTTAAGTTCAGAGACAGTGGGCAGGCAATGTTTGCACCACAAGTGCTGGCACTGTCCCGAACCTAGCAGTGTGGATGGTCCATTCACATTGCCATAACAACAGGTACAGCAACTTTAGCTGCACGCTAAGCCACTGCTAAGGCAATTGCAATGTGATGCTTATTTGTGCAACCATGCCACCATATGCAGTGTTCACAGAAGGAAGCAGGGCAAACATTGCACCTGGGACTTTACAGGAAAGCCCTAGGTGTTCCCACAGTTACAGATGATCAGGCTGGCTGCACATGCTCTGGACTTGGCCAGAGGAGGTGTTGCAGGGCAAAAAGGCCCCTGGTTCAGAAATCAGTACAGTTCAGCAGCAGCAAACCACACACATTAGAACAAACACTACTAGCTAATTACGATGGGTGGAGCGGGGGAATAGGACAGTCAAGGGGCCCCTATGAACATAAGAGAGAAAATTCTTTTTTTAGTTCAGTAAAGTGAATGAAGCACAGGGCTTAAATGCGCCGTGACATTTCACATTTCTGTTCAAAGTTTCATCTTGAACCAGTACTTGAACCAGTTGGTCAAAGGTGTTGGGTTAGCATTCCCCTGTGGATATTAAATCACATCTCAATTTCCTGACACTATCCTCTATCCCTAAAATAGTCCCTTTTTTCTTGCTGGCTTATCTCAAAGTAGTAAACCATAGGAATTTGAGCTGTAAAAATCAGCTTGGGCTTTTCAGTCTCATTGAAGACCCTTTTGTCTAATGCTTCTTTTAAAAATATGAATGAATGAATGAATGAATGAATGAATGAATGAATGAATGAATGAATGAATGAATGAATTTTCAATGGCATCATCCTGGGTTTTCCCCCCTTCTTCTGCATTTACTTATTCATAGCTCCCAAAGCCTAAGGAAATCAAAAGCTGAAAAATTACTGGGAAGTCATCACTCCAGTGTGCACATGGGATATACATCAATATTGAAAAATAACCTTCCAGTGGCCTAATAAGCAAGAACTGTGAACTTGGAAGACTTTACCAGCCATGCATGCAAACCCAGAATCAGGAGAAGAGGAACAGCCACATATACTTCAGTGCTTTCTTTCATGCAAAATGGCTGTAGTTTCTACTACAGGTGGTAAAGAATCATAGAAATAAATAAAAAGTATTTGCACCAATTTTGAATGAAAGTGCCTCTCCAGTGGTAGCAGTGGATTTGCAAGCTGAAATGAAATTAGGATGACACCCTCCCGCTCTTCCAGTTGACCAAGGCTGTCACCAAAAGCAACTGCTCAGGGCAAAATAGCTTTGCAGAAGATAAGAGAAGACTTTCTGTGGAAAAGCAGGCTAAATGTTCCTCCACATAATGCAGAGCTTTGGCTTTTAATCTGGAGTTCAGAACAGTCTTTCATTTAACTCATCTGTTCACCAATTGTGATACCAAGCTTTAGAAATTGGGTGTGACTTTTTCAGATGCTTAAAAAAACAACAGTATATGCTTAAAACTGGATTAATCCCTGATTCCACAAATGAACATGAGCTTCCTGTAATATTTCCTGCAATATCCTATCCAGGGGCCTGTTCGCACTTGGCCCTTTTCTGGAGTATATCTTAAGATAGGGATGTGTGACCCACATGCTAATACAGACTCTGGTAGGCCTCACTTGGGGCCTGCTGTAGCCTGCACTACCATTAAGAGAGCAAGCTCCTGTTTCAGGATATATTCCAGAATAAAGCCCAGTGCGAATAGGCCCCAGATATTCAACTGTTTGAAGGACGCAGCATAACTACAGGAGAAATCACTTATCATGAAATCACATTTTGCAAGGCAGAAGAATTGCCTTCAGTAATCACCTGGAAGGAAAATTCTCATGTCTATACTTACGTAGGATCATTCTCAATAGTGTCTCTAATAATTTATAGTTGTTGACATTTCTTTCTGTTTCCTTTAAATTAGCAGATCAGCACAAGAAGCTTTTGCCTGCATGCAGCTCTTAATTTACCAGGAGATCAAGAAGACTTGATGAATCAAAGAGTGTCAGGGTCAAACCACAAAGTTTGCTGAACGCCTAGTGTGCAATTACATACAGTTTTGATTGATTATAGGTATGGACTGCAATCATTACTGAGCATGCATTACCTAGACAAGAAAGGATATTCTGTTCCATCTTACCCAGTGACCATCATAATGAAAAGAATACCCCCTACTCAGTAGTGATCATCTG
>MTQE01002208.1:27417058-27429433 GCA_014337955.1 Aspidoscelis marmoratus | reverse complement strand
GGGGGGGGGGGGGGGGGAGATTCCATTGAAACCAATGGGAATTTCCATTTTGATAGTAGATGGGGTAGGGGGGAATCAGCTTCTTTTTGCTGTGTTCTATATTCCTAGCAAAAATCATTGACACATATCTGTAGCTGAAGCAATGACAGAGATCCATATTCTGTTTTAATCATTACATGCAGTTTGGCTCTGGGTTTCTGGCAGAGAAAACTGGTATAAATGTTTTTATTCCATTTGTCCTTCATTCACTAGGCCAACACACTTCTCAAATATCTTGTTCTGTTGTACTGTAACTTACAAATCCACGCATAAGCAGACAATTGTATTTTGATAAAATAATGAGCATCAAAATTACCCAAGTTGAAGCAATCCTTGGTTAAGCCAAATAGCAGAACATTACAAAGATCCATCAGATAGTTAGATGGACCTCTGCCCCCCCCTCCCAATTGCACTGGGTCTCCTCCCTAAAGGTGTCCCTCCCTCTGCTGGCAGAGGTGGCACCCCAACACAGCTACCTAATAGGGCTACTTGCATGGCTGCCAGAAGACTAAGTCCTGCAAGATGCAACTTTCACTGATGCTCCTGACAAAAAAGGAAGTGAGCGCACCCAAGAGAAACTTATGAGCTTAGCTGGGAAGGCCCAGGGATTCTCTTCATCTGAACCTTCATCACCTGAGAGGCCACAGCAAAGTGTACATCAACCAAAATATGGACATAACGATGTTTTAAAAAGTCACAGAAGATACACAGGAAGGGGCAGATCACATTAATTCTCCTGACTGAACAGCATCTAGATGGGGTCATTTTTCCACTAGCTACCCAAAAGTGAGCTTCCTCTGTCGTATCTCAAAGGTCTGGGCTTCAGAGATTAAAACATTTTTATTTCATTATCAACACTCACTTAGCCAATTATTTGTACTCTCTGCTGGCCCCAAAATCATAGAGGATTCACCCATATACAAATAAGTGCCCTACTATCACTCTGACTGCACAGTTTCCTATGCTGAACATTTTTGCCCATGCCAAGAAAGTGAAGGGAAAACAGCAGAGCAAACGATTTTATACTACCCTCTGTACAGTGTCTTCACCTACACATACCATCACTTGTACAATTCTAGACATCTATAAAGTAGTTTTTATACCTACCTGCTGCTATCAGACTTAACCTCAAGCAGTACAAGAAACACAGCAAAACTCAATCAAAACAATCAACAAAACAGCTGATACACAACTCACCCCCTTTTTGCACTTACCTGCACTATCCCATGACAGGGCAGACCACTCCATTCCAGAATTAGCCATCGATCTTAAGCTGGGATGAATTGCTTCCAGAGTGAGATAAGGCCACCTCTGAATGCTTATTTCCCCCCTAGTACAGACACTATCATTTTAAACATTTTGTGCATTGTTTTAGATTTGTTGAATTTTTAAAGTCTTTTAATGTATATTCTGTTTTTAATCTGTTGATTTAATGTTGTTACCCTCGCAGAGACCTTTAGGTATGAGGCGGGATAGAAATGTAAATAAATAAACCAATAAACAGAAGCTCAGGAACAAAAGTGCAGGCAAAGTGTGCTAGAAAGTGGAAGGCCTCCCATAATCCATAATTACAAGCATAAGAGAGGCCTCTGAACCCATTCCTATCATGAAACAGTGTTCAGTGCAGAAAGAACTTCAGGAAACTTAGGCCACTTCATATGCTGTGCATTTTACCTGGATTCCTCTACCTCTTTCCAGAAAAGTTTATGTGCTTCTTGTTTTGCCTCCTTTATGATGAACATTCTGCTTTAGAAGTGTAAAATAAAGACTGAATTGTAAAGGTATGCCACTCCAAAAGCAAAACTCTTTAGGCCTAGGAAAAAAAAAGCTGCAGGAAATCAAACAAATCACCTACTATGTTTCAGTATTTTGTTTCTGAAATAATTACAGTTTTATTCTTTGTTTATAAAACCAATTCTCTTGGCAAAGTAAGTAATATTAACATACTTCAAGAACGTATTTAAGAATTACAGCATTAATACTAATGTTGCCACCATGTCCACAGTAAATGGACAGTGAAGACAGATCCAGATCCAAGGTAAGTGTAGAAGGGCCCAATGAGAAGTGCTTGTGAAGAACAACTGTATGCTAAAAAGTCCAGCATTATGCTCAATGTTTGCTTCTGAATCATAAAATTCTAAATAGGATATTAACATGCTATGATAAAAATTATTGTAAAGATACTAGATCATACCAACTACCTTTTTTCTACAGTCGATTTCCCATTATGCCTTTATTATGGGGTAATATTTTATTACCCCATTCAAATAACCAACAGGGAACAAGCAAGTACAGTGGTACCTTGACATACGAGTTTAATTCGTTCCGTAACCTTGCTCTTATGTCAAATCGCTCGTATCTCAAAGCAATTTTCCCATTAATCCATTCCAGCTCCCAAAACACCACCTCAGTTGTTTTTGTTATGTACTGTACTGTATTTACATACTCGTATCTCAAATCTTGCTCTCATCTCAAAGCAAAATATCACTCGCTCGGTGGCTTGTATCTCAAAACACTTGTATGTCAGGGCACTTGTATGTCGAGGTACCAGTGTATCTAAAAGCTTCTATATCCATGTGGTGATTTACAGAAACTTACAATGCAGCATAAGCCTCAGAAAACTGACTTCCACCTCTGTTTAAAGGGATGAATCAGAAATTGTGAAAAGAGTAAACAAGCATTTCTCTGACTCATTTTTCTTTCATCCTAGAGTAAGCAATTAAGCACAGAAAAATGAACATTGCTGTTCCTTCCAATGTGCAATGTCCAGGTCTCTATAGAGTATTGCTTTGGAAAAGAGGAAGAGAGAGAGACTGCTGTTTTTATGCATTAGAACACTTGAAACACTTACTCAGAGACGGATGTAGAAAGAAATGAGAAGGTAGCAACCTTGAGAGAGCTGCCTTTGCTTTCCAGCCATTCAAGGCTTTCTCATGAATGGGCTCAGATGCACCAAGTGAAGGAACAGTCATGTCACTATGCTCCACTGTTGGAGGGTGCGTCTGCAAAGTGTAGGAACAGACACGGTCTGCACTGTAGACCACAGAATTCCCACTTCTTTTCTTCTTGTGCCTAAGCCATCATTTCCATTAGAGACACAGAAAAAAATATCATTCAAGATGTTTCTCCTGTCGTTACCCTTAAGTCACTGAAAATTATTTGCATGGATTTCTGCAGGAATATTTCCATGGCACTTAGGGATCAAAATTAGTATTCTAGGTGATTAAATAAAGATAACTAGCATCAGGAAATAGATTTACCAGTTCTGATAGAGTTAAGTAATTATGAAGGAACAAGGCCGAGGCAGCTGTGTCCTTTGATAAACTCATATTCCAGGACTACTTCGCTGTGGTTTTCAGCAAGTAGGTCTGCTGTTGCCTACAAGCCACTCTGGCATCAAGCCAGCTTCCCACTCACTGCTGAAATATCCCATTCCTTCCACGGTTCCTTTTCCTATAGATAATTCTACTGAGCCTTAAAGTGATTGCAGGATGATGACACAATAAGAAAACATCAAGATTTGGCTGGCAAACAAACAAAATATTGATTAGCAATAAAAAGAATAAGTTTTACGAAACTTAAGATTTCGGCATATAGGGAACAATAGGGAATGTACTGTTCTAAATTTACTGAACTTTTAAGTGTTTTTAATCTATATTTTATGTCTATATTGTTTTTAATTTACTTTTCATTTTTAATGTGTATCTTGTGATTAATTGGCTGTTACCCGCCCAGAGACCTTAGGGTATGGGGCGGGATAGAAATGTAAACAAACAAACAAACAAACAAACAAATATAGCTGCTTAATATGTATATCACTCTGCCTCCTGTATTATTAGTTCAGGTGGAACAGATTGAGTTCTAGCATGCACTCCCTCTACTGGCGATGTGGTAAATTACACAATACACACATCTTGGCCAAGAGCAAAGTGCTGCAGTGTAAGCTTCCTAAGTCAATTTCATTAAAATGCACTATCACAAGCTTCTCTTATCACACTCTGAATTGCTGTCACTGGAGGCTTCTCTCAGGACAGCCCCAATGAAAAAATAAAAATCTTCTTATCACCTTGCCATTGTAAGGCATTTCCCTAGCAGCTCCTGCCTTGGCTTCCTTGTCTCGATAAACCTAACATGCACATCAACTGTGTCCAGCTAAGTAACACCATGTCTAAATTTGGTTCTCAGCTGTTATAAAAGAGAAAAGCACAACCTGTTTTCAAGTACCCTGGCACTCTGGATTACAAAGCAGCACGTGATTAGTGAAGCCTCTGAACAAAGCATTCCTTCCACAATTGTTTTCAACATGCAAAGGAAATTCAGAGACTGGAAGGATATGCACATGTGCCTTATCCCATGCCATTGTGGGCTGATCAGACGCCAAATTTAACAATCCAGCTCAAGCTTGGAGGCGTGGCAAGAGACACAGTCCATATGCTCGGCAGTGGCCTGGCACAGCCAGCAATTTCAGAGGCTGGGAACTAAGTTTTAGCATGGGCTGTCTCAGCTGAGAACTCAGAAGCAGACCACTCACAAGACTTCTTCTAGGAAACTAACAAAATGGTGTCAGGCTCCATGCACCATCCAATGGCATCCACGCACAAGTAACTGAATCAAATTACTGCTGAGGAACACACAGAAGACCACTTCAAAGAGGTCTCCCTTTGGAGCGCATTCTGGTGCCATTTTCTCACTGTGGCCCACTCCAATGCCAAGTCCCATGTGGGTGTGGCATTTCCATTGGGGGTATGGTCTCCTGGTAGATGGGTCTGCAATGCGAACCGCTGCAGGAACAGCCACTATCTTCAATAGATCATCAGACCACTGAAGCACGTGGACCATTATGTATATTTAAAATTAGCAACTATCTATGGAACTATTACTACTACATCAATAAAAACCTTGTTACAAGTTTGCCAGTATCCACCTTTTGAGCAAAGGTGTACTTAGACTGCACAGGGGGCACACACACCACCAGCTACACTGGTTTGCCACAGAACAATATTCCCCGAAAATATACATTCCAAAGAGCAGCCTAAGGGAAAACAATACAAAAAATTGGGGGGGGGGTGTCTTTTCCAGGGTCTATTCTGATGTTTCTGGGGCAATAATACTGCTTTTCTTTTTCTTTAAAAAGATGTGCTTTAAAAAACAACAACACACCTTTCACCTCAAGCTCATGTGGTATTCAGGGGATAGGGGCATTATGATTCTGCAGGGCCAGACCAGGTTAGCATCTGGATAGGCAACCACTGGAAGACGGCAAAGCTGCAGGCTAAATAGGCTGACAATTCTGGAGGAAGATAACAGCAACACACTTCTACATTGTTGCCAAGACAATATGTCATTTCATTTATTACTTATATCCCCTATTTTTCAACCTCTAGGGGGAAAAAACACAATGTAAATACAAATACATACATTAACAACAGCAACAGGCTATGAAGAGTCTTCAGGCCCAGCCAGTTCTTGAATGCAATCTGGTATTCCGTGCCAGAGGACCTGATCCAGTCTTCAGGGAAGCTACAGAGTTGTCCTCAGTTCCTTCAGGGTGTTACTGGACATTGGCTACCATGCATAATGGTCTTCTCTAAACTACCAATCAAAGACCATTTCTTTTACTTGAGCCAGGGAAAATCTATGACGTTTTAAAGCCAACTTCTGTTTTGCATTGGTTTTCTTTGGCATAGATCATTTAATTTTCTACTGTTGGCCTTCTCCATAGAATCTTCTAAGGACTTCCATGCAACAGATATGATCAAACCAGTGTAAGCATCATTGCTACTATCTTAGATTACCTGCAGAACTGTATTCTAATAGTCTCAAGGTCTGTGATGAATTTATTCTTGCCATACAGAAACCCTTACTTGTTAAAGATTTTCCTCATGATCCTTGACTGATACCTGCATGTACTGGATAGGTTTCAGATAATTCTCCTTTTACATGTATCTGGCTGCTCTCAAGTCTTTGTTTACTTATTTCAGTATGTGTATTACTTTCACAGGAGAGCAAAGGTTTCAAAATGAATGGATAGCGCCAGCTGGAAGCCCTGTTTGTTTGATGGATCTGCCAATCTTTCCCAGATGCACTTAACAGTGGACATTGGTTTCTTGGCAGGGAGTTTTAGTTTGAGCTTTACAGTACCACTGCACTCAGTATGTGGTGACCCAGCCCATTTACTGCTGTCACGTCATGTGCATCTTTAAGAGAGATGCAGAAGTAAGTGGTGATTTCGAAGTAATCTGAAACAGCAGTGTCTTTTTCATGGGGGTGTGTGTCATTTGGTGTTTATGCAGTTGCCAGAATAAGCTGTTTCCAATTAGCAAACTGTTTGTTGCTGCAAAATGCAGCAGCCGCAGTCCATTATCATTAGTCTGACCAACATCACAGTTGGCCAGAACAGGCACCTAGACAAGTCAACTGGCTCCTACATGAGTGTGGAAATCGCTGGCAATAAACAATTCGGTGATCTTTTGGAACAGAATCAAAGGAGGTTTGGAGTTGTAAAGAGAAGTTGTCTTTGGTTTAACTGACGCTTATTTCTGTAGGTATATATGCAGCAAAAATGTGACCTCAAATGATACTCTCTATTGCTGGAAATGCAAGTCTGCTGGAGACTGGTTGGAAAGCCAGTGTGTTTTTTCTTTGTCCTTCTGACCGGTACTAAAATTAGAAGATATTCACCTCAACACCAGTATCTAGAGCTGACAGGTTGCAGTTCAGATAGTGCTGCAATCGAGGCCATTTCCCCCCACTAACCCCTGGTACAGTCCAGGAAGGGGGTCTAAGGTGCCTGGCTTTCACTTGTGCCATAAAGCTACCACATAAATACCACGAAAAACACTTAGCATGGTCCCTTCTATAACAGTTTCGTATGGTTTTGCTTTCACACTTTTGATAATCTGATTTCCCTTGTTTAACGCAGTCCTAGAAACTTTCAGTTTTGAGTTGGGGCCTGTGAGGCAGCCTTCACACAGTGTCATCTGGCACACACAGTCAGACCCCCATATCCACTGATTCAGTAACCACGGTTTCAGTTAACCAGTTACTGGATCAGCCCCCTCACCCCCTATGGGCGCGATAAGGGAAAAGCACCCAGAACCGGAAGACCTATTTTGGTCTCCATAGAGCATCTGAATAAGCATGTGACACCACTGGAGCTCGTCTCAAAATGTAAGGGGGCACGTGGGAGGCAGGCAGGAGGCTTCCAGTGGCATTCCACGCCGATTCCAGCACTCTCGTCTGGTCTAGTGGTTAGGCAGACAGACCCTTATCTGGGAATATTGGGTTTGACTCTGCCCTCCCCTACAAAGCCAGCTGGATGACCTTGGGCTAGTCACAGCTCTTTTCTGAGCTCTCACAGCCCCACCTACCTCACAGGGTGTTTTGTTGTGGGGAGAATAGAAAGCTTTATCAGTCACTTTGAGTACCCCTAAACGGCTGAGAAAAGCAGGGTAGAAAAGCCAACTCTTCTTCTTCTCCAGAGGCCAAAATAGGCCTTCCAGAGGCTAGAAAAGCACTTCCGGTATGACCCCAGAACTGGAAGGCCTGTTTGCAATTATCTATGGTTTCACAAAACTACTGTAGGGGCCAAAACATTTCCCCAGGTGGTATGGGGGTCCGACTGTACTGGCAAGGACTACTCACTGGCAGTTGTGCCAGGAATAGTGACAAGGCAAAGTGTGCCAACGGCTATCTACATTTCTTCAACCCCGGCTTGGCCTAATTTTTAAGGGGGGGGGGGAGAACAAAATTTCTCCTGCTTCATTGTTGCAGAACAGAGGATTTCTGTAGTAAATCTGAAAATGGGCCTAGAAATGAGCTGTTATAAGAGGATGGAAAAATGTAACCAGACTATGGAGTATTATATGGCCTACTCCAACCACAGTGGTAGAATGCAGTCTGGGAAGGGCTAGAAGACCATTTTAAATCTCCATTTGGAGCACAGTTTTCACACCTAGGGGCACTCCAGATAAGAGGCTCATGTGGCCAGCATGTTCCCCGGAAAGTCATAGCTACGCGCTGGTGTGGAAATCCAGCACTCTTGAGATACATCTGGTACAATCTGAAAATACTGTACACTACTGAATCGATTTACCGGTGGTAGTAGTTCAGGTTTCACCTCCACAGCACAGGTGATATATTAATATACTAAACCAACTTCCCGGCAGCATCACTGATATATTGATTGTTTATGCCTTCCCTCTGCAGTCTCCTCATGGTTGCCATAAGTTCCAGCTTTCTGAAATGTCTTTCATAACATGATTTTGTGGAAGAAATCACTGTAATGTGAATGGTGTTCCTAGTGTTTACTACTTTACACTTGTGCAAAAACTGAGTCCCAGAACTCTATAGGCAACAAGCAACCACTGCTGCTTGGTATTAATTTGCTATAATTTGATGAGTTTTTTTTTTAAAAAAAAATAACCTCAGATTGCTTAAATTAGTCACAAGCCTATTTGTCTGCATGATCTCTAGACAACCGAACAACACAGCTATATGAAAGATAGCACTCTTTTGCTTTTAAAAGTCCCAGATTTCCAATACTGCTGTATAGGAGTGGGGATGGAGATTTATAAGAGTTCAGAATGTCCCCCAAGGCCTACATGTTGATTTCAGCCCTATTAATGAGCACAGCAGGGCTTTTTGACTGTTTCTTCCTGCTAATGGTGGCTCTTCCATGCTGCATTGTGACACCTGCCAAGAAACACAGGCACCACACAGAGGGAACACGTGGCAGTCACTCTGGATCATACAAAAACAGGTGACAATCCTGAAGACATTTTTTCCCAACCACCAAATTTCAGTTTAGCCTTTACTAACAGAGAAAATATTAACAATATTAAAGGGTAGAACAGAGGCATTAACTGAAAGCAATCATTTTTACTGACTTTGTATTCAAATAAGAATAAAAAGTAGTTAAGGATTTTGTTTGTTTGTTTACCCTTCATACTTCACTTTAACATTCAAGCTTTAGAAGTGGTGTTTTCCCTTGCTGCATATAAAATAACCTTACTCCTTAGATATGGAAGATATTTAGCTCCAACCTGTATACACTATTCTGAACTGAATGAAAGCAGATATGTTATTATTCTATATCCATCTGGAAATATTCCATAGTGAAGATAAAACCCACTGAAAACATTACCAAATAGAAGGGACAAGTAAAATTACACGTCCAGTAATTTACAATAAAATGTGTTTATGGAAATGGATACTGTTCATCTTGTGGTTAGAATCCAGTTCTCTGTGTAGCATCACATAATATGTTTACTTCAGCTGCCAACTCCTGCCAGGGCAAAAGAAGGGTGCCACAAAGGGGCTTATAAGTACCATGGCACAGAATTGGTAAAAGTGGGCTCAAGAAAGGGTGTTTTTCCACTGTCACTAGAAGTACCCATTAAGTACCCATTAATGGGTACTTAATGAGTACTTTGAGTTACAGTGGAAAAACACTCAAAACTAGCTGCTGACTGTGATATTACATCATGAGCAACAGGAAGAAATATCCAAAATCTCCCCATTTCCCTAATTACCCATTTCACGTTGTAAAAAAATACAAGGACCAATGTTTTGCTTTTTCTTTAGGAGGGGAAGATTTCACCAAAATATACAGAAGCAGTAGTTCTGTAAGACTAGTATGATGTCTGTCTATTCAGCCATGGCAGCAAACATCCAGAATAGTAAGTGCCCATACTTGCCCTGTGATTTTACAATGCAGGATTGAAGCAAGATCCCACATCTACCTTTCAGTCTCTGGAAGGAGCCTCAGGTAGCCTTAACACACCTAACACCATTCTCAGAACATTCTTCTCTGCCTCCCACAGCCACACCTTCCTCTGCCTACTACAAATGAAATCAGAGACTTCAGTCCTCTCTACCTAGAATGTTCCCAGTATTATTTCCCAATACTGATACAAGGAAAACTCTAATCAGTTTGTTTGCACACAGTACATGTATTCTGTCTACTTCTTAACAAGTCAGGGAGGCACCCACTGTAAACTCAAGAAGTTTAAACATCTAAAATGTATTAGCTCAGATTCCTAGCCATATGCATGAAAGTCAGAAGCTATACATTGAATAAGATTTTCCTTTCCATGAAAACCACTATCGGCCATAAAAGAAACTGATTATTTTAAAAAGTTTGATCTTCCAATACTGTAGCTTTTTTGCATCTTCTGCATTTAAGAATGGAGAAAGATATGAACCAAAGAACAAATACACTAAGGGGATGTATATAATTCTGCCCACATTCAGCCGATGACATCTGTTGCTTTCTCTCTCCCATGGCTAGGAACTGTTTATTTAGAACGTTTATATCCTGTCTTTCCTATAAAGCCACGTGCTTGACCAGGTTACTGCTGATTAAGGAAGTCCAGGCTTGAATCCAGGTCCCACTCCCTATGGTACATCTCTAGGCAGCAATTAGGGACTTTATGCCAAAGCAGGTCAAATCACCAAGGTCTGCTTTAAGTGCCCTTTTAGACACACACACAATTTATCTCACAATTGATGGGCAGTAGCAACTACTCTAGCTGGGAGCAATCATTCTGTGGTCCTCAACCAAGCATCACCCCTGAAACACAGTGAAGAAGCCCAGTGCTGTCCAGTGCTGCTTCAAACAGAAACAGAAATTCATTTTATTATATGGCTGATGTGACTTGTGAATCAAGGGTGCCCTCCATTTTGGAGCCAGCCCTACCAGATTCTATGTCAAAAATAATGATGAACCGTTGCTCAGTATGCTACCATGAAATGTATATGCACTAAAGCCTCCAGATCCTTTACAGAAACAGAAGGGAATGGGGTGAACAACATGAGTTCTTCATTCAGCATATATAGTACAGCTTGCGTGCCAGTTATACCACACTGTGTAATAAACACAGGGGTACTCAGTTAGGGGCAACCCTGGGGCAAACTAGGGACCCAAAGGCCAAACCTATATTTTTTTAAAAAAAAAAACTTCATGCCCAGGTCTCTGTATATTTGATCCTTCCACAGACAGGAGAAAAATCACTCTTGGGGCAAGAAGGAGTTAAGGTCAGATGGAGTGGGAAGGTTACAAAGCTTCTGAGCCAATCCCAACCTGTTTTACCACTGCTGGCCAAACAGAGCCTTAGAAAATCAGCACAGTGGCAGCAAATCAGTGGTGAGCATTTCTTGCTATTGGAGATGTTGCTAGGCTTTGAGGCAAAGGTCAGGAGGAATGTAAGAGGCTTTGGGGTGCTTCTTTTAAAACCTTGTGTGATGCAGGGGTTTTTTTTCCCCCATTTGGAAATATAAGCCACAAAAATGCTGTGTGATCATACTCATAGCTACTGGTTAACTGTTGGTGGACATTTTGTGCTAAATTCCACAGCATTTCCGTTCTCAAGTTATTTGTTCTCAGTTGGAAATACAGGACTCCAATATGCTTTGAAGAATCATAGGACAGTGTTCTCAAATCAGTGAACACTGAAACAGCTTTTTTGTTATTTGCTTGTTTTACTCACTGCTTTGGTTCTGATCTATTAGATTAAGGACAGATGGGTTGTACTATACATGAATGAGCAAATCCAAAGACCCAAAGATGATATTTTTCCAAAAAAAAAATGCCCAAAGCGGTTCACAGGAAAGCAAAAATACAATAATCATAAACAACAAAATGCAACACAAAATGCAAGAATATAAAATTACATCATGAAATACAGAACAAACTAGGGGTGTGTACAAATTTTGGGGGTGGTTGATTAGTATCAAACCCAATGCAAAGAAATTTGTATTCATTTGAATAGATCCCCTTTGAATGTGGTAGGATTTAAATTCAAATTGAATGTACGGTACGAATGTTCAATACAAATAACACAGGAATCCCATGTATCCACTCTGAACACGCCAAATTCATGCTGAAGCCACTTCAAACCCACTCTGGATCTGTGCAGATGTGACTGGCCCAAACGCTTTCCCACCTCCCCAGGTTCATGAATGTAACAAAGCTTTGTACAAATGTTCTGAAATATTTGAATTTGAATGTCAATCTTCAACTGTGCCAACATTTTATTCAAATCCAAATGTCCAAATTTGAACAAATCTGTCCAAATTTTGAATGTTACAAATATTGATGCACATATTACGAGAACCAACTCAGAATAATCATGTAATACAGAACAAGCATAGTGCACATTATAAAAATGAACAAAACAGTAAGAAAACTGATCAATAAGTCACAGTACAAAGTGGCCTATCAGAGGAGTTAGGCTACCCTAAAGGCACCAAAGATAAATATGGACAGTGGAATGTCATATGAAGCTTTTATTTCAGTATTCAGTAGTGAAAGTAAAGAAAAAATGCCAAAAAAAA
>MTQE01002208.1:27405456-27416971 GCA_014337955.1 Aspidoscelis marmoratus | reverse complement strand
AAAAAAAAGCTCACATAATGTCAACATATTGTAAAACAATTCCACCTCAAAGAGGTATTTTCAGATTAGGAAATATTTTAACACACTTTCACCTCTACCACCCCCATCTTGAGAACTACAAAGTAATCTAATATGGGCATCTGTCACTATATTTAGAACTGTGAAAGAAGAAGAGCTTTTTAATTTGTAAAGACACTTCCCAGGAGTTTCTCCCCTTCATATACAACCAGAATGAGAAGCTAACACCTGTAATCCCCACTTCAGCTTGTCATCAACCTCCATAATTTCCCTCAAAAAGTTGCTCCTAAACATCTGAGGGTCTACTGGGAATGAAATCTATCCAGCATAAAGAACTGCAGCTGGGAGCCAAAAACAACAAGTATCTGGAAGCTACTGGAGACATTTCTTATAGCTTCCAATGACTACCACCCACATTGTAACTCCCCCCTCTTTCCCTCTGCACAAGTTGAAACACCTTCCACCCGTGTCATTTGGGCACATAACCTCAAAACAGTTTTCAAAGATTTAATTCAACTAAACATTCATTTGCAAGGATCAAAACTTAACTGCCTCACTGTTAAACAATACAAAGCACTGCTTCAGTATTTATCTTCTTTCAAACAACTCTTCAAATAGTAATTCACACTGCACAATATTAAGTTCATGATGAAGATCACACACAAAAAAACAAAAACAAACCAAACATGGTCTCTTGATCTGTTTGGAAAAGTTGATAGTAAAGTTTCAGGGAAAAGATCTTGGAAAGGAGAACATTACAGGGACAAAGAAACATCAAGAAGGAGATGGGAAGTCAACAAATGTAATCAATGTGATTTTAATTTTTCTAACAGCGTATGTTTTCAGTTCTATTGAAAAAAGTAAAATAGTAAAAACAAAAGAAGAAAAGGGAAAGTTGGCAGTAAAATGTCAAAGTCAAGTCAAGTATCTTCAACTTTAAGTACAGTTGGACCCCTATATCCGTAGGAGATATTTGAAACACTGGGAAATCACACTCAATTTCTCATGATTCTTGGGAAATCTCACATGATTTCACACTATTTCTGACTGTCCCAGGCATCTGGTCACTACAGATAAGTGAAACCACTGTTACAGGAGCAGCGGATACAGGGGGTCAACAGTATAACCACCAAATACCTGGCTGAACATTATTTCTGGTAACAGTTTTGTAGTTACAAAATGTTTTAAATAGCAGTAAAATTGTAAGCAGTAAAAGGGATTTAGACAACAGCTTTCAACCACAACCCTATACATTGTTTTAGCTACCTATCACCGTTAACGTGCCGGAAGTGCTACAAACCGTAAGCCTGCCACCAGACAATGAGAAGAAAATGCACCATCTTGTTTAGATTCTGCAGTTATCTTTTGTATTCCCTGCCAGATGGTCAAGTATGATAGAGGGGTCTCGTGTGGTAACTTCTCAGACGCTAGAAGAACCTTACCCAGAGATTGGCCAAGGCAAATGCGAGGTATTTTCCAGCATCTGTTAAAAACACACTATGTACTTCACAAATCTTTTCAAGATTAGCTGTATATTTCCTACTATCATGGGCTGTGTCCAGACAAGAGGTACATTCAATCCCCACCCCCCTACCCCATCTTTCACTCGGACTGCCAGACTTTTCCATGACCTTCCCAAAACTGTCTAGAACATGAGGAAAATGCATTGCAAAGCTATCAGGCGAACTCCAGTTGTGATGGAGAATTTCCTGGGATAGCCTTGGATGACTGGCAAGATGTATATGAAGTTGCCTTACTGGGAACTTCTGATGTCAACAAAAACAGCAAAAGAAAGGGAGTGGCTACTTGGGTGCCTTCCAGAAGTTTCCAGAGAAACAGCTTCATATGCCCCTAACCAGACATGAAGGGAAGGACATCTACTGCAGGGGTTTGCTGCCTGCATCTGGTGTGGTCCTGCAACAGGCAACTGCAGGATCTTTTTTATATCCAGAACTGCCTCTTGCAATCTGGACACATTCATGGCATCTAAATAGTTATAGTTCGAATTCTATATTTTAGTTCCAGATATACATATGATTACGGATTTTGTTCTTTTGAATGTATGGATTTTATGATTTATGGGTTTTGTTATGATGCATTTTATTCACTGTTCTGAGATTTTGATACAGTGTGATACAAAAATCTAAATACAGATACAAATACTGTATTTTCTGGCGTATAAGACTACTTTTTAACCCAGGAAAATCTTCTCAAAAGTCGGGGGTCATCTTATACGCCGGGTGTTGTTTCTTATACGGCGAGTATATCCCAAACTCTATATTTTAACTGGAAAGTTGGGGGTCGTCTTATACACCCAGTCGTCTTATACGCCGGAAAATACGGTACAATAAACACAGTTTTAAAAAGTATTTTTACAGTAGCTTAGACACGTAGGTTAAGGACCAAGGTTACAAAGGAATACGGTTTGAAGGCTAGCGACAAACTGTCCTCAGGCTGGCTGGATCTGATCTGTTACTTACTATGGTATATGCAAAGCACTGCTCTACATTATTGGGAAAAGGTACCCCCACCCAAAACGGCACTATTGCTTAGGCATGCTAGTGCAATTTTACCAGCCCCTTAGAAGCAAGGAAAAGCCCTTCCTGGGATACACCTGCTCCTTAAGCTCTTTTCTCTACGCCTGGGAAGGCAAGAACAGATGCCACTATACTGCATAATGTTGGCATCATGAATTTTCAAGCCTGCTGGGAATTCCCCAAACATACACCATTCACCAGAATGGCAAAAATACTTGGTGGCTATTCACTCTTTTGAGAGATGGGGCATGCCAGAGGAAACCCCAACAGACCCGTAAATGCACCATGATGCGTAATGACATCAAAAAGCACAGAAAGGTGTCATCTTGCCTTATGGCCTTAGACCTGCAGAAGGCCAAGAAGCCAAAGAAGAGGAGAGGTGGTGTATCCAGGGAAGGGTCTTACATTACTCAAGGGAGGCAGGAGAGAAAGATACATCTAAGGCTGCAATAAGACACAATAAAAGCATCTCCGAGGCAACTCTGAAATGGCTAAAGCTTCATGTAGACAACACAAGCATTATTTTGATCATTCGGAGTAAAGAACATCCAGACAGTTTATTCCAGATTATCCACCCAAGGCAGAAGAAGAAAATACTGTCTGGATGAAGCTTTAGAGAAGGCTTCACAAACAAGACTGTTCACACACCACTCTGGTCCTCACCCCTCAATATTCTGTGACAGAGAAGGTGGATTAGAGAAGGATTGGGAACACAAGGGCTACACACTGTATATCTAGGGCTGCGTCCCCATGGGCTTCCACTGCCTCGCAGTGGATTTGGGGCAGCCTTAAAGCGAATCTTAATTCACATTAAGGAGTCGTCATGGCAATTGAGGACAGGGCAGGTTCAGGGCGAACCTGCCCATCCCCATGAAAACTTCAGCAAACCCCTGCATCGCGATGCCGCAGTTTTCTGCACCCATCCCTTAATCACCCAGGTAAGGGCTTGATTCCCCCCAAATGATTGCTCAGTCAGCTGAGCAACTGTCAGACAGGTATAGGAGCTGTCAAGAACACCAGCAGAACTCCGGTAAGATGATTAAAACAGAAGTGAAAGCCACATCTGTTTTAATCATTTTAGTGGAGCTCTGCTTGTATGCCTGTCAGCCCCTATACCTGCCTGATAGTGGCTCAGCTGACTGCAAGGCAGCTGTCAGGTGGTTTTGGGGGGTAAATCAAGCCCTTACCTGGGCAATTAATGTGATCGCAGCATTAACAGCGAGGACAGCAAAACCTCGCCCTCTAATGCTGCCATTCTAACCCGGGAGTGTCCCCATGCCCCCAGGATAATACGTTCTTGCCCTGTAATTCAGGGAAAGAACAATTATTAGGGGGGGGTCAATTTTGAGGATTTTGTCCCCCATCTAACACGAATTAGGGCTTTGCATGGGGACTCTCACGAGGCGAACTCGCAGTATCCTTACCATGGGGACGCTTACTAAGAGACCTCCTACACACCTCTGAGGTACCCCTTTTGTTATGTGTGAAAACAGTCTATATACTGGCCACTTTGATATGGAACAGGGTTTTGCACAGCTCTATTTTTTACTTGAACCCCAAGATCTGCCAACCATAACCAGAGAAGAATGATAGTTCCAGACGTCATGCACGTTTTGGGGCCAGCACAGATTGCCTGATCCAAATTGCCTGCTCTGGATCAACTAAAGGTAAGTGCAGAAAGGCTCCGTCTTTTCATGAGTGGTAACCAGGATGTTTCAAAATATCAAAGGCAGATTTCCAATAGAAACCTTGGCCCTCCCCTACCTCTCAGAAATATTCCATGTGATTCTTCTGCCTTTAATAGAAATTCCCTTCCCTATTTATCTTTATTATTCCACACACCTACTTTGGGTAAGAAACTGTTATTCCGTTGTCACCAATGATAAACAGCTGGGACACCGATATTGATGCTTTTCCATACTCTAGGCAATTCCCCTCTATCTCCAGGTACAGATTGCAGAGAGGAGTATATGAATTAGCACTCTGTAAACCCAGTGATCCCCTGTATAACATGGATTTCCTAGTAAGCCTGGAAAAACTACAGTTGGGTAACTGGGAGAGCTTGAGGCACCCCCTTCCCTCCATGTGACAGCACGGAGGTGGATGCCGCTTCAGCTCCAGTGCATCCGCTGACAGACTGAACGCAGACTGACATAGTTTGCACGCACATGTAGTAAGGCAGGCCCCAATTCAAGGATATGATCCAAAATAAGGACCACTGCAGAAAGGACCATAATAAGACACAACCCAAAACTAAAGGACCACAAGTCATTGGCAAAACACTTCTGTATTACGCGTAAAGTTCACTCCCGAGTATTTCTAGTGTGGGCTTTTAAAGATTCTCATTTGAAATGCTGAAAAAAAAATTGCCAGACTACAACATACAAATCCTGGATTAGCAGTTTCATTCAGTACGGCCATTTCCTGCAATGTGGGAATTAATGGTGTTTCTTCCAACAGCTCTGAAAATCTGGTCTGAAACAGCTGACTGAACAAAGGTGGTCAGAGAGGACAGGCACTTATTAAGCAGGAGCAAGCATCAAATAATGGGAAATTAAAGGCAGGGCTGAGGTTTCAGATAATTAACCTTCCCCCACTTCAGTGTGAACCAAGGGGTTATGTTTATAAACTGACATAAAGCAGATCTGATGCAAATGCCACAATTTAGGTCTAACACATCTTGGAGAGCGCAACCACAATACCAGTTATACAAAGGCTTTGGAAATTCTACACCCACGGGCTTAAGATTTAACACCACACTCTCAACTACAGTTCTCAAAACTTGTTCTCTTCTGTGTGTCTTCTGACCACAATCAGGCCCAACTCCTGTCTGGAGGACAAGAGATAATAATAATAATATCTCTACAGGTTGAAGAAAGCTCAGAACAGTCCAGTGCTTATACTTCAGATTCTCATTCTCTGCTAAGACGATGCTTAAATAAGCGTAGATTGCAACATTCACTATTCCATTTCCTCTACTGTTCCCACTAACTTTATGTTTTAAGGTGCTTGGGACAAGGAGTGCTCTTTTATTCAAACCAAGCTATAGAAAACAAAAGGAAAATGCTAAGATGGCAATAAATAAACGTGGCACACATTTTTGGTTAACAACCTGTTAACAACCTACTTGATTTTTTAAAAAATCTTGCTTAAGAAAATTATAATAATCAAAGGTGGAATTCATGAAATAAAGTTTTATTTTTATTTTGGAAATTTTAATTGACTAAGCCAATCTTTCATTAGGAGAACTGGTCACACTCATTGTGTTTTCGTAATAAATGAAAATTCATGGAACAGAGTTAAAGCAAGATCTAGCTTGGTCAAATGGATGCCATTTCTATAATAATAATAATAATAATAATAATAATAATAATAATAATAATAATAATAATAATAATAATAATAATAATAATAATAATAATAATAATAATAATAATAATAATAATAATGTATTTGATCAGTCATATGACCATTTCAAAGTTCCATTTTCTTTTAGTTTTGGGGGAGATCTAGTCTAAGTCAAGAATTATTCCTATGAATCTCACTCCAACCTAACCATTTTTCCGAGCAAAAGCTTAGCTTCAGCTTAGCATCCCTTCCCTCCATGTCTCACTTGGTGAATTTCCCAGATCATCAAAACGCTTGACCGTAAAAGTGTCACATTTTAAGCAGGCATGCTTTTAGGTTGGTAAAACCGACGGGCTCTTTTTTTTTTTTTGGCACGGAGCTGCCAACAATCCTCCATTTGGCCAGGAGAAATGACTGCAGCAAATAAGGAATAAATTATGCAACTCTTTTGCCACAAAGTGCAACTGCGTGTTGGAAGGTTTCGCATTCATACCCTTCCTTTCAATTACTGTAATATTTCCTATTCCCCCTCCTCTTGCTCTATGCACTCTGTGAAAGAAAAATATATATACAAGGTAAATCTCTTCTCTTCCTCATCAAGGGAGAAACTCTTACAAGTGGCTCTGCGCCCTGCAGTCTAGAAGAGCTCTCTCTCTCTCTCTCTCTCTCTCTCTCTGCAACCTCGAAAATCTCACAGTGCAAAGGTTGCATTTTAACATACAAACCCAGAAGAGGCATCCATATCCGGCACTAGCGTCCTGACCCCTGGCCGACTTAGTGCCTCCTCCGGCTGGCACTGCGACCATTCCTCTCTGAAGTTTGAATGGGACGTTGTGATCCTTTTATGCAGTGTCTCAAAGAGACTCTTAAATACACTGCCAGCTTTCAGATAACACAACGCCGTCCAGCCCTTTAAAAAAGAGAAACCGATCGCCTCCAGTCCCCCCCCCCCGACCCCAAACCCAAACCCAATCCGCTTCCCTCCGGCAGCACGAGGGAACATATTCAGACCTCCTTGCGTAACTTTGTAGTCCTAAAAACTACACGCACAGCTTGCGACCGGAGGGGCGGGGGAAGAGATCTGTGGAAAATGAGCTCAGCATTGGCACCAGAACAATACTTTCCCATAGAAACAGAGAAATATGTTTTAATTCTTTGCAGGTCCACTCAAGTTTCACCTTCCATTCCCTCTAGCGACTTTTAGGAAGTTCGATTTACATTTGTAGTGCAATCTGGCTGCACGTTTATTTGCATTTTCTCTCCTTTCCTGCAAAAATAATAGTAATAATAATAATAAGTGTACAGCAGCCCATGCACAAGCCTTCCAACAGCCTTTATCTGTCCTGACTGTGCAAAAGGCGAAAAGAGCTCAGTAATCCCAGCAGAAGAATGCAAATAACGTCAATGCACAGCTGAACTACAAGCCCTGCCTTACAGGAACTGTGTGTGTATGTGCGTGTATGTGCGCGCGCGCCAGTGTGTGCAAAAAAAAAAAAAGGTACATTCTAAACAGGAAATGCAACTGAGAGCTATTCAAAGCCTCAAACTTCAAAATGCAATTGCATCCTTAAAATTGCATGCATGCAATTCCAAAATGCATGGATGACTTTTTGCATATCTGCAAGGAATACAAGTCGAAGCCTTACCTCTCTGCTGAGACATTTTCCCCTCTGCTTTGATGGGGGAGGGGAACAAAAGACTTTGCCTTCTCTCTTCAGTAGCTAGTTTTGCAACAAAGATGCAAACTGCAAGCGCTCAATCTTCATGCAACTGGAGTTTTTCTGACTTCCTTCTGCAGATCTCCTTGCAGAGGCAGAAGCTGCAATTGCACACCTTGCAAAACAAATTGCAAAGTGGGTTTTCACCCCCTGTTGCAATGGTAAGGAAGGCTGTGCTGCACCTACATGATGGGCCAGGACTGGCAGCTAAAAGCTCCAAACTTGGATCCGAGTGTCTTAGTGCGCAGACGTCCTTTCTACGATCAGCGCGTTGCTTCCTGGGAAATGTAGTTCCTCCGAATAGTCTATTGAGTGCTTCTTTAAGGACACTCCTTTCTCTTGATGTCGAAGGAGGGGGAGGATTAAGATACATGAAGCCAGCAATTGCAGATGTAGACAGTTATTAGGCGGTGGGGAATAACTCGCAAAGAAAATGTAGCAGAAAATGGAAACGGCATCTCCCGATCTTCTACTATGTAATACGAGGGCTACAGAGAAGCATTGGCTGGCAGTAGTAGGTCTAGAATATAACCACGTTGCAAGACTTCAGGTTAATCGATTAACGATCTCAGTGCAGTATATATATGATTATTGTTCCGGATGATGAGATCTCCTTTTTTTCTGCCTTCCTTTTAGCACTGTGCTCCCAGCAGCAAGGCAGCTCCGTCCCACGGCAAGCGAAGCCCTTCAGCTTATAATGGTCTAGAGCCCTGTGTACTACAATGGACCTATTTTCCATAAATTAGCCTTTTTGTTTTGTTTTACTGTATAAAAAAATCCAAGATCCAGTTTATAATGCCTTTGGTTCCATTAAGCCGTGGCTGCCATCTAAAAGGAGTCAACTCATAATGGGTTGTCTGGTGAAATCTTATATATTGTACAAGTGTATCAATTTACTTTTATGGTTGTATTATATTAAAGTGGAAAAAAACTCTAATGAATCTAATTTTATTTTATTTATATTTTAAGTTGAATGGAGGGAAGATGCATTCCAGCAAATTGCATTTAAATTCTCCCACTGATAAATAAATGCTGTAGCACACAATTTAATTTTTTTTTAAAAAAACACTCTTTTCAAACGTAATCTCTTACTACAAATAACAAAGTCAGTGGGACATTTATTGCTATCATTTAAAATCATTGGCATATGTAGTTCTCAATTCATCAGAGGTTTACTTACACTACCCAGGCATATTGCTCTAAAACAGCAAAGTAGAGATTCATGTTGCTTGCTTTCATATAAAGTACTGTATAGAATTGTATCTGTTAAAACAAGCCCCCTGCAGGCAGAGACCCTGTAAATGCCTACATTCTTCTTTTGGATCTATTTGTTAAGGATGAGCATATAGGAAAATGTATAGGCACAAAATCAGACATTTGACTTTCAGCCTGAATTTGCAGAAATGTCTTTATACACATTTGTGCACATGTGGTTAAATGCCAAGTTCTATTTCTGGCTTTTATTTATTATATTTATTATTTGTATCGATATCCCTCTCTTATTCAGAGAACTCAGGGCAGGACTCCCCATGGTTACTACACAGAAACTTCCATACAGACTTCGTGGCCAAGATAAACTGTTGGCCATTGCTTTCTTCTGGAACACACCAAGGCAGAGGGTTTACCCCTGAGCTACTGCATATCTCCCTATACATAAAGACTCAAAAGAAATAAAAGTGATGAAAGTTCAATGAAAAATTAATAAAACTATTAACTAGATAATGGAACTATATTACTAAATAAGTAGAGAATACAGGGTGTTTTTCCACTGTCACTAGAAGTACCCATTAAGTACCCATTAATGGGTACAAAAATGCCATTTCGTACCCATTAATGGGTACTTTTAGTGACAGTGGAAAAACACCCTTAGGCAGAATGTATTTTATATAATCCATATTATTCACATATACACATAACATATATAGCATAGAATCAAGAATTATTTTTAAAAGGTATCAAGGGAAGAAAGGTTCTGAAGGATGATTTATAAAAGAGAACGCATACTATACCTCAAAAAGCCATAGCTAAATTTGGATCATACTATTGATCTTCTAAGGAGAAGACAGGATTCATTGGAACAGACTGCTGGGAAAGACTGAAAGGAAAAGGAGATGACAGAAGATGGCATGGTTAGATGTGTTGTAGAGGCAACACAAATGAATATGGGGAGAATTCGGGAGGCAGTAGAAGAAGGGCTGGGTATGCTGTAGTGGACTGTAGAGCTCACAAAGACACAATGACCGAACAACAGCTACCACTATTTAAGTTGTAGAGAATCCATAAGGCTACTGCAAGGTACGTACCTCAAGAATAACCCAGCTTCACCAGAGACTTGGTCAGCTAACAGCCAGCGCTCCAAACCCATAAAAAACAAACCGCATCTCATATCCTTGTATAGAGATATTCTACACAGGGCCTCTCTTGCAGATAAAAGTTACAAAAAAACACATTCTTAGTTTCTCAAAAGATATAATTCATTCACGGTTACTTCAATGTCTTTGTAATTTGGATATTACTTCCATGTAGGAGCATACCTTCTCATCTTATTGGTTCATCTTCTGCCCAGAATTGTTGCTAGGGCAAAGCTGTCTAAACTGGACAGTTACTTATTTTTCATTATGAACTGAACTCCTACTTCTCTGTTCTCTGAAGCTCACAGGCCTCATTTCCCGTCATGATTCTGTCTTACCTTCCTTATCTGCCTACACATACGCCATCTTGCATATGAAAAGCACTTTGCTCAATTAGCTTTTATTTGTACAGTAGATGCTGCTTCTGATGTTCCTGTGGTTGACTCAGTCATGGTAGCTAAACTACATAAAGGAGGTGATTTCATTCTTAGCAGCAGCAAATTAATCAATATTGAACAATTAATCAAACTTTTAACCAATATGAATCTGCAAAAGCAACTTTTAATCTTGTGGTCACAATACTGAACCTGGTGTGAAGGGAGATGGAAGAAATTCCCATAAACAGTAGTAGTATTAAAATAGCAACAATTTATTAAAATAAAAACAAAATAAAATATGAAATATTGTAGCATAAATAATACAAAATAATTCCCCCCTCAGGATACTCATAGTACATTTGGAAGTATATTGCAACTGTAATAATTAATTAAATTTGAGCTTATAGCTAAAAAGAATAAATGTCCTCTATTTTAGATCTATTATATTAGCCAGAAATATTCCAAACGCAGTGAACCAGAAATAGAGTGAATGGTCATGCTGCCAGATGCTTGTGATAAGCCGGCGGTGCAGGTTGGGATAGGTGTGGAGCACAATTTCATGCTCCACACCTAATCCACAATAAGTACAGCTCTGGTGAGGGTGGGGATGCTGCTGGGCTGTAGCAGCTTAGTAAAAGTGTATACGCTGTTCAGCTGAGCTGTCCTAATTGCATACCAGAGGCCTAAGTGTGAATAGGCCTGAGACTGCTTCATAAAATCAGGCAAAGGTGACTTTCATATATAGCCTCAATCAGAGCAGGACAGACTTGGCAGCGAGTGGCTACTGGCATAGAGGTGAGAGGGGTTCTGCCCTTCATCACCCTCCAGAATGCTGTGAACACAAGAGTTGCACACATAGAGCAGAATTACCTGATCAGGGACTTTGGTCAGGACCAGATATAACACCAGAAGTAGGACCACAAAGTATGGCTGAAACTCCGGATTAAAGTTCAGCATGGGGACGGTGCCACATCCCACACACTGCCTCTATTCTGAAAGAGGGTAACTTCTGAGTCACTCCTCCCACCTTTCTCAAAGGTCGTCTGTTTCAAAAAGTGAGGCACAAGGTTGGAACAAAGGTAAAACATTTCCAGGACCTATTGGTATAAAGGTGCCATCTTCAAAAAAGGATCCAGGCAATTACAGACCAGTTAGCTTAACGTCAG
>MTQE01002208.1:27372718-27392504 GCA_014337955.1 Aspidoscelis marmoratus | reverse complement strand
ATGATTATGATTATGATTATGATTATGATTATGATTATGATTATGATTTTGATTATGATTATGATTATGATTATGATAGTTTATTTCTAAAGCGCTATACATATACTCAGTGCTGTACAATATTATATTAATCTTAGACAGGTAGGCAATAACAAGAAGAATGTACCTGGAGCTCTGGAATGCTTTGGGCATCTGCATCTATGGACGCCCAGAATGTTCAAAACTTAGCTGACACTTTACTAGGTGCTGCCTAAGTGAAAACTGCTGCCTTTATGGCAGCGATTGCTTTGCTCTGGCACTGATATCAGCACACATGTGCATCACCATTGCTGGGGCAACCAGGTGATGCAGTGCGCAATCATGCCTGCACTGCCAGACACGTGCTTTCCCTCCAGCTTTTCCACCAAAGAGGTGCAGATGCAGCATGCAGGGCTTATGGGTGTGGAGCAGTTTTAGCTGCTCCACACATATACATGCAGCGGGAACTCTGGTGCACACATTTTTCATATCTTCATGATGTGCAGATGCCACATGTGGGAGCTCACCCCGTCTTTACCACAAAGGTAAGTGTGAAAAGGCTGTCAGTGAAGACAGTGCAGTGGGCTAAAGTTGCAGGGTCACCAGCATATTTATACATTGTTTCTTAAATATGTCTGAGCATCCAGATGAAAAATGTCTCCAAAAGATAAGCTATGTGTCTAACCTCCATGAGAACATAACCAGTTACGGAAACATTATGACTACCTCCCCTACCTTACTCTAAGCAAAGCCTTTCTAATGACACCTGGGATCTGTTCTATTTTAAGATCATTTAATGAACAATGAACCCAAAGCAGCCAAGCTTTCTAAGGCGGAAGATATATGATTCTGGGAGTGGGGGGGGGGCATGGGGGCAGCTGCAAGGGGGCAGCAGAAGGCATTGGGGACAGCAGCTGCATCAGGGGACTGCATTAGGGGGACATGGCAGGGTCAGCAAGCATTGGGGTTGCAGGAATCATCGGGAGTGTCAGGAAACAGCCACAAGAGCAGGATATATTGGGGGTATGACAGCTGCATCAAGGGATGGCAAAGCATGGCAAGGAAGGGGGCAGCAGGAGTTGGGCATGGCAGTAGGGGCTGGGGGTGTCCATAATAGTGGTAGCATCAGGGGGCAATAGATCTTTGCCTGGCTGGGTCCATTTCTTTATGAAATGGAGTCAGGGCTGGGGTTATCCAAATTCCGAGTAATCTTTGAAGCAGGAAAGTCCTGAAAAAACTGGGAACACTACTTGGCATCTACTTTCCAAGGACTCAAGACTGCCCCCATCCTTTGAAATTATAATGTGTGATTGTGGCCCTGTTGTCCAAAATTTGGTTTTGTATATTGAATCCATCTTTTCTTTTTCAATACATGGGAAAGAAAACAATTTGCCTTTGCATGATTTTTTTTAAAAAATCCTTTTAAAAAATTGTGTGGATCCATATTTCCAGTTATATATTATTTAGCTTCAGGGTGGCAGTGGAACAAAAATAGCATGACTTTTAATTCACCGTGGCCATGGCAGATGAGGAGAGCCTGTAGTCCTCTCTTCCACTCATGCTAACAAGTATTTCCTTTCCTAAAACAGATCCTCACCTGCATCACTTTGCAAATTGGGCCATTCTAGATGTAGCAGGTATTTTTTCAAATACAGAAATCCAGTGCAACCCACAAGAGGCTTTTAGTTCATGATGCTTTCAAGTGCCCCTTTACTTAAAAGCTCGGTAGCTGGTTTGCTTGTGGCCTTTCCTCCCACACAGTTATTTACATCAGTAAAATGTAGATGCAAGATGCTTTTTGCTCAGTTGTGTCACGACTGAAAAACAGTCACAAGGATCTTGGAAGAAAAACTAGTTGATTGGCCAGTTCTAGAAGTTATGTTTGGATTTTACCTGTCTGTATGGCAGTGGCTCACAGGTCAAAATCACAATAGTGCAGAAACACAGCAGCAATGGAAATCCTTTTTTTTAAACCTATCAGGTCCACATTTGGACAAAGGCTGACTCCTTCCAGTGTTGCTTAGTCCCAGTCTGTGGACTACTGCTGGTGGGAAGGCAAACTGATACAACTGGGTTTGTAGGGCATTTGATAGTCATAACACCTTTTTATAGCAAAGGCTGTTTTTCTGTATGTTTTACCTTATTTTTGAGCAAGTATATGGTAGCCTTCAGAACACAGCAGAGTTTTCAAAGGTGGATACATAGTGGTTGTTTAGTTGTTTAGTCATGTCCGACTCTTTGTGACCTTATAGATGACAGCACACCAGGCCCCTCTGTCCTACACTTTCTCCATTGTTGACCCAAGGTCATGACTGTTGTCTCCATGACATTCCATCTCATCTTCTGTTGTACCCTTCTCCTCTTGCCTTCAATCTTTCTAGTGAAACCTGTCTTCTCAAGAAAAATCAATATGAAATTAGTTTTGGGAAGCCAGTCAATTGTATGAACAAATGTTATAATTTAGGAAGCATTCAATAGACAGATCACGGAAACAGGCCAGTAAATTGATTACATGTTAGAATCTGAGAGCAGGAGCAGCACTACAACCTTCCCAGGGTACTGTCAGCAGACGGAAGTTATTTTGTGATCCATCAGTTAAGGCTCTGTGATTCTACATGCTTATGTATTTATACCAAATGTGTTGTGTATATGAGCCAGCTACCAGTCTGCTAACAGAGAAAGTTGGATTCAGACCTTTTCTGAATTTATCTGAGTTTGATCCACCTCCGTGGATCTGTAATAACCAAACCCACTGATACAAACTGTGGAGGTATAGGACAGATGAACCATCTGCACTAACAATGCTAATCCAGCCCGTGTCTCCTTGGTTGTGATCACACCTGGTGAAATAGTCCATCCCATTAAGAATATGAAGCCGTCCTTATCCTGTTCACACCCAATTCCTGATAATTAGTCTTCAGATCATCCTCCGCTTGGGCTGCTATCCTCACACCTTTTATGATATCTCCCCAAGTCCCCTTTACACAACTCTTTAGTTCTCCACCTCTTGATTGCATCAACACCACCAGCATTCTGATCAATAGCGGCAACGAGGTGTGTTGTAGTGCTGATGGCAATCTCTATGCTAACACAGGGTACTGTCGAAGTAAGGGGACTGTGCCCCCAAACAGATGCAGCTGACACATATCTCCACCTCTGCAGCCTTTCCTATAGAAAAATGAGAGGCTGTAATCTGTCATTTTCCCTCAAGTTGCTAAACCACTTTCACGTCTCAATTTTCACTTCCTGGCTTTACTTTGCACTGAAAGAAAACATTGTTTCCATTGCACATTGCTGAAGGAAAATGGAAGATACATAGTCCTTAGAACTGTATCATTGACATTATTCCTCCACTCTTTCCTCACTCCCCCTCCTAACAGTACTTTTCTGGCCATTTGTTTTTTTAAATCCCTGGGTGGTTTTTTTGTAAATCCACTAAAGAGCAATTAGGGGGGGCAGGATGGGAGGGCACTGAGCAGGAGGGAAGGCTGGATCTGGTTCAGCCCCCTCTAGCCTGGTTCCCTGCTTACACATGACAAGAGAAAGTGGACTGCTCCCCCAACATGGATTAAGTCCTGTGTAAAAGTGGACTCCGGAGAAGCTAGCCTGATGAAGCACAGCCTACCCACAAGACAATCCCAGGGGGAAAAAATGTGAACGATGTGAAGAGAAGACAGCCAGAAGACATATTGAACTATGGGTGTGAGCATGGCCTTTGTAGCTGTGAAGCTCACATAATTAAATGGATCTACAAGGGATCCAGATTAAGGGACTTTTTATCCAGATCTAGCACAATCCTGTGCATTCTGAACCTAAAACAAGTACAGAAAGGGCTATGAACTTGATCTGGAATGTTTATCCATATTGTTTATTCCAATTGGAAGGGGTGAGAGGCACCCAGCACGCAATGCCATTTAGAAGGCTCAGGATTTTCTGATGCTTCCTTTGTTGTAGCCTAGGAATCCTGTTGCTGAAAATAATGTACATGGACCTCTTACTGATTCTTGACTGAACAAAAACTAAGGACAATAGCAGCAAAAGGAAAAGAAAAACATATTTCAGAAGTTCTATTAAGAGCGAGGTTTGTTTGGTTATATCTTAGAGTACATTATAAATGTTGGTCGTTGATGAAACTAGAACTGGGACACAATGGGATACATCATTTTCATTACAAGACAGGTTGTGACCTATGCAACCTTACATAACATTTCTTTATGAAAGCAATGTGATACAAAGGTCTCTGGATTACTAAATCAGCTTGCATTAGTCATCGGGATAATCTTGTGTTTGGTCCCAATTATCACTGGTAATATTTTTTTAAAAAATCTGCACAGGATATATATTTTCATTTCTATTTCTTATTTGTGGTTAGAATAATAGGGAGACAATGCTTTATCTAAAGAGTGATGTGGTGCTAAGATCTTGGAGATCAGACTCCAAATTTACACATGAGGTCAATTCACACTTTGGCCCATAGTCAACAATTAGGCAACGGCTGCATCCCCAAGCAATAAAAAGCCTGCTAAAAAGCTTCTTTTGCCTCTGAGCGCCCCATGCCCGGCTTTTCTCCAAGTTTCCAGTGCCACAAAAGGAGGAAAATCCGTGGGGAAAAAAGTGCATTTTAAAGAAGACTACCAGCGCACTTTTTGGAAGCCACGAGTTTTCCTGGCAGCATTTACAATGGGGACGCTCTGTGGCAAAAGGGGCAGGGATTGCCGCCTGCACACACAGCCATAAAACATTCAGACATCTCCCAGAACTGCAGCAGCTTCCCTTTCTTTCCCTTTCTAAAGGTTAGAACTTTCAAAGAGCCAGAATTGCGGAGAATTGCAACATGTTATCAGGTGTGAAGCGGGTGGATTGCTACAGTCACCGCTGCTGTACGGGGTGGATTTTGACAGTGATCAGAGGGAAAGTGTTGAGAGTGAATGAGCGAACAATCGTGTGGTCGATGGCTGCAGCCGCTGCCTTTGCCAGCACGGGAAGCCATTTTGGGGGCAGAGATCTGGGAGATGAACAGAGAAACGATGGCTATTTTTTCTTTGGACTTGTTGGGGGTTTCTTCCTGGTTGTGGCTGTGCAGAGCGCAGTCCCTCCCCGTTCCCGCCGGCACCCTATCAACAAGAGAGGGGGCGGGGAGCAAAAAATGCGGGCAAAGAAACCACGCTTCCGTGGGGATGGTAGGTGCGTTTTAAATGCGCGTTTTGCTGAGCTTTATGTGGACGCTTATTCTGGAATTGAACAGCACTTTTAAAGTCCACTGGAATAAAGGGACGGTAGAGGGAAACTAGAGAGGCAAATAAGTTGCTTGGGGATGCAGCCAACATCTGGGCAGGAGTATCTGCAGCTGCAGCTGTTTGCATGCTAGAAACAGCCCCTGCTTGCCCAGAAGTTGCCTAATAGCTGATTAGTTGTGAAGCACAAAATCTTGTTCCACAACTTTATCAACCTTTATCCCAACTTACCTGATAGCATCCTGCCAGTGATCATTCCCACTTCTGAGGGACGGGGAGGTTATTGGAGCTGCTGCACAAGCGCGCTGGCAGCTCCATTGGCCTCTTGACATGACTGTGACTGTGCAGAGCATGAGCATGAGCGTCATCATAGTGATGGCACTGACGTATGTGCAGTCGTGGAGGGCACCACACTCAAGATGGTGGCATGCTAAGAAGGCTGGCCAGTAATTGAACAAAGGTAAGTGTTTGATTACATTGGGGGGGGGGGTAGGCTAATGTTGACTAGAGAATCCAAGTGTGAGTGCTAGTCAACATTAGTTGACTGTACCTCTTTCGCCTCCATGGGACAGGAAGGGAAGTGCAAAAACACCCATGGGGTGTTTTTCCACTTAGCACAAGAGTACCCATTAAGGATACTAGTGCTAAGTGGAAAAATACCCATGGTCTCTCAGACTAACCCTACTGTATCTTAACTGTATGAATGAAAATAATGTTTTCGGCCTTCAACGTTTTAGAAAAGACAATGTATAAAGCGCAAATATAATTTCTCCAGATGAAGCTTAAGCCAGTTTGGTCTTGTGGTTAGAGTGCCAGACCCATACTTTAAAGTCATGGGGTTCAATTCCACACACACCCATGAAGCCAGCTGGGTGACCTTGGGCTAGTCACACCTCTCTTCTGAGCTCTCACAACTCCACCTACTTCACAGGGTGTCTGGTGTGGGGAGGAAAATAGAAAGCTTTGTCAGCCACTCTGAGTCCCCTTAAATGGATGAGAAAGGCAGAGTATAAAAGCCTACTCCTACTCCTACTACTCATTCTTTGAAGGTCCATGGTTGGATTCAGCAGGACTGGACTAGTTAGACCTGATGATTCCCACCATGGAAAGGTGTGGACTGAATCAGTGCCATGTGCACAATGGTGCCATTTCAGACTAACTCACCCCATAGCTCACACAAGCTTCAGGGCAGTTCATGAAGTCCCAGCCTTGGTCTGCTGGTAGTCAGGTTTTACATTTAATCACAACTACCACCATTTCTGATCAGGAGCCTCCTGATCAGTGTCTCAATCTATCTAAAGCAGACAGCTGCCCAGCATGGGGGCACGGCCTCACAGATCTACATTAATGTACAGAAGATGACCATGGAGGTCTTTGTTCCATACTAAAGGTAAGTACAGAAAGGGCAATTATGTACCATCAAGCATTCTAAGAGCCCCCCTTCTGCACACTGGTAACCTCACTGGTAACCTCCTGAAGCCTAGGACTTCCCTTAGGGCTTTTCTACTCTTGGCCTTATTCTGAAAAATATCCAGGAACAAAGGCTTGCTGTCCATAAGCTAGTGCAGACTATGGCAGGCCTCTGCCACAGTCTGTATTAGCATGCAGACAACCAACCGCTATCTCAAGGTATATGCAGAAAAGACCCTAAACTACTCTGCATGTGGAAGGGAGTCTTCTGGTATACTTGACAGCATTGCATCCTGAAATAGATGTCCAGGAGAGCTTTTCTGCTTGATGAATGTCTTAGTGATACCAGACCAGGGGAAAGAGGGAATGTTGCCACTGGAGGTCTGCCGTGTCAGATCCGTGAGACACTTTCACGATAAAATCATTCATCCTCATCAGTTTATCTGTATCCCACCTTTTCATGTTATGATCAGGGCAATTTGCATGCAATTAAAAAAACACAGAGAAATTACTGAACAGAATACAAAGCAAGATACAACAATCATACCTATATGTAGTGCAGTGTCAAATACATTTAATTCTAAAATCCAGACCAAAGAACAAGAACAATTTCTCAGACATATGGCAAACATCACTGTTTTCTCATCCAGAGCATGCAACAGTTTTCATTCACAGGTGGCTCTTCTGAACAGAGGCTTTCACCTGCAAGAGATTGGGGACAGAACCAAGGGAAGGACATAGACAAGGACAACAAATAGTCCCCAGTTGATCCACTGTGCAGCTCCTAACCTATCACTCTGATCTGTGTGTGATTAGACACTACAGTAAAGAATTGCTTGGTAGGGGTGTCCAGAGAATTATCTGATCCGATTATCAGTTTTGATTACTGAGGTCTGAAGATGTGGACAAGCCATTTGCAGGAGCCCAACCACCCAAAAAGCTCCCTGGATCCTTACCCATTAAGGATGAAAAGGGTCAGCTGAAGTTGCATAACCAGGTGGGTTTAAGGAGTAGTCAATGTTCAAATTTATTTATTTATTTGCATGTTTATCCCACTCTATACCCTGAGGTCTCAATGTCCTTAAAAGAGGCAGTACAAGGCTCTGCCCCATTCTTAAAAGTCAGTCCCTGGATCCCAGAAGGATTGAACAGCTAGTTGCTCATATGCCCTTCTTGGGCAAGATTCTGGAGAGGGTGGTGGTAGCATTCCACATGCACTGGTTTCCTCAATGGCTTGGGGAAAGGGAAGTGTCATGATCACCATATAAGGCAATAACAAAATCAGCTAATCACAATCATATGTGAAGCAGCAAAAATCCAACCCTTATCCACTGCCTCATCCCTCACCTCCATGTCAGTAGACATGAATTGTGCTTTGGGGGTGGAAAAGTGTATATGATACATTTATTTTTCACGACTTATAGAGTTTTGTTTGTTGCAATCTCCACTCATGCACATGTGTGTGTAACTGGTAACAATATTTCAAGCCTCTAACAAAATGGACTCTGACTGCATCCAAGGTTATATCATTAAAAAAACAAACAAATAATTTATTCAGGAATTTCATTTTCTCCCCCCTTAGCTTCTTTAGATTTGAATATAGAGAAAATTCTACTTTGTATAGCAACAAAATCTCATTATAAGCAACAGTGGCCTCGACTATTAGGAATTCTACATTAAATTCCCATGTGGGCTTTAACTTCATTTGCAGTTCATTGATTGGGATAATAAATTGTGCTACTGTCCCAAAGCTCTTGAAAAGTGAGAAGCAACAGATTCCTTAAATTCCTGTTGCTGTTGTCTTCTGCAGATTCCATATATGACTTCAGTTTGTAAGATGTTGTATTTGGAGACTATAACACATTCCATATCTGCATCTTGTGTCATGATGGCCTGTTTTACAAATATTGCAATTTCTTAACACTCCAGGAGGCTTCTCAGTGAAAATCTTTTATGTTACATCACTCATATGCTGTCATTTCCAAAAGCAATTGTGCAAGCCCTTTTCATCACAGCAAGCAATATTTCCCCACCCACGTCATGGATTACTACGTGCCAATAACAAACATGCACAGGTTTGAAGTGACTCATTTATACAATTCAAGGTAAGCAGTGTTTTTTTTTATTCCATCTATTAACAATCATATTTTAGAAGTTTAAAACAAGACATAAGAATATTAGAGGAACCCTCTATTATTCATTATGCATAATGACCCACTATTTGTTTCTAGACTTTCTCAAGTAGAAGATGAGGGAAAACTCCTCCAACTGCTCTTGGCACCATGCACAGTCTTTAGAGGCTTCCTACCTGTCCCTCCAGCTCAAAGGCCAGACCTAGGCATCCATTCCAGTAGCCTCTAATGCATCTGTTCTCCATGTATTTGTCCAGTCCCTTCTTAAAGTCTGAGACCTCCGGGTATATGGCAGGATAGAAACAGAAATAAATAATCAATCGATCAATCAATCAATCAATCAATCAATCAAGGATGGTGGCTGTCACCACTTCCTCTGGTAATACATTCCATAGACCAATAATCTGCTGTATTTTTTTTTAAATTCCTTTGTCAGTCCTAATTTTCCTGCCTATCAGCTTCACAGAGTGCCCCCTGGTTCTGTGTTGTATGATTGAGAAAATAATTTTCTCTATCCACCTTTTCCACACCATGCATGATTTTATATACTTCAGTTAGGTCTCCTTTTAAGCACTTTCTCTCATGACTGAAGAGGTCTCCAGGTGTTGCAGCCTGATCACATAAGGAAGGTGTTCCAGACACCTGATAATCCTGGCTACCCATTTCAGTACTTTTTCCAGTTCCACAATTTCCTTCCTAAAATTACCAGAAATGTACACAATATTCTTCCTGAGGTGCTGAGAATTGAACACAATATTCCAAATGTGGGTTTACTAAAGATTTATAAACTGGCACAATGATGCTTGCAAACTTAATTGCTATTCCCTTCCTAATTTTCCCCAGCATTGAATTTGCTGTTTTATTGCTGATGCGCATTGAGCAGAGGGTTGCCAGTTTGATCCTCAGCCACTCCCCAGAAGTAGGCAGTGCAAGCTACTGTATCTCTGTCAAGAAAACTGCATAGCAGTTTTGAGTCATCTTGTATTAATTGCTCCTATTATTTTATTTGACACCGTGTACTGTACTTTCTTAGATCACATTGTTTATTATCAGAAATCTGTGCCTTGCTTATGATGTATATATGTTTCATTTACTGAAATGGACTTCTTTACTTGCTGTATCCCTCTGATGTGATGGTTGTACATGTTATTTTGGGCCGCCTTTTGGTGAAAGTGGTGTTATAAACAAACACTGTTATGTTGTAATGTTATGTTATAGCAGTATCCATGGAGACGCCCATGCAGTCAACCAGGAGTTTGCCACAACTCAGTGGTATCCAACAATAAACGCATGCCCTCAGTGAAGTAACTGTTGCTACCCTGAACGTCATTGTTTACCACACGTTGAACCTTCTGGCTTTCATGGATATGTTCTTATTTTCATCTGGATTTCATTTAGTTTCTCTTTCTGTTCAGGGGCCCAGCCATTTAATTCCATTGTTTTTATACCTGATTAGCAGGTTAAACATAACAAACGTCTGGTCTTTTTACTCAAAGTTTCCCGTGCCAAACCAGAATTACCATTCAAAAACCACTTTATTTTCAAAGTTCTAGTCCAAAGAGCTTTTAGCCATAAATAATTTGATTTTACTCTTCTTTGGAACCCAGACAAATTTTTGGTATAATTGGGAGACACTGTCCTTGGTGCTGAAAATAAACTTCCAGAATTCCAAAATGCCATGCATCCTGGGTAGGGTTTAAATAACTTGAAATCCAGATGAAAATAAGAAAATATCAATAAAAACCAGAAGATTCAACTTGTGGTAAACAATGAAATAGCAACAGCCACTTCCCTTAGGGTATACAAGGGAGTGCACCTGTAAGGCTAGTTGATAAGGTAAGTTATTCTGAAGGATATAGCAAGCTAACACTGGATGTACTGAAAACCAAAGAACTAAAAATGAAAAAGCCCAACCCTGGGGTGGGTCAGAGAACTGGGGAGGGGTGCAGGGAAGAAGGTTGATTGATGAATATACAGATTGGTTGGAATACATGATGTAAAATCAATAAAATATTTAAAACAAAACACATTGTGTTATTTTTGTTGCAGGTTCCCCTTGGTTATAAATAAATGGCATTTTAAAAGAAGCCATAGCTTTCCAGGACTGTATGGTCTCACCCACAGGAACCCTTGTACTTATCACACACACACAGGAGTAGAGTATATTATGGAAAGCTTGCTTTAGCAAGTCTAAACACCCTTGGCAGATTGTTCCCACACTTGCATGCCACTTGGGAGGCAGAGGTTTGCCTACAAGGATCTCCTTTCACAAAAAACATCTCAGTGATAAGAACAAAAGCAAACTGCAGCCTTTCTTTGGGAAATTTCCTTTCATGATATGAACAGTACTAAGCTACATTCGGCATATTCATGCATCTCTGTGACATTGGACTAGGCTAGCATCATACTAGCATCACACCAAAGTTGTTCCATATATTACAAACTCCAGTTCATCAGATGATGATCCTGATGTCTATAACTGTAGCAAACTAATACAAGTATGGTGTGTTATTACATATAACTGTTGCCTCAAAATTATTATTTTTAAAACTGTATTGGATTAAAAAGTGCCAATTTTAGAGGATGAAATTGGTTAATTAAAATATGCCCTTATAAATCCAGACATTTTTAGTCCACAGAAATCAGAAAATAGAAGAAACTCCTTGCACTTATGCAGACAGCTCTCAATAACTGTTATAAATTTCCAGTAAGGTCAGAAGATACTGCAATAACCACACATATTCTGTCCCTGAGAGCAGCAACTTGAGTGATGGGATAGTTAGTTAGAATTTGAAAAGGTCAGGTCTTTGCCCATCTAACTTTAAGCCCACAGGAATAAGTAAAAAAAAAATCCTTAGAAGATTTTGCAAATTTGACTACTCAGAATTGCAAAGGGAAGTACCCATCAGGACACATATAGTGTCAGGGGGGAAAGTTGTGCCAATATTGGCTTTTCATGTGACTGGTGTGATATTCAATTCCACGAAGACTACTCCCTAAACAGTCAGAGAGGGAGGATAGGACCAATGATTAAAGAAGTTAAGGTGTAATGGGAAACCTGGTATATTTTGGCATCTACCATGAATCCAAACTGAGTCTTAGAATTGGAACATATCCAGCAGAAGACATCTGATGCTCTCTTTATTTCAAGGCTTTCAAGATTCACTGCAGCCCTGCAGAAAAAACCTGAATCTAATTTTGTACTATTGAATTACATTAAGAAACTGTCCATTTGCTGACAAGTGCTTTTTCTACATTGTCAGTTCTGCAGCACTGGAGCATAGGCAGCGTATACAGGTCTATAGTGATATGGAACATAAACAACAGCACCTACAATAAGTAAATAAATAATCCAGTAGCAAATAGAATTCAAAGTAGGGATTTGCACAGATATTCGAAAATTCAAAAAATCTTATTTGAATCCAACGAATATCAACTTTGGAATTCAAATCGGATTTTTGAAAATCCTAATTAACACATTCAGTCAAATTTCAGATATTAAAAAATCCGATACAGACTTTTGAATAATTCAACTGAATAGATTAATTTATATCATATCCGAATATCGTGTTTATTGGTGTTTATAATGCGGGATGAAAATGGGATGCGTGCAGATTTGAAAACCGGACACAAATGTTGCTGACATTCATATTTTCAAGTTCGAATTGGATTTTCAAAAGTACGGATCCAAATTCGAACCAGTCTCTGCTGGAGCCTTTCCCATGGTCCTAACTCCTCACATTTATAGACCTCTAGGCCACTGGCACTGAGTGGCCTACAATATTGCTCTAAAACACAGCAAATTGATTGTCCATAAGGGGGAATTTTATAAGTAAATCAGTGTGCTGTGTTCTAGAGCAAAAGACTTTAGCAAAATTCTGTACCTACAATAGCAAAATAAATACATAAATACATCTGACTGAGATGTTTCTTCCAATACCACAGATCTTTTCTGCTCTGGCCCTTATTCCAGATTATATCCCGGAATAGGAACCTGCCATTCAGATATTAGTAAAGACTGTGGCAGTTCCTGCTGTAGTCTGCACTAGCATGTAGATGGCAGGTCCCTATTCCAGGATATAATCCAGAAAAAGATCCAGTGCAGAAAGGGCCCTTGTAAATAACAAGAATTGTATCAAAAATTGATCTATGGGCAGTTTGGCTAATTTGCTTCTTGGAATTCCCCCAGTGAATGAAAGACATGCCCTACAATAAATGAATTTGATTTTGAAAATGAATTTACATTTTTATACTTCACACACAAGATGCATGCTGTTTTGTAGACTGTAAATGTTTTTGTGTACACATGCATTACGTTCCTTTTAGAATAAAAAATAAGATGATTCTGGGCAGGAGTATAAAATTGACACAAACACAGAAAATGTTCAGGAACTCTGGTCACACCTAAGAAACTGTTTACTACAGAGATTTCCTGCTTTCCTGGAATTGCATGCCATGCATTTCACATTCAAATCCTTATCAGTACAGGGGATAATTGAGAACTTTCTGGCCTTCTGCTTTTAGACAGTAAATAAATGTATATATTAAATGTCTAAGAACTTTCTGAAATTAGTAGTAGTAGTAGTAGTAGTAGTAGAAGAACATTAGAGCATGGTACCATTCCACATGGCCCAAGCTATTCCATATACAACCTGGCCCAGGCTGCATAACCTAAGCCATGGTAGGCTGTGCTATGGGTATTCTGTTCCAAGGGCTGTTTACAGCCCATCCTAGCTCAGCCTTCAAAGTCACCATCAGGAGCTTCAAAATCACCAGCTGAGGCTTTTCTGGGTTATGTGTTGAGTCTCTTTCTGCAACTTGCACTAAGTAGCCAACTAAAAATTAAACTACTCTGCAAGGTAGCCATTGCCATTTTTTTCTTTCACTCTTTCCCTTACTGCTCACACAGGGCACATTGGGTCTTTCCACACTTGGCCTTATTCTGTAATATATCTCAGAATATGGGTTGTCCACATGTTACTGCAAACATGGCAGACCCTAGGCAAGACCTGCCAGAGTCTGCATTAGTATGCAGACAACACAATTATTATCATGAGATATATTCCAGAATAAGGCCAAGTACAAAAAGGGTCTGTGTCTATCTAACCAGTGCATGTATATTGGTATGCACATTACATACCTTTTAGCTTTCTGTTTTTTGACTACCATTGTTTTGTAACTGCTACAAACCTTTATTTTTATCTAAATTGGGATGTTTTCTACTGCTGATTTCCCAAGGCACACTGTGACAAATTGCTAGGATTTTATACATGTATTTCTACTGACGACAGGTTTACACACGTATGTACCACGTGATCAAGAGTATTATGCCAAATGGAATACAGCACAAGTTTGGTTGCTTGTCTTTTAGGGTAGCATTTTTTCTCTCCGAGGACATCTAGTGGAGTGATAGATTTATTGCATTGCTATGTCAGCACTATTTTTTTTTGAACTTTTATTGTTTAATTCAGGATTGGATTAAAACTAAGTATAGAGAACGATGTGTATAACCAAGCAAAGTACTGCATACTAGAATGCGTAAGATATTGTTGTTCTTCGCTTAGAAAGGTAGTTATCCTGGATAAGGACCAGGGACACCACAGTCTGAACAGTCAGTTTGGCCATGGAAGCACAATATGGCTCCATTTATATGTAGCCAAGAAAAAAATATCAAAATCATCTTAGTAGCAGTAGCATGTGGTCCTGGTGTCTGGAATCTCCTTGTTTTCTCCCCACAGATGATACCAGAAAAAGGGGAGGATTTAAAGTCCTTACTAGCCAGAAGCAAAGAGGAGAGTAAGAAAATGTTTAAGTCTAAATAACATCAGCAGGAATAATAATAAATTTCCAATTAGAGAGTAAAGTTGTTGATATGAAGCAAGGGAACTGGACTGCACTGGGGTGGGGAAAATAGCCCTCTCAGTTCATTTGATTGCTTTTGGTAGATTTTATGGACTGCCATACAATAGAATGCAATTAATTAACCTGGAACTATATGTAAAAGTGAGCAGAGGGAGAAAAAAAAGTCCAAACTAGTTCCAAAGTAAAAATACTTATTTATTATAATACAGTAAAAGACATAAGAATAAAAGTCAAAGTAGTTTGAATGACTGACTATAACTGACAGCAACCCTATAAAATTTATCTGCTCGTAAGTAGGCACTAAGGATTATCCCTGAACGTTCTCTTGTTAAGGAATGATTGATAGGCATTTCCTGAAGCCTAGCTGCTGTCAAAGTAAAGGGAGTGAAAGAAAGGGTTTCTGCCAGGGAGACCTAAGCCTAGTCATCCCACCTGAACTAAAGGGGTAAATGTCATGTCTTGCCCTCCCCTGTTGAGCAGAGTGAGTCTGAGGTTTGGGAATTGCCTGAATAGAGTGACTCAGATTCTCAATAACCTGGGGTTCCTTGCACTGAGCCTGACCCAGACCCTCATCAAACTGGGCCTTCTGTAAGTCCTAGTCTCTCTAAGCCTTGCGTGAGTCAGCACTGGCAGGAGAAGTCAGACAGGTGCAGAGCCAAAAAAGATTAGCCAGAAGGCCCTGCCCTTCTGACCCAGCAGGTTCTGAGACATAGGTTACCTTCAGACTAAGCTGTCCAAATGTGCAGTTAAATGAAAAATTGCAATATACTCCCTGCGAGGTAAAATGGATCATATGTACTAAAAGTCAGCTCTGTACTTTAGTTTATCAGAGCTACGAGAGTTTAAGCATCATGGGTGTTCAGGCAGCCACTCAGGTTCTGAGCTGCATTTCCTGATTAGGCAGCGCCTTATGGGTGCTTCTCATTATTCTGCCTTTGTTAGATAATACTCTGATTTAAAATGATACTACGCTACAGTAATTCTTTCTCCTGCACCAATGTAAGTGCTCTTTAACAGTTTGATACAGTGGTGGAAAACAGAAGCCGATCGGGACTTCACATTCCCTCCGCAGTATAGAATGTGTCTGGATGCAGCCATAATAAAAGTCTGCTGTCGGCAGACAACCATCCTGAACTGTGTACCTTACGTTGGCTTGTGAAAGGTGACTGCTGGACTGTTTTGACCTCAGCTTTGAACAACATCTCTTAGCTTGGCATTTTGGACTCTCATTGAACTCCTGGCTTTTGGACCTCCTACAAAATTGTATATTTGGATTGGCTTTTGTTACATGCTTTCTCTTTCAGGAAGGTTTGCTCTTTCTGTGCTGTATAATATCACATTGCTCAAAGCTCATATCTCAGTAAAGACTGACATTGCTTTGCTTTAAGTTGCTGCCTGGTATCTGCTAAGATTGGGTTAGACAGGACAGTAAGAACCTCAAAACTGCAGACTAATGGGACACTAAACTAAAGGTTCCCAACAGCTTCTCCCACCCTCTGGCATGTTGCTTGCAGTTGATAAGTTTCTGCCTGTAAGTAGGATAAAAACCCATGGAAAGGATGCAGAAATGCTTGAACGATGATCAGAGATTGCAAGGTTTGGGAGGAGCTCATTTGGGAGAAATGGCATGGTGAACCAGGTTGTGAGACAGTTAAACTAAGAGATGGAGTGCAAAGGATACCGTAATAGAAGGCTGGGTGATGACAGATTACGTGACAGGAAGCACTGGGACAGAGGACCACGTTAAACCCTGACTCTTGATCTTATTTAACCCTGATTTCAATATGGGTATGGTTGCTCCAAAGAAGGGAAACATCTTTGGATGGGGCATAATGTGACTTCTATAGGCTGCAATGTAAAATTTAAAATGGCACCAATATATCTTTGTCATATGTTTGAGTGGCCTGTAGAGTGCAATTTTTTTGTAGCATGTGGAGAGGGTTATAAGCTACATGCTACTGGCAGGTGACACATCTGGATTGCTACATTCCTGTGGTAATGATCATTGGATGATCCACTGAAGAGGGAACAATGGAATGGCACAAAGAGAAGAAAACTGGTTAATGTCCAAATCAGATCACTGCCAACAGACATTCTTGATATTGGTGCTTCAGATTTCTGGCTATACAAAACCAAAAGTTACACCATGGCAGCCAGTGAGCATTTTGATAGCTTTCAGGCATTCTGATTAGAATGTATAAACTCTGGCTGAACTTATTGGCTTGTGTCAATAAGACACCAGGAGCGCTGAAGGCTGTTCATGCAAACTATTTCCTTGCGGGAGGGTGTCAGATAACATGTGTGTTGCATTTTAAAAATGGCAAAATGGAGCTTAGATTGCCTGTCCCAGAATTTCCTTGCATTTTGCTTAAGCCCTGTGCTTCCAACATTTCATATTATTAATAATTCATATGTCCCTGGCACAATGCAGTGTTATGCCTCATGCTCTGAACTTGTACATTCTGATTAATAAGCATATCTGGTAACATTGTTTACTTTTGTCTCCTGGGATCCTTGATTAATAATAAAAGATCTAGACACATGAAGTTTGCTGGATGTTGGCACATTGGAACAGCGGGCATGAAAAGTTTAGAAAAACACGTAAACTATTTTGAACGTTGTTGTCAGAAAGCTTTGGACAGCTAGAAAGACAAATTCTGGATTCTATACCAAATAAAACTTTCATACGGTTTAGTACATAATGGCACCAAACCCCCTGGAAAATATGGTGATGCTAGGGAAAGTAGAAGCATGGTCAGCTAGTAAGTGGATGGAGTCAATTACAAGAATGATGAAGACTTCACTGGCAGACCTAAGAAAGTCTATAGAGGGCCAGTCAGTCTGGAGAAAGTCTCTTTAAATAGTCGTCAAATTGGTTACAACTAGATGGCATCAAACAAGCAAGCAATTTAGAATGTATTATGCCTGGACAGGCAGGAGGCCTCTAAAGGCCATTTTCAAGGACTTGAGAACAGATGAGTTCTTTTGCTTTTGTCTTCTGCAAGAATGTCCAGAAGCAATTGGTAGGTCACTGTGTGAGACAGGATGGCAGAGTCTGTTGGCTGTGGCCTAATGCATCAAGGTTCCTCCTAATATTCTTATGAATTATCCACTGACAAAGTATTCAGCCAAAATGCATTTGGGCTGAGAAATCAACAGAAAAAAATTATAGCTAAAGGTGTGTACATTTTTATATTTATTTATATTTATATCCTGCCTTATACCTGAGGGTCTCCGGGCGGCTAACAACCTTTAAAATTGAACATATCAAAAACTATATCAAAACAATAATAACCAATACAACATTTAAAAACCAACATGATAAAAACAATGCAAAATCAGTTAAAAAAACAGTAGTGTTTGCAGTGGGTATAATTGTTTCAGAATTGTATTAATATTTTAAACTATTGTATTTGTATTACTGTTTGATATTCTAATAAAACTATATCTACAGATTCTTTTTAGATTATTATTCTAGGTAATAAAATCTGTTTTATTAGGATCTGTTGGTTTAGCTTTCCCCCTAAGGTCATGATGTGTTTCATGCATTTCCAGATTCAGCTGCCTAAGAACTTTTGATACAGCCTTCTCAGTAATATCCATGTAGAATACAAGGTCCTTTCTATATTTACCTGATAATCTGGAGTACAGAGTTCCATAGTCTGCATGTAGTAATCCAGATCAGATCCACACCAAGGGCGCAGCAGTCTGAATTAGTGGTGGTCTGGATAAATCAGTACCGCACTAGTGCTGTCTAATCCAAAACAAGTGATGAGGCACCCACATGTAGAATGGTACTGTACTAGGAAGATCATAGCTTTGACAATGAGGAACATGTGCTATGATGGCAACGACTACATTGATAGTGATGCAATCTTTACACTGCCTGTGAAGACACCTCATGTCTGTGGTGATGGAGTCTTCACACTGTCTGCAAAGACACCTTGCTCCTGCTACCGAGATGCAGTGTTTGATTGATGGGGATGTGAGCCAGTTGCATTGAGGCTTCACAGGTGCCATCAGTAGTTTATATCCACTAATACAGAACAGACCCTACAAATCTGTGTTTCATCTCTCTTTAAACAGCATTTATTTATTTATTTATATTTCTATCCTGCCCTATACCCAAAGGTCTCCGGGCAGATAATATATTTGATTTTAAATATTGTTAAGACAGATAAAAGCATATATTAAAACAACAGTATCTGCAGGTGGGAAGGGAGAGTGTCCCCATTTAACTGAAGACCAGAGTAAAGAGGTGCACCTTCACTGCCCTCATGGACATATACATTAAGAATGACAAGACATTTATAGCTAAACATGTGGTATCATCTCCTGCTATGGTTGATCTGAATCTAGCTAATCTGGATCCACTAATACAGATTAAGCACAGCAAGTGCAGAAGAGGCTGAAGTGTGGGGGCTTATTTTCTAACAACTATGGGTGTTTCCACACTTAGCACTTGAAATCCGGATTAAAGAAATCCAGATTTCTGAAATCCGTCCCTAGGAAGATCTGTCTGAAAAAGAGGTGGATCCAAATGAGGTCTAACACTTCCGCATTGATGTGGGAAGCACAGATAGCGAGGAATACTTCATGTGTTTGCTGTGCGGACACTGCAGCACCGATATCCAGAAGAATCAGGCTTCTCTGCGGCCCTGTAGCCCAAGGAGCCGTGTGACTGAAGCACTCCCCACCAATCAGCGGCAGGCCTGAGATCCCATGGCTGCCATGGTGCTGCTGCCTCACTCAACATGGTGACTTCCTGTCCCGCCCACATGCATTCCCTCTCCCGTCCCTGCATGGAAGCATTTTCCTTTGATGTGGATTTTGCGAGCAGGAGCAGTTTGAAGACCTAATTTTTCAGGTCTTCCCGGAAACCGGTTTTGGCAGCCTCCAGACCCCATTAGTGATGGATCTCACCTGAGGCTGTGCGGAAGTGACCCTAATCTGTCCTGCTGTGCGGAAGGTACCTTGCACATGTGTGCCATATGTGTCCTTATTGTGCTTAATGGTGTTTTAAGGCCCAGTGTGGAAACACCCTATGACTGCTGCATGATATTTCAAACACCTTTTGTCTAATTAATTTATTATTATTATTATTATTATTATTATTATTATTATTATTAT
>MTQE01002208.1:27351020-27370687 GCA_014337955.1 Aspidoscelis marmoratus | reverse complement strand
TCTGCAAAGAAGTTATTAAATGCGTCGCAGCAGGCCGTCGTCGGGTTAAGTAAGGGATTTGGCACAGGGGGCACCTGTGTCATCTCCCTCACCACCTTAAACAGCTCTGCTGGACGAGACTCTGCAGACGCAATACGTGCAGAGGAGAAGGCTCTCTTTGCTGCATGTATTGCCTCCCGATAGCAGCGAAGGAAGTTCCTATGGCGAGTTCTGACAGATAAGAGACGAGTCTTCCGCCACCTGCGCTCTAGCCGTTGTCCAAACCGCTTCATCCTCCTCAACCCCGGTGTGTACCAAGGCCTCATCAAAATAGGCTCTGACACATTTCAAAGGTCTAGTTTATATAATGCTTTTTTCTAATTTGATTGGTTCTTTCATTTTTGTACTAGTAGATTACTTTGTTCTCATACCCTTGGGAGATAGGTGTTAGTTTCCTCATGTTTATACAGTTGGCATAATGTTTGGATTTGTTAGCAGTGGCAAGGCTTGGGAGTGTGTTCTGGTTGTTTTTGTTTATTTTGCCATTTGAGCAATCAATGTGAAGTTGTTTTCAGAGCTCTTTGAATAGAAACAAGGATTGGACCAAATTCCATGATATACTTATGTTGTGTGCAACAGCCTTCATGTTTAACATGGAGCTGTAAAACGTTAAATTCTGACCTGAACCTGGATGGAAAGACAGAACACACACACACCCCCAAAAAAACCACCATTCTTTCTTAACTAAAAAAGGGAACACATTTGGACAGATATTCTAATACTGAAAGTGTGGCAAAGTTATTGAATAAGGGTACTTTTTAATACTTATCAAAATCAAAGATATTTAATTTACTTCTGTTGGAAATGAAGCAATTAACACCTTGGGCTATTCCAGAGTGTTATTACCAAATGTTAGCTAACCAGGAACTTCAGGTGTTTTTCCCAAAAGGGCTAATTTGCCCAGAGCTCTAGGTCCAATTAAACGCTATGAAGCAGAGATTGTAAGAATCCTTTTATTCTTTGCACAAAGAAAGAAAAGTCATGCAAAACAAGCACACCCTGGGGTAGGTGGGTTCAGTATTTTTAAGAGTAGCGAAACCCATCAACACATGCTTGGTCAACTCAAATCACTCCAAGTTAACAATAACATCCCCAAGGTCTACACCTTGCATGTGAAGTACATTAGATCCCATAATAAGCAATGGCCACACTGTCACCATGACTGTTAATTTATGTTAACAAAACCCTATACAGTTGTGAATGTTATCTACCCCTACCAGAACTTGAAGGTAAAAGCTTATCATCTTGTGTAAAAGCACACAAGCAAAATGTCAGATAGGTCCTAAACTCTGAAGAGCAATTTAAGCAAACTAAAAATTGTATCTTTTTTTGTTCAATGTGTAGCAGCACCTTTATGCACCTGAACTTCACATATAGACCATTCAGGTGCTTGCTTCGCTTTGACGCGCCCACCCGTTCCAGGTGCATAAGGAGGGAACTTGAGGGGGGCTGGGCGACAAGCTGCACGGTGGGTAAGCTTGGGAATGGAAGGGTTGGTTAGTAACACTAATACTGTATGATGATAGTGAATGACCGGCTGCTTTTTTCTGGTAATGTCTCTAATTTAGCCATCCTGACTGATCTGTGTGTGCGCAGGAGCGCACATGCGCTTGTAATGAATCAAGTAAGCAGCTGCAATTGGGATGAAAACTCCCTTCTAGCCTATTGGTGGTGTAGGCAACATTAGTGGCTAGCAAAGGTCTTTTATCCCTATTGAATCCTAGGGTGTTTTTCCGCTTAGCACCAGAGCACCCATTAAGGGTCCTTAATGGTTACTCTAGTTCTAGTGGGAAAAAACCTAAGAACCCATTATGGACCCTTAATGAGTTCTTCATGGGTACTCTAGTGCTAAGGGGAAAAACACCCCTAAACAGTATGCCCTGAGTGTTCCTTTTAATTTTATTTATTTGACAGGAATGCTTGTTAGGTGAGGCTAGGGGGGCGGGCACGTCTCGTCTCTCTCCCTGGAAAGCGGGAAGGAAAACTTTGTTCCTGACCCGGAGGGGCGCTTCCTCCCTCCCTCCCGCCTTCCCTCCTTCCGTCCCCAGAGGACTCGGTGTCGGCAGCAGCCGGAGCGACCGACGTCGGTGCCGTGGAGGCAGGCAAAGGAAGGCGCCACTGCCTGCCCGCCCGCCGACACCTGAGGCCCTGTTTGGAGAGGAGCGCAGGCGCCCTGCCGCGAACGCAGGTGCCGGCGGCGGGCGGTTCACTCGGCTTGGCCTCGGTGGTCGTGGGAAAGCGCAAGGGGCCAGGCGAAGCCACGCGCTTGCGAGGGCCGGCAGCGTCGTCGTCTCGGCCCAGCCGCGTTGGCAAGAGTAGGCGTCCGGCCAGCGGCTGAAGGACAGACGACCTGGCTGCCGGCTTCTCTTGAGGTGGCGGGGGCGCAGGGAATGGCGCAGACGAAGCGGGGTGGAAATGCTGGCTCATCAGGGGAGGGGGGGGGAAGCCGCAGAGGAACGAGGAGGACGGGGCGGGCGGGGGATACACGCATTCCACCACTGCTTGGAGGAAGGCGAAAGGCGGGGGGGGGGAGATGAGTCGTGAAGAAAATAAACGAGGGAGAGACGGGAAGCCAGGAGAGGAAACTGCGGCGCTGCGGTAAAAGGCGGGAGAAAGAAACGCAGGGAAAAGGAGAGCCCCCCCCCTCACACACACGTTTAAAGCGGGGTGCATGCATGCACACGGGGACATGCCTAAACCCTCTTGTAGACGCGTCTCCATCCTAAATTCAGGACTCGTGAATTCCAGGCGTCTGGACGCTGCGGCGAGTGGCCAGGCGGAGTCGAATCGGGTTTCCCGAGGAAGCCCTGCTTAAGCGCAGCGGCAGCAGAGCGTCGCCTTCGGGGGCCGAGAGGGAGATGGTGGCGGCGGCGGCGGCGGCGGCGGCGGCTCGGGCGTCCCTTTCCGAAGAAAGCTTGGCTGGCGGGTGTATTTGACGGGGAGCAGCCGGCAGCGGTCAATAATTTAGGAGCCATCCTTGCAGCCCTCACGCGGGATCCGATTTCTTTGGCTGCCGCCTCTTAGTCACAGCGCCTTGCTGGTTGACGACGTTTCCGGGGTTTGGTTTCATTTCATTGTGGCAAATCCGAAGTGTCTCAGAGGATTCCTCTTGCTTGTCCTGGATAATAGTGTCAACATCTTTTCCAGACTGACTGTGTCCTTTGTCAGGGCAGCCTAAACGCCGAAAGGATTGCAGTTGTGCAGGTAATGAAATGGGCAGCCAGGTGTGTTGGAGGCCAGAGAGGGAGAGGATGAGGATATCAAGGCAGATCCAAGCTTAGAGGGTTCTGTAGCGTTGGTTGCTTAAATGACAGATATGCCTTGTAGTGGCATCACTGATGTGATGCCATTTGTGTGTTGACGCTCAGACATTTTAGGAAGATATCTTAGTATGGGTATTTTATTCAAAGACACAAATGCAGTCATGGTACATAAAATCAGGTAATAGGAAGGGGAAGAGGTGATTTTCTTGATATGGACAAGTAAAGGTCATTACTTGAGTTGAAAAAAGCACCTCCGATTTACAGTACAAGCAATTTTTACTGCAACTATACTGCTGATAAATGCATAGGTTAAGATTGTTTGGCATTTCTGATATTAAACAGTGGGGGGAAAAGGCCAGATGGAATTTTCTTTAAAAATTAATTACCTGGCTCTTCCACCCGGATGATGATGTGGTATGCCAGAGATTGAATTAATGCTGCACCTTTCTGTGGTGCAGAACACAAGGCTTTTCGTTTTTCTTTAATGTCACTACACATTTTCTCTCTTTCATACTAACACCACCTGCTAAGGTATGATTAGATTGCATGCATGCTGTTTGAGAAACCTTTTTAAAAAGTCTGGGATATTATATCACTGGATCTTTTTTTACTGCTGCAGACACATTGTTTTTGTCTTAAAATCAGCATTTCAGATCAACAAATATATTTAATCTTGCAGCTTTTCAGCTTAGTGTCACTGTCTGATCCTAGATGTATTGCACTAAGAAAAAGGATGCTACAGGATAAAATAGCTGTTTCACATCTAGCTTATTTACGTCATGGTATTTGATCTTGTTAATCTTAATTAGCAGTCTCCAGAGTTTTGAATGTGTCTGTGAAATGTTTCCCCTACACCCTACAAATATTGTCATTTTTATCCTACGGGTTTTTTTTTAGGGAGTATCTACATAGCTGCATTTTGTGCTTCTGTTTTTTTACCTTCTTTTTATCTCTGTTCTAATAATGTGGAATATTACACTTTTATGAAATGTTTGGAACAGCAGCATATCTACCAAATATAGATTTTTCTTCAAGCCCCTTTCTATTTTTACCTGTTAGAGTCAGGTAATTGTGGCCTTGATGTAAATCGTCTTGGAGACTCTTATTTCTACACAGCATCTTACTATTAATTCTTTCTCACTTGACTGCACCCAAGTCAGTTTTGCTTTAATTGGCCATTACTGCAAAGCGTGCTTTTATTTTTTCCACAAATCTTGTATTTGGTGAATTGCACTAGAAATCTTCTGGAATTATGATAGTTATAAATTATATACAATTATAAGTAACAGCAAATGGCAAAACTAACAAATGGGAGGTTATTATGTGAAAAATGATTATTAGAAAGTGAAAAAATGATTTCCCCTAGAATTGGAGATTTGCACCCAAAGAAGGGTGGGCTTGAAAGATCATATGCTGAACAAGTTTGGCTGTATATGAAGGTAAGCACCAAAGATGTCTCAGATCGCATTTTCCTGGCTTCTCATAGCTTGTCTTTGCAGCTGTGAAGGGCTGGGAGCATGCCAGGAGTATGTTTGTGTTGCCCATTACAGTCTTCAGGTTCCTGGCCCTTCTGCCATCACATCAAAATTTGGCAAAGATGGAGCCTATCTGCACTTGGCTTTACCCTGGAATTGGGGGCTGCTGTCTGCATGCTTAGTGCAGGCTGCAGCAGGCCCCAAGTGAGACCTGCAATAGCCTGCAGACAGCAGGCTCCTATTCTGAAATATATTGCAGAATAAAGCCAAGTGTGAACAGGCCTGTGATATGAGGGGAAGCCGGGAGAACAACAGGTGCTGGTGAGTTCTATCTACAAACTCTTTTGCCTTTCATCTTTATAACAGGCTGGGCTTTTAAAGTGTTTGACCTTGCAAACCTGTTCCTCTGGGTACTTCGTGAACACTTAAACATTGCATAGCCCTATCTAAAATATTCTTGCATTTCTTGCACACTAAGGAAGCAGTGGCCCTTTATTTTTTCCACCACCTGTTTCTCTGGCAAAGATTAAGCAGTCACATGAGGCTGTCAGCATGCTGCAGATAGTGTAGCATAGGGCATTCCCACAAATGTGCAAGTATTAGTCTAGGAATGCTGTGTTTTGTGATCTTAAGCAATGGAAAAATATAATGCTCTAGAATTAAATGAATCATAATGCCATCACTATGATTACAACTTAGATGTAGTAAATATTTAGTATTGGCATATGTCTGTGTAAAAGGGGTGAATTACATGAGAATTACCAAGTGGGGGTTTGGTAGAGGTAGTGCTAGTACAGCATTGCTCCAAGCTGCATACAGGCAAGCATTTCTTGTTGGCACTATTTCTGAATGGGGCATTACGCGCTTGTCGAGTTGGTGCAGCTGTTGAACTAGTGTTTCTTGGTTCCCCTCAGAAATAGTAATCTCTGGTGCCATTTAGAAATGCTTGTTAGCGGTTTGGAGTAATCTAGTACTAGCTTTACTTTTGCAGTCTCGCATGGCAGTGAGTGCTGCTAAGGTGGGAGACATTGCTGAGGTACAGCCTCCATTACCACATGCCCCTGTTTCCACTACTTTTTAGGCTTCTCCTAGCCCAGCACTGTGGCTTTAGGTTTGCAGGCCTAGTGTTGCTGGAAACCTGCTCTACCACCATAAGAACATAAGAGAAGCCTTGCTGGATCAGGCCACAGCCCATCTAGTCCAGTATCCTGTTGCACACAGTGGCCCACCAAATGCTCATGGGCATCTCAAGCAGAGACAAGGACAAACTTTCTCCTGCTCTCGAGTCCCAGCAGATGGCCTTAGCAGTGCCCCACTTCCTCCCCCCCCCCCCCCGCCTGAAAGATGCACCTAGGCATTGGTTCTAGTAGCCATTGATACATCTGTCATCCATAAATTTGTCTAACCCTACCTTAAAGCCATCCAGACTGGTAGCTGTCACCACCTCTTCTGGCAGCACATTCCATAAGCCGATGACCCTCTGGGTGAAGAAATACTTCCCCCTGTCAGACCTTATTCTCCTACCCATCAGCTTCATAGAGTGCCCCCTGGTTCTAGTGTTGTGCGATAGAGAAAAGAAATTTTCTCTATCCACCTTTTCTATACCGTGCATAATTTTATATACTTCAATCAGGTCCCCTCTTAAACGCCGTCTCTCCAGACTGAAGAGGCCTAGACAATGCAGCCTGGTTTCGTAAGGGAGGTGTTCCAGCCCCTTAATCATTCTGGTTGCCCTTCTCTGCACCTTCTCTAGTTCCACAATATCCTTTTTGAGGTGTGGTGACCAGAATTGTACACAATATTCCAAATGTGGCCTCACTATAGATTTATAAAGGGGCAAAATGACACTTGCTGTCTTATTTTCTATTCCCTTCCTAATTATTCCCAGCACCAAACTGAAAAGCCAAGATAAGGCTGCATCCAGACTAAATATTTTGGAACAGGATTTGACTTGACGGACGTGAACATTTTGAGCCCACAACAAACCTGGAATATAGATCCAGTATTCTGGTTTTATGATATTGTGCAGCTGTGTGGCATGCTAAAACACAGAATATCTAGCAACTGGAAAAAGTGAATTCTGGGAGTGCTTTGTTCCAGAATATTCAAAAATAGCAGAATAGATATGTGACTAATAGCAGAATAGATATGGAGACAACCTAAGACATCTTTAGTTCAGAGTACTTAATTCTTCATAAGATATGTATCTTAGTCCAGTGAAGACATTGAAACATTTGATTCATTGGGAATGTGCCTCTGATGTATTGTACACCTTATTTTTTGAACAGTTTATTATTTTTAATGCCTGTTAGTTGCAAATCTAAAGGGTTCCTGTTATAGAAGAAGAAGAGTTGACTTTTCTACCCCGCTTTTCTCTCCCATTTAAGGGGACTCAAAGCGGCTGACAAAGCTTTCTATTCTTCTCCCCACAACAGAACACCCAATGTGTGTGAGGCTGTGAGAGCTCAGAAAGAGAGTTGTGACTAGCCCAAGGTCACCCAGCTGGCTTCATGGAGGAGAGAGGAATCAAACCCGGTCTTCCCAGATAAGAGTCCAACTCCTTAATCACTAGACCAAACAGGCATGTATTATGATGCCTGCTGTAATAGTCTACTAAAAGATTTTTCTATATTGACATTAATATACAGTGCTATGTTTAAAGGAACAGAAACAGTTAAGCAGTTAAAATTCAAGGGCCATTAAACAATAATATTTTTTGTGTAGAAATGCCTCCATTCCCATGTAGACTTTGGCTGCTCAAACGTTTGACATATTACTGAACTATAATCATCTTGTGCAATTGTATTCTGATTAGGTGGTTGTGTTCTGCAAAGGTATATGGCAGAGAGTTCAGCTGAGATTCCCATAAAAAGAATCTCAAAGCAGTTTACTAAAAGGAAATATTAAATTAAAAACAAGCATAACACAGATTAACGATATGCATGAATATTCAAAAATTCAAAAATCCAATTCAAATCTAACAAATCTTGACATTTGAATTTGAATTGGATTTAATAACATTTGAATTTAGACATTCGAATGGATTTCAGATGTTCCAAAACATTTGTTGGAATGATTTGAATGTACCGATATGTATTTGTACATATATGTACAAATATTATATGTTTTTGCGCTTATAATACGGGATGCATACAAAATGTGCACAGATACGTATCTAAATACGAATCTAACATTCGAATGAATAAATTCGAATGTTACGGAATCGAACCTGAAATTTTCAACATTCAGATTTTAAACATTTAATCAAATTGAATGTTTTGATAATCATGTGACTCAAATTCAAATGCAACCCCCCCCCATCATTCGTTCACACCCCTAACACAGATTAAAATGTACAGGATGTTAAAACATTAAAAAATATTGTGGCTTCATGAGAAAATAGCCATTTTCAGAGAGAATACCTGTGTGAAAAGAGATGCTTAATAGGTTCCTAAAAAGGGTTGTTGTAGGCAACTTGGCCTTGCAGATATGGCAAAGTCTTTGTACCAGCTTAGGTGTTGCAAGTGAAAAGTCCCAGCTGCTTTTATTAAGTATATTTTCTAAGAGAAATGTAGCTGTTTCTTTAACAGTTTATGAGTTCTTTTGCTATTAGACGTCAAACTCCCAAGATGCTATTAATGTAGCATGCTTTCATTAGTTATGCTTTCTTTATTTTAGAGCGAAAAAACTCCATCTTTGTTAGCCAACTCAAAAGGACTTGGGCTCTTAAAAGCAGCGTAAAGCTTCTTAAATTAGTAATTAGTTCATTTTACTCATTTTTAGAAGAAACTATTTATCTAGAAAATACTATGTGCAGCTTTTCATAATTTCTGCCTAATTGGATGGTTTTCTGATCACACTCTGTGTAATTCTGTTCTTTTATGTTAAATAAAGGCGTTTGGCAGAAAAGACAAATTTATGGCAGACAGTTCTAGAATTATGGTCATGGATTAAGAATGAGATAATTAGACCAGCATATCATTATCAGCTGAATAACGTGGAAAAGTTATTATCTTTTCTCAGCAAGAAGTTGTCCCAATCTCATGGCTTACAAAGGAGAAGTTTGAATCCCAGTTAAGGTTTGGTGATAAACAGAACCATTGTGTCCATTTTAATCTTTTGCCAGTGTTGCTAAAATCAATGAGTGTTTCAAAGAAAAACAGGCTTGGAGGGCAATACTGGTCCCCAAATGTGCTGCAGAGAAATATTCAAAAATCCTGAAAAATATAGATGCTCTTGAAAGTTACCTTTATTTCTCGCTCTTATAAACATGTGCAGGGAAGGCTTTTGTGAAGCCGTGAGTTTCAGCTGCTTTCCATTTGAGTGAGTGAAGGGTAAGCAGAGACTGAAGTTTTGGATGATTTCTGAAGGGCTTCTGCAGGCCACATCACTCTCCTGCCCTTACTTCAGGATAGGCCAGCTAAGCCTTCCAGGGTTTAAGGGCCAAGAAATTTCCCAACAGTCACATTCAGAAATAACAAATAAGAACATTCCCTTTTCTAGAGGCAACTACCACTGAGCACAATAGGAGTTTCTAAGCAGACATGTTTAGGATTGTACTGATAGTCCAAAGTGCTAGCAAAAAGAATAATGGCGATTGAGGGCTAATGTGGTCCACTGCTTGAACCATGCTGTTCTGGATTTTTCCTTTCTTCTGTTGCTGTACTGTACTGCTTTCCCACTGAATGCTTAGAACAGTTTACCTTCCAGCAAAGTATTTGCAGAACAGTCAAAAGCACCTGTAAACTGGATGGAGTCAAAAGCCAGTGAAGGCAGGCAGAACAGCAAACAGTTATTCCAGGCATTCCCACTGAGCCATCCCCTGATGCTTTTGATTTAGCATTATAGATCTGTAACCACTTCCTCTGCTTTGTTTTGTGCGTGTGTAATAAAAAGGACAGACTTCATAGCTACTCAGTGACTATTTAACAAAGCATTTTGGTGTCCTAACCAGGGTTTCTTAGAAATAAATCTCATTTAATCCTTTGAGCTTATTTCCTTAATAGTCTGCTTAAGTCACTGGGAGCTCTTCCTAAAATAATATTATGCACATGTTATTACACTGTTTTAAATTTTTTATTGACTTGGGTGTTGAGTCTTTATAATAACCAGTAGGACAAGCAGGATTCTTCTAAGGCCATTTTCTGGGATTGAAGACCAGAAGAAGTTTTGCCCTTGTCTCTGCTTTAGATGCCCATGGGCAATTGGTGGGCCGCTGTGTGCAACAGGATGCTGGACTAGATGGACTGGTGCCTGATCTAGCAGGGCTGTTCTAAGTGCCTATCAGCTCCTTCAACTTGTATACCAGTTATGCCCCTACCTGCATAGGGAATGCCTAACTAATGTTACCTATATACTGGCATCTTCACATTTATATTACTATAATATATTTTATGTAACTCCACCCTTGTACATGCTTTGGAAGTTGCAGCTAATGCAGTGCAACATCCAGGTTGCTGAGTGGGACAAGGCACATATCACATCTGTGCATAAGCTGTTGCACTGATTGCTGGTTATCAACAGGGCCAAATGGAAAGCTTTGTGCCTGACAATTCAAAAGCTGCAAGTTTTGTAGACTTCTGGTGGTCTGAAAAATGTAAACATTCAGAGACCTGGAACTTGTTTTGTCTGTTCTTAGTAGAATAGCTAGAGATGAAAAGTACGCACAGTGCAGTGTTTCCCAAAATGCTTAAAATGTCAGTCACTGATAAACCTTGCACATCACTATAGAGGAAAAGCAGTGAATGATTAGTAGAAAAAATGGAGCTGTTTAGGAAATGTGCCCTGTATCCCCTAGATTGGAGCTCCATTGAGATCTATTTGAGGGCCTGATATAGGTGCCACATTCTCTGGTTGCTTTTTTACTGCCAGATTAGAAGCTCTTACGTTGCCAGGAGAAGCCCTCAAGAGGCTGTGTGTTGCCAGGGTACATTTTCCCTAAATGGTTATGACTCTGAAGGTGACCCAGAAAGCTTTTGCTACATACAACACACAATCCAAGTTATTTATTCCTAAAATAGCTTGAAAAAGAGGTTGTTTTTTAAAAAAAACACGTTCCAGCGTGTTGCCTGAGGAATGATTTGCAAGGAATGCTATTGTGAGGCTTAGCAAACTTGATTTCTGGTGGAATGTTAGAATGTGGGAATTCTGGAACATTCTGAAGAGATGTTTATGGAAGAGGCATGTTCTTACTGTAGCAGTGGGCATATATCTATACATGCAGAAGATGAGATTTGTTTTGAGCATCTATAACTTCTGATCATGACCCTTAGTGATTGTTATTAGGCCCAGTAAGATATTGGAGAGGAGGAGTCTGCTTAGGTATCATGTTAGTATAAGCTGTAACGTATTGTACATTAAAATAAGACTTGAAAATGTGGTAAGTACTGACTGACCTAAGGTGCCTAGATAAAGGTTTGGGAAATAGGACATTTCCCTTACGTGGTTCTCTCATATCAACAGACTTAGTAACACTAATGTGGGAGAACAGACTCCACAGTTTCTGTTGGCAGCTTGCTATTAATGAAGGGAACATTGATAGCAGTAGGAAGATTTACATAGCAATTTAGTCCTTGTTTGAGTGCTTTTCTGGGCTTTGGCTGATAAAGTGCTCACGCTGTTGTACTGTGCAGAGTCTCAGTGCTTGGTTTCACGCCCTTTGTAAGCAGCAGAGAGTGTGGGAGTTGGCAGTTGCTGCCAAGCTCTTTGTGATCCAAGGAAGTAAAGCAATAAGCAGTTCTGTTAGACAACTAATTACTTGTTAAATTGTATAATTATTTTCATGGCAATTAGCTGAAAGTTGGAGCTGTACTTGTGAAAAGTGTGCTCTGAAAGGCTTGGGAATAAAAATATATTAATAAAATAAACAATCCTATTTATCTTAAAGTAGATTGGCTCTTTATAGCAATTATGTTCCGTTAAAGTTCAGATAATGTAGTGTTTTTCTGGGGATTTGGGGAATGGAATATTGAAAGAAAATACTCATCAGTTACCCAGACTTGTGAAGCATGAGAGAGGTGCACCTAGACATTATGTTAAAATGCACGGTTTACCTATGTAAAGTCCTTCCTGAAGGAAAACAGTTTGCTCCCATGTACTCAAATACTCCTCATTTTAGATGTTGCGGGAGCAGGAATTCTTCCATTCAAATGTTTTGCCTTGGTAGATTTGTGTGTTCTTGGGTGAAAGTGAGTTCTTGCGCAGTTTGCCCAAACATACACGAAAACGCAAGGTAATGGAATACTCCTGGCAAATGGCCTTAAAAGTACTATTTTTTAAAACCTGGCATATCAGGTTATATAAGTCCACACAATTACTGTGGAGAATCATAAAACCTGTTTGGCAAATTGAAAGCTGCTGCGCATCCCACACACATTTTTTAACCTCCAAATGCAGCCAGAGATCTGTCCTGTGGTCCTCCATCCAGTTGGTGAAACTGTCAAATAACTTCTTCATATTTATGTGGCTAATTTGCACAAGCAGTATTGTTACGCTCCGTTGTGGAAGGCCTTTATGAGACCCATGGTTGGCAGTATGAAGAGTTCTCTACGTGCAGAGTCCTGGACTATTGAACGTTGCCAAAAATATATTACATACGCTTTGTGTGAGCAGTTGTAGGTTAACACCAAGTTCATACTTCGAAACCTAAGTCACAGGTCCATTGTAATTGTGTTGCATCTATGTTAGTTGTAGCTGACTTTAAAAAATAAAGGATCCTCGTGTGTACATTTATCTTTGCATGGTGGCCACGGTGTACTCCTAAAATCCCAGATATAGCCCTAGGGCTGAAAAGATTTGATGGTTCTTTGAATTGTGTAGGCTAGGTTAATCTTCAGGGAATCTTTGTTCTCTAGATGCATTATCTGTATAATTGTTTAATCAGATGTTTGTGGATTGATTGTGTATGAGACTTTTAATTTTTTCCATTATCAACTATAGCTGAATTGACCTATTCAAAGGTGAAAGATTCATCTCTTGTGTCCTACTTGCTTTGCAGGCTGTGCTTAGAAAAGATGTCTGTCAATGCACCACGACAAGAAGGAGTATGGCGACAAACCAGAGCTCTTTTATATAAAAACTGCCTAGTTAAATGGAGGACCAAAAAAAGTAGTGTACAGGTGAGATGCTTCCTACTGTTTCATGGGTGTGTCTGTGGGTGCCTCCATGCAGCCACTGCGCTGCCACTTCCTGTCAGAAAGATGGGATGAGTGGAAGTTGTGCAGGGACAGCAAAGTCCCTGCGCGGCAGCTTCTTGTCCAGATAGGGTAACCAATCGCCCATAGCAACAGCAGAGAATTTGAGGGAAAGCCTGAAGTAAAAAGCTGCCAAGTGTGACTGGTTTATCCTTTCAGTGACTAGTTTGCTTATTGACACAGGTGTACCTGGGTGTATAGGGGCCTGATCTTCAGTGATGGGCAAGTGTGCAAAAAGTGCATTTCCTGTTCGTTTGCTCATTTGTTCGTTCCTTAGCTCATTCGTTCATTCATTGAAGAATTTTATGTTCTGTCCTTCACCTGACAGTCCCAGGGTGGGTTACAATAAGAAAAAAACCCATATATTAAAACATAAAATTAAAATATAATTTACCATTGGTTGATTGATATTCTTATCTTTTGCTTCTCATCTCATTACCTGTTAGAGGAGTACTGTGAAAGTTGCTTACGGGGGTGGGTGGAGGTTGGGAGTAGGCTGGTGTAGGATGATCTCTCTGTTGTGCATCTTGCATGTTTGGAGGAATTGTTTTTGTGTTGATTTTATTTCCCAAGTAGACTGTGTGCTCTTTACAGATGTCTCCAGGGAGCTATTTGAGTAGACTCTGATTCCTTCCCTTTGTATGGTTTGTTCTAAAATAGTAATTATGAGCAGTGTAAGAAGACCTCCCTTTAATGGAATTCCTGCCTTTTGTAGCTCTGCAGTGAGAATAGTCTACTGTTCTATAATCCGGGCATTTCCTTGTTGATCTTTGGTTCCCTGTCTCTGAATGGCAAGAGGATGTTAATGAGCACTGGCAAAATTTATTTTTTGGTTTTATGACATTGTTGTATGTTTTAGTTCAATTTTCCCCTCATCCTGGGTAGAACGTGTTTCAGATACAGATGCTTTGAAATATCTGTTCTGTGGATAATACAAGAATAAGTTTGGAGTGTATAAGCAAAAACGAGAACAGGAGAATGGGTCACTCATTGTCTTGAGTTTCAGGATTTGTCAAAAGGATCTGGGAAACAAGGTAGTATCAGTTAAGATCAGGGCTTGGGAGGCAATGTAGCTTTGAAGAAAAGTTAAGTTTATGGGGTCATGTTTTGAACGATGAAAAATTATTAAGCACTGTCTTGTTTTAGGGGAGAGGTACTTTCTGGTGCATATGAATGGAGCTTTAATAGCTGTGTCAGGTTCACATCAGAAGGGGAGCAAGACAATGAAGGACTGTAGTTGCCTCTTTTGTCACCGAAGCTTTATGACGTGTACATAATTGTGGGGTTTTCTGTCTTCTACTAGTGCTAAGCCTGGAACTTTCTTCCTCAGTTGTAAGCTGCTGCTGTCATAATAGAGGTGGGGGTGGGGGTGGTATAATTGCCACTTTCATCTGTTGGATGACATCTTAGGACCTTTTGTCACAAATGTCACAGTTGTTTCTTAACTTTTAAATGTTCTGTGTAGCTCTAGTTCCAAATTGCTTCCGTCCAGGTGTGCACACTGAGCTCTCATAAGTAGACTTCACCTACTACCTATACCGGGCATATTGTTGTACCCAGCACACATGCATGTACATAGAGCTGTCCAGAGTGCTGTAATTTGTGTGGAACCTGTGCATGTACAGAAAGCTTTGCTATATAGGCACAGTGGTGCAGTTTCTTAAAATCAAATGTTACATTATATTACATTATATTTGCCGCAGAACGTGTGAGGACATTGAAACAGAAGCTTCTCTTCAAAGCACTATGATCTTCCTTTACTAAACTCAGTTTATTGCTAGTGTAATATTTATACATATGTGCATGTGTATTGTATGTGCTTAATTTTTGAAACAGCTCTTACTTAGCTTAAACAGAGCACCCTAAAATGACAGACACACTCTTTTGGATAATGTTGTATATGGTTTGGATAGTAACAAATGGAAACAGATTTTATTTGTTTATTTGTATTTTTATCCCACCCTATACCCAAGGGTCTCAGGGCAGATTACAACATATAAAATGAACACATTAAAACCAATAGCATATTAACATTATGGCTGTAGCTCAGTGGTAGAGCAAACTGGCTGGCTGAAAAGCAGATAGTTATCAGTTCAATCCTCAGCCTCCAGATGTAGACAGTGGCAAACTCTGCCTGCATGAAGGTGCCTACAGAGTTACCTGTGCAGTCAGCCAGGAATCGGACATGACTCTTGTGGTACCCACAGCAACATAATTTTTTTTTACACACTTTTCTTTGTGTGAATGAGTTTGTTGTTGAAATTGCAGCCCTACAAGTTGTACTTTGCTCAAATGCATGGGAAATTGATGGTAATTTTCCTCCTGTCCTCAGCATGGCATTTCAGTTTTTCCCCTAACCCTGTTGATGAACGATAATGTTATGCATAATCCCACATATGCATCTGCATGTATGCCACATAATTGCCTCTAAAATTACAATCTTGTTCTTTTTCATATTTTGAACTCTTTTCGTGTGGCAGGGCATAAGAACATAGTTTTAGATAGCAACTGTTAAATTTTACTGTTACCCATTTAACTTCCTTATTTCATTTGTGCAGGAAGTCCTGCTTCCACTTTTCTTTTTATTTTGGCTAATATTAATGAGCATGATGTATCCAAACAAGAAATACGATGAGATACTTGATTCTGATCTTTATTCTGTGGATCACTCCAGCATCTCTGAGTTTATTGTTGGCTACACACCAGCAACTGATGCGACAAGAAAAATCATGCACAAACTGTCTGCAGAATTTTTTACAGAAGGTAGTATGAATTTTTATAGTTTATAGTTTATTAACATGTGTACCTCTTCAGCCTTGTCACATATAAAGCTTCAGGGATTAAAGAAGTGAAGTCTCTCTTGCAAAGCAGAGCCCTAGCATCCCCATTTTTAATGGGGGAGTGAAAAGTCTTTCCTTACATCATAGCTTGTCTCTAATCTTAGGAGGAGGACCTGAAGAATGGCATAGAGCATTATTACTGCCTTAATCCTGTGAATAAGCCTCTTTGCATTTGTACCTTCTAGGGACAAAGAAAAGTATCCTACGGTATGTCTAGCAAGCAGAATAGAGTTGACCTATGCCGTTTGTCTCTTGGGTGTGAAACCAGATAAATACCACGGAAGTTGATAAATGGAACGATATGTAAAGGTAGTTTATAGATACACAGAAATGATGGTTTGGTATTGAAACAATCTTTTACAGGAATAATAACAGAAGAATTTCTGAGTGAGCATGAGATGCAAGAAGCTAGCCTTCGTACCCCTCGAAAATTTGTGGGTATAATTTTCAAGGATCCTATGTCCTACAGTCTCAGGTTTCCTCCAGCAAAGGTCCCAGCAACTGCTATTTATGTGGAGTCAAGAGGTAATATAATTGTGTGTGTGCGTAACAAGCCTACAATCATATATCCAAGTGCTGCTTCCAGTTAGTTTGGAATAACAATTTTGTTAAGGTGCATCTTATTCACAGATGACTTATTGAGTTTCATCATGCGGATACCTGCAGCAGAGTCTTCTTGGTGGTCGTATCTGGAATATTGTCTCCTTTGGCATTCTGGAGGCACCTTTCATCATTTTAAGCTTCTGTTCCTCCTTACTGAAGTTTTATCTGTGTAAATTGTGACTGGCCTACCTGTCCACAGATTTAATCATATTTTTATATATTGGTGTATATGTTTTTTATAGTTTTCATGCTTGTTTTAAGTGCACCGATTTCAGATTTTCAAGCAGGATGTAAATACTGTAGTGACTACAGCAACAATAATAAAATATTAGGAATGTTCCAAATTGTAGTTTATTGAAGCACAAACTGCAGGAGAGGCACATGACATGTTACGTGCATATGCCCTGACATGCACTGCAGCCCTCCACATAGAGCTGCCTATAATGGCAGCAATCATGCTTTTAGAAGGTGAGTAGATCTCTGCACTGTAAAAGGTACTATATCAGACACTCCATAAACATGCAAAGAGACAACATTCTGAAGTGTGGATGCCACAACAAAGAAAGCTGTGTACATTATATGATGATAGGTCTGTAGAAAACAATGGGAAAAATTAGAATTTGAGCATAACTGGACAATATTATGAGCTTCTTGTTTGAGGTAGTGGTTGTTATCTTTGGCTTTGGGAATCATACCATTGAGGTCAGAAGCAGTAGCCTTTTCATTTATGTTTCAGGATTAAGATACCCTCCACAAGTGAAAATACACCATTTTATTTCATTCCTCTTATTTTGGAGCAAATTACACATGTGTGTTTGCGAGTCATTTTTAAAATTAAAATATCGCTTTATTAAATAAGATTCGTATAAGACAGATTCTTGGAAATAATACAAAAAAGCGCTTTCTAATATTGACAGCCAGCTGGAAGTTACAGCCACATAATGATTTTAGATCAAGTGAACTGGCTCTTTTGGCATGATTCCATCTTTTCTACTACAAACCAATACATAAGTCTTAAAAGTCATTAAGTGTGGTATGTAATAGTAATTTTTAAGATAGCCAGATGGTATTAACGGGGCATGATGCTTTGTAGCTGAATTTCTTTCTGATTTTTATTGAACTTTAAAAGAATGTGGATGAAATTTAGGCTTACGTCTCAGGAGTTCAGATGTCCCTCCCTCCCCTTACCATTATATGACACAGTATCTGGATAGTATTATTTACATTTTCTAACTTTTTCAAAACAGTTAAGTGCAAAAATCTAATCTTACTTGGTTGTGTTCCTGGTGCTTGTGAATAATTTTTTTTCTTGTGATTTGCTTTTACCTAGCCAGTTGTCCAAGTCCTGCTAAGGTATGTGAAGCTGAAAAATACTGGCGATACGGATTTTCAGCTCTCCAAATCTGTATTGATGCAGCAATCATACAGGTAATTAAGTATAAATGTCTTTCATATTGGGGCGTTTAAAGGAGCTGTGCACTTTTTCCTCTTGAAAAGTGCATCGCCATAAATAACTCAATAGCTGTTAATTTAAATTATGGCTCAATAGTTTTGCAAAGGTGTCAGTTGCAGTCATTAACTGGGTATAAAACCCTTATTTCCCCTCTGAAGTTGACGTCATGCTCACATGGTGTAGGGTGCCTTTATATGCTTGAACTCTGAGGGTGTTTTTCCACTAGCACTAAGGGTGTTTTTCCACTGTCACTAGAAGTACCCATTAAGAACCCATTAATGGGTACAAAAATGCCATTCCGTACCCATTAATGGGTACTTCTAGTGACAGTGGAAAAACACCCTAAGTACCCATTGAAGCACCAATTAAGGATCCATTTGGCTGAGAGCCGGATGGCCCCATTTCCACTACAGACCTCATTAGGGACACATCTGTTTCCACCACAGCTAGGGAAATCCGGATCATATGGGTCCTTCAGGACCTATAATCTGGATTTTGTGTAGACCCCATTAAAGGGGTCTGCAATGGGGTCTTCAGCCATAAAATCTGGATTATAGGGAGCCTGTTTCCACTGCAGTTGGGCAATGGGTCTAGAGGAGACTTGGGGGAGAGGGCACCCATGGGGGGGGGGCGTGCCCCAAAATCAAAACTTCAAAATCCCTTTGAAGTTGTCTTTGGAGATTAGCAATGGCTCTGCAGAAAAACCCCTTGCAAGAGCAATGCCACTGCTGAGCACTCCGGAGGATCTTTGAAGTTAGCGGCAGAATGTAGGACTAGGAACTTTCCTGAATTATTTGGAAGTGGCACAGGAAAGTGGGTTGGCACAACACTAGTTGACTTTTCAACATCTCAGTGCTGGTGGCTTTGCTGGGAGCATTTTTCACATCAATCGGTTGGGTGACAGCTGTTGCCCCACCATTTGGATCCTTCTTTGTCTTGGTCAGAAGCGTCTTTCAACCTACCAAGGCACTGCGGTTTGGGGCCTCACACAACATACAGTGATGCCTTTTTGAGATAGCAATAGCAGATACGGAGAGTAAAATGGGACAGTAAAGTTCTTCAGAATCCATATTTGATGTTGCACCCAGAAATATTCAACATATTCTGGTTTATCAGTGGGAAACTCCAGTGGTGGATCTCCTGCAAGACACCTGGAGTGCGTTGTTACATTACAAGGGTTAGGTTCCTGAAAACTTACAGATTGTGAAGTCATGAATACTAAGTTGATTTGCTTTTGACTACATTTTGAAATTCTATCGAAGGCAAAAGAGAGCAGCGACTGCTTGCTTCAAATGCCTTAACAGTTCATAGCAATTAATGTCAAATAACTAAAGTTGTCAAATGTTCAGATACGTTGGTTTCTAAAACCAAGACCCTGTACATTCTGCGGGTATTTTTCCACTGTCAAAAAGTACCCATTTTTGCACCTATTTAGAACCCATTTGGGTGTGAGCCGGATGATCCCATTTCCACCACGGCACCCATTTGGGACCTGATTGTTTCCACTGCCATGGGGGAAATCCGGATCTAATGGGTACATTTTGGCCTTTAATCTGGATTTTCTGTAGACCCCATTAATGGGGTCTACAATGGGGTCTTCTGCCAGAAAATCTGGATTAAAGGGAGCCTGTTTCCCCTGGAAACAGGCAATGGGGTCCAAAGGAGGCTAGGGGGAGGGGATGCACCCATTGCCCCCCCTAAACCTAGGCTCCGAAGTTACTTTGAAGCCACTTTGAATTGACTTCTAAGTCAATTCGAAGTCTGTGCAAAATAGCTCCAGAGTGCCTCTGAAGTCTGTGCTG
>MTQE01002208.1:27332177-27350909 GCA_014337955.1 Aspidoscelis marmoratus | reverse complement strand
AGTCTGTGCTGATCTTCAGAGTGAACTCTGAAGTGACTCCGAAGTGACTTCAAAGTGACACCAAAGTGACTCCGAAGTCATTTCGAAGTTCACTCCGAAGATCAGCACAGACTTCAAAAGCACTCCGGAGCTATTTTGCACAGACTCCGAAGTGACTCCGAAGTGACTTCGAAGTGAATTCAAAGACTGTCCCCCCGCCCCCCAAAACACCTGGGGTAATGGACTGACCCCTTGTGGGTCGATCCGGATTCCCCACATGGGTGCAAAGCTGTTTCCACAGCAGGGCTACGTCTCCTGTGGAAACACATTGGGTGCTTCCCTTAATCCGGATCTACTAGATCCGGATTAAGGAATGTACCAATTCTACAGGCTGCAGTGGAAAAACACCCTGCATGTCATGAGTACACTGAGTTCTCAGATACAATGGGATGGCTGGGCCCAATTGCATCTAAATCCTGTTGAACTAACCATGTCTTACATTTTGAGTCAACATGTATAGAATTGCACTGTCAGTCACCTGGAATTTATGTTGACTACAAAAAACAAGTTCTACCCACTGAAGTGTACTTTTATGCTCCGATGTTCATATTGCAGTGCTATATTCATGATGATATGCTAGGTTGTGGGAAGTGTAAGAGTCCAGTTAATGATTACTTAAAAAAAATTTCTTGTGAGAAATGTAGATAATTTTGATTCAGAGGTAGATTTACTCCTTTTCTTCTGAACCCTAAGCAAGGAATAAAGCAAACAAATATTCAGGAGAGGGGAAAAACTGAAACTAAATAGCTTTAATTTTTATGGAATTTTAATCTAGGGGTACAGCATGAATATTTTTATACTCTTGTCTGTAGCTTAACAGTTAGCCACATGGAGAACTCACTTTAACATTATTTTTTTTAGCTGAAGACCAATCAGTCAGTTCTGGATGATTTGGAAATGACAAATGCTGTCATGATGGGAGAATCGGCCATTATGGAAATAGATAATTTTCCTCGGGCAATCATTTTAATTTATTTAGTAATTGCCTTTTCGCCCTTTGGTTATTATTTGGCAATCCATATTGTGGCAGAAAAAGAGAAGAAACTAAAAGATTTTTTAATGATTATGGGGCTCCATGACACTGCCTTTTGGTATGTATATCGGCCTATACATGTTAATTAAACAGCATAGATATTGTCACATTGTATTATTTCATTGCATAGTAAAATATTGCTTGTGGGCACGTGGATTTTTGAAGGGGCATTGGGTGTGCCAGACATAAAAATGGAGCTGTCAAAAAAGAGAAAAATCAAAAGCCCTTGATTGAAAACAAAGCTTCTTGCACCTTCACTACTGATGAACATTCAGAAGAGAAAGTAAGGTGTCAAATGAGAAGAAGGCCTATATTCATATTCTTTGTGGAGTTTTGTTGTTTCAGTGAGCTCATATAAGATCAGAGAAAGCTCTACCCAGGTACTTGAGAACCTATTAATGCCCTATTGAGGCTCTTGCTCTAGAACAAGTTTGTAACATTTCCTTTTACATTGTGACTTATTAAACTTGCAGTGTTCTTATAGGAGTCTGTGTAAACCACTCCTTGTGTTTCTTAGGTTGTGGTTACACCTCTTTAAGCTTTCTTCAGTCCATCTTGAGGTCTGGCTGCTGGCGCCTTTTGATTTCTACCTGTTTTATTTGTGGACCTTCCATCCTGGTTTCTTTCATGTAACTGTAGGACTGTATGGAGGAAGGTGGTGCTCTTGGGACCACTGTGTGTCAGACAGTCCGGTTTCAAATAGAGGCAGCTTTGTACATAAGTTGGTCCTACGTTATACCACAAACAAAACCAGAGGCATGGAGCATGAAAGGTTTTGCATTTCATAGTGCTTTTTGAGGGAAACCTAAGCAAAGTGTGATTTTTTTTTTGAGGGAAACTGAAGTAAAGCATGCATGTCTAATCTTGGTATTGTGGTAGGTTTTATAACTGTAAGGGCAGCCATATCTGAGCATGTAAGAAGTAACTGTGTGCAGAAGTTGTCCTTGGGAAAGTGCAGTTCCGTTTTTCACAGATTGTCCATCGGGCCATAGATTGGCTTTCTCACTATCAGCACTTCTCCTCTTGTGTAGTTTGAACAGTTTTTTTAGTACATGTTCAGAGCATCATTTCTTCCAGACAATAATACAGAACCTCTTTAGCCTTCAGAAAGAAAAGAAAGGAAGAAGAGCTGCTAACCCAGAACCCTGCCCTGATCTCTCATTGTAACACCCTATAGGTATTTCAGAGGGATTTGTGAGGAACTTCATAGGCTGATTCACAGAGGATTGAACAGTTATTTCCAGTACCACATTCTAGAGACCTCAGCTATTCTGAACAGTGTTACTTTACTAAGGGGAATACAGATTTCACATTCCTGGACTAGTGGCTGGTAGGGATGTGCATGAATACTTGAAACAGTCAAAATTAGATCAAATTCATTCAAATCCGTCCATTCAGATTTGAATCAAATGTCTATACATTCGAATTTAAACATTTGAACGAATTTCAAATCTTTTGAATCATTCGTACGAATTATTTGGACATTTGTCTGTGTATGGATACATACATTACATACGTATCCGTACGCATCTTATTCGTATCCATGCGCATTTGTACGGATACGCACAGGATGAGAACGAGACACATGCAGGAAAAAAATGGGATGCGTATGGACACATACAAATGTTGTTGACATTCGTATCTTCAAATACGAATCGAACATTCATACAAATCCGAATGTATTCAGACTGAATTGAATGTGAATACATTCGAATTTTACACATTCAGATCCATTTGAATCAAATCGAATGCTGAAAATTGCATTCCTGCATATCCCTAGTGGTTGGAGTGGCATAGTTGATGACCCAAATGGTAAATGCTTTGCTCCAGTTACTGCTCCACCTTGCAGTCTCCAGTCCTGAATGAATGGCTGACTGATCCTGACTCCCTTTCAGAAACATGGTAAATCCAGACTCCCTGCAATGTTGGGACACAATAGCAAATGGTTTTGCACATCTGTACAAAATACTGTCTTCAGTAGCAGAGAAGGAGACCCTGGTCACTAGTATTACTTGAAGGGTCTAGCAAAGTCAGCAGAGACATACCGCCCTACTGATAAAAGCAGTTTCAGATCTCAAAACCTGTCAAGAGTTCAGAGTGCTTCTAGAAGAGTGTTTTTGTTTCTGTTTCACACCACTGTGGGCATGTGCATGCACAGATGTAGTGCTAAGATCCTCTTCAGGAATCAGAATAACATTTTGCGTTAAATCAACATTTTTCTTCATCATATAGGCTCCAGTGTTTGACAAAATTACTTTTTGAGTCTTTCTGGAATACATATTCCACACTGCATATATTGCCCGAGATTGCATAAAAAATGCATTTTCTGTTAATGAAAACTGGGCTAAGACCTCTGTGCAATCTGTATGAAGTGAACATCTTCATTTGTCCATAATGTTGTCTGTGTTTTTTCCCAACACGGAGATTCCTTCTTTCAACATAGGTTCTCCCTAGTTGATTCCAGGGTCATTTTTATCATTTAGCAGTCAAACTAAAGGTCCATATATTCCTAAGCTGAAAATTGTGATTGCCAGAGTAGGTTCTGCCATTCAAACTATGTAAAAATTGGAAAAGATACCGCAGAGGTATGCATATTCCTGTACTGTAAAGCGGTATGTTTTTTCCATATGCATGCTGATTTTTGGTATAGGATTCCTTTGGGAACGTCCAAGCAGGTCTTCAGCCTTGGCTTGAATTTGTCTGATTTTTGGAAGAATCACAAGGTACTTGCAGCATGCTCAGTTCATAGGTTCTTTTAAAAACACTGTTTACCACTGGAGCCAAATGTACCATTGACACGTTGAATTGGGGGGTGTATAACCTTTTTGAACCCATGGGTATCTTGGATTATTAAAAATATGTTATGAGTGTTGCCCCATCTACTAACCTCTTTCCTGAAGTCACTGCTCCCTCTCCCATTTTTGAAAGAAGCACAACTTGATCCTTTCAGTGGTGACTGATGCCCATTAAGACTTGTGGGGCAAGGAGCTAGGCAGCTAAAAGGAAGTGGCAGCAGAAGGCAGAATAGGCAGAATTAATGATAGATAGGTGAGGCACTTCAACTTTGTAATAATATGTAATACTGCATAAAAATTAATTTAATGCACCACTTAGCAGCTCCAAATTGAAGCCTGTATATTGGTGTTAGGAAGCTAATTTGGACCTCCGGAGATTAGTAAGATGGTGTCTACTTTGCCGTTATGCGCTAGCCGCGCTTTGATTTTTCATTTTATTTTTTGCTTTTACAATGTCAATAAATATTGAAAACAATACAGTTGGGTAGGAAGAACCTTGAAAATTATGCAACTCCAAAGGGTCTGAAAACAACATCAGGCTGTTCCTTTTAATTGTTTTTAAATGGAAAATGCCGGTTTCTGTAGCCATGCTATGAAGAAGAGGGGGCAGCTTAGAACCTTTGTACAGTAGTCTTAAAGACATATATGTGTATGTATGTGTGGAGGCATGTTATTTTACGCGAGTCCCATCTTGCTCATAGAGGCCTACCTTCTTATCCAAAGGAAGAAACAGCAAAAAAACTATCATTATTACAACTCTAAAGTTCCAGATGTGCTCTTCTGAAGCAAAGAAAACAATTTGAGACTACAGAGATGACCATTCAAAGTAACTACAGACAAGTAATCTGTCTGTAGTTATTTAGATGAGTATGAATTTCTGAAGCTTCATTGTGATTTTTCCTTTTTCTAGGCTTTCTTGGGTCCTACTGTACACCAGTCTGATATTTGTCATGTCCCTTCTCATGTCGGTCATTGCAACATTTTCTTCGCTCTTTCCTAAAAGTAGCAGCTTTGTGATATTTCTCCTTTTTTTCCTATATGGAATATCCTCCGTAAGTGTGTTTGTGTGTACGTGCACTCATTGTTGCTATATTGAGAGAACCATGTTTTAAAGTCATCCTGAAACCCTAACTTGAGCAGCTCGTTTCTGATAACATTTCTCCTCAGAATTGTCATAGGCCTCTATCCCTTAAAGAGATTCCAGACAGTTAACATTTGTTTATACATTTTGGCAGAATTCTTATTTTCTGTTGAATGAACTGAAATTACTGCTCACCACATAGATTTTATTGGTTTTCTTCAGGATAAGATCAACCTCTTTCTAAAATTAAATCCTCAGTTCTTAGTTTTGAATTTTTGTGACATTTGGTCTTCATGTTGATAAACACAACTCTGCAAAAATTTCCTGCAGAGTAAGAATAATGAAAATAGCGCCTTGATCTAAACTGTGCTTTGATTTTTATGCAGAAACAGAGCACAAAACAGCAACAACAATAACAACCCTTGTGTTAGTACAATACCTTATTTTCTAACTATGTAAAAGAATAATCTATTTTATATTTTCAATTAAAATAATTGATCTAGTATTTTCTTAATCTAGCGCTATGCATGTGAACAGAAAGAAGCCTACAGAAAGGGCCAATACCTCCTCTCCCCCTTTCTGTACTTTTCAGACTTTACCAGAATTAACTGCATGCATTATGACTGTTTTCAGGGGTGGTGGCTTAAGACAAATTCTGAGCAGTTTCAGAACATGAAGCTTCAGATTGATTGGCCTATTTATCCAGAGTCTTTGGCAATCCATGGACTCTGCTCCTTTCTGATCATAGACATAGTATTAGTACTGCATGCAAACTTAGGGACTGTATCGAAAGGATATTGCAGTCTTAGGAAATAGCCAATTGCTGTCTTGGATGCTTCACATAATGCTTAATGTAGATTAAGCTCACAATACAGTAAAGCTATTGCATATAGGGTATTTGATGGCAGAATTTAAGTGTTTTAAGCTGAGAGTTCTGTGATGAGACAAGCTTTTTATTTCTTTTTAAAGGTTTTTTTTGCATTTATGTTGACTCCTCTTTTCAAAAAATCGAAACATATTGGAACAGTGGAATTTTTGACAACCCTGGCTTTTGGTTTTGTGGGACTAACAGTTGTCTTATTGGAGGATTTTCCAAAGTCCTTTGTGTGGTTACTGAGTCCTCTTTGTCAGTGCACATTTTTAGTAGGTGTTGCACAGGTGGGTGAAGTATCTTTATTTATTTGCTCTTGTTTATTGGCCTACATGAACACTATATTACAGTTGAAAAACTAGTTTGAGCTATTATAATTTTTGCCTTGAATTTTTGGCTGAAAATTATATGGCATACCCCTGAGACATGTAAGCAACTTAATGGTGTTTGGTATTTTTTTGTCGTTTCTTTAAACTTAGAAGCTTAGTTTGTGGCATAATCTGTGGGGAACTCCATATTCAAACAGCAGACTGCTCCACTGGGAGGCTGTGGCTCCTGGGGATGGCCTGTTTGCATGATGGCGGCAGCTGGTTCCCTCTTAAATGCAAAAATGGCAAAAGAGCAGACCAACAAGAGATCGTTTTCAAACAGTTTCCCATGGTAGACCAAACCGTTTCCTCCAGGTCCCAGAAATGACTCATATCTGGGCACTAGATTAAAATAGCTTCCAAAGTTGTCAGCTTAGGCTGAGAACTGTCACTGACCTCCAAAGTTGGGCTTGGCCAGGCTGCAGTTGGTATTTGGTATGGGTCACCAGTCATCACTATGGTCTTGGCTTAGATTGCTTGATCTGAGCCATGACCAGTCTGCATGGCACAAACTAGCATGTGCCATGTGGGAATTCTGTGAGACACTTCCACTGTAATGTAAGTTTACTCTACCCATAAAAAAAACTGTTTATCCTTTTGCTATAGAACAAGGTGTAATTGGTTACTGTGCAATGATAAGACTTTAAATCAGCATTTCTTTCAGTTTCACATGAATACAAATGATTTTTTTTTCTTTTAGTGAAATGGCTTTATGTTATTCTGTATCATTTGCATCATTCATGGTTGGTTGCAGGTTATGCACCTGGAAGATTACGAAGAAGGGACTGCTTTCTCAAATTTAACTCATGGTCCTTATCCACTGGTAATTGCTCTCACTCTTTTGGCCCTTGATAGTGTGCTGTATCTTCTACTAGCTGTTTATCTAGACCAAGTGATTCCAGGTATGTTGATTTTTACCCCCCTCCCCCCATTGTAAGAACTAAATGTTTCAAAGTCGAGATATTAATAAACATAAAACATATAACAACTAACAAAGCAAAGTCTGTGGGCTCAGTATGGGCTTAGATAGAGACTTACTCATTTTTTATACAGCAAGGAAGTAGTAGCCTTCATAGTTGGGAAGCAACTGCACAGAGACCATTCATCGTCTGAAGGAGTGAGAGAGCTTAACTAGAGTTTAGGACCCCATGTCTAGATTTTGCCTTTAGGGAGAAAGAAGCTTTTGTCCACCTTCAGTGTTATACAGAGAAAGTTCTCATGTGTAGAGGAGAAATGTGCACAAATTGAAATCTAGTGGTTTGGTTCAGTTTTGAAATAAATACCCTTAGTTGGAGTTCCCATTGAATCTTAAAAAAAAAATCAGAGTGGTTTAGTTTGCATGTGAACCACAGCAAACCACCCTTGGTTCATCTTAGTTTGATTTGTTAGAACACCCTTTTGTTTGGATTCGCCTCAAACTTTTTTTTTAACTACTGGGTGATTTGGTTTGCATGTGAACTGTGAACTAACAAAACCATTATGACACATCTGTAGCATAGAACTCAGATGCATCCTGGGTTTTTTTTATACCCCACTTATTGTCCAAAAAGCACAAACAAAGTCATATTGCCCTCCATTTTACACTCACAACCACTCTAAAGGAAGGTTAAACTCAGAGGTAGGAACTGGCCCAAGGTCCTTTCAGAGATTTGGACCTAGAAACTTCCAGACATTTTACACTTCACTTAGGCAATTATACCCAGATAATTGAAGTAGTTTGACAAAATTTTGCTTCTGAAACTAAGTAAACTTCTTGGAAGTAATAAAGAAGCAGAATGAAGTCAATAAACATATGCTGATAGATGTTGGGGACCTTATTCTCATCTGCTCAGCATCAGACTACACGTGTTTCACTGATTGCATAGCTATGAGTTTATGAAATTCCATTTTTAGATTGGTAGTTGTGTCTTCCATCTGAGTTTGAGCATCTGTGGAGGGACATATCTTCAGAATGTTGAATCCAGGTATAAAAGTGAGGGCACAATCCAGCACTAATCCCTACACCATGTGTCTCTTACATGAAACTTTAGGAAGGATGAACATAGCATAGGCTGTCAACAAGGCCTTGCAAGTGGGTAAATCATGACTAATCCTCTGCTATTTTTATGCTTGGATTAAACTGTCTGAAGAGGTAAATCTTGGCATAGATTTTTTCTACTCATTTTTTATAAAAAGGTTTGAGAAGAATGAGAATTTTATGTTAAAACCAAATTATGCATTTTAATCATTTCTCATCTGCCAATATTAACAAGAATGAAGGCTCCACCTGATTGGCAGTGCCCTACTTCTTTGTTTATATTTGTATCTTACCCTGTACCTTGAAGTGGATAACAGTTATTCAAATACATTAAAACAAAAATTAAAAGTACTTTAAAAATTGTACATTATTCAGATGTGGAGGATAACTCCACATGTGTCTCTTCAACCAGAGACTGAAGTAAAGCCGCTCACTGTGTTACTTAGGCCATTTTGTGAAAGTCCTGGTTAACTGGCATTGAAGTGACATCTTTGTCACACTCACCTGTCATGGAAGTGGTAGTCTGTGGCATTTTATGGCTACGGCCTGCTGCTCCCAGAGTAGGCCATTTCATAGGCAGCCCGAACTAGCAGTGTAGGAGATGGTGCTGCTAAAGTGCTGAGAGAGTCTTTTATTCCCCACACAATTCTTTTCACTCTTTCTGCATCTCTGGAATGAAGTGTGAATGTCAGGTATTCATCAGCATTTGAGCAAAATGCTGTTTGTTCTTTCACTACATTTGAACACAGCCTAAGTCACATGTTCACTCTCCCCCCCCCCTATTTTTGGACACATTCACTTGGATTCCAATAAGATTCAGACTGAGACAGCTTTGGGTCTTTCTGCATTCAAGGGCCACGATCTGAATCAGTGACTCTGGACCAGCCGGGCTCACTAGTGGCCCAAAATATTCTGGAACATTGTTCTGGTACTCTTAAACTAAAAAGGCATTTCATACTTGTCTGTCATTTAAAGTCTGCGCAGAAATGTTTTTTTCAAGTGTAGATGGAAACATGGAACCTGTTGATTTCTGTGAATTATCTGAGACCTTTAGGGAAAAGACGAAATAAAAATACAAGTGAAATGCCTGTTATGATGCGGTCCTCTTCATATTACTTTTCAAGTTCTACATGTTCATAATTGCACATGTAATTAGATGCTAGAGACCAATTTAGAAGGTTTGGTAGCACCAAGTGAGTAGCATGTTAACTTTTACAGTTATTTGGTTCTGCATTAACAATTGCTTTTTGTGTATTACAAGTACAGAAACAATTAAATGAATGACCTGCTTTTGCAGATATTCTTAAATACACGTTCCTGTAGGAATAAAAAAGATACTTAGGCTATATGCTGACTTGTTGTGAAAGGAAAGTTAAATTGGGATCTACATTGATTTAAAAAATAAACACCTAACAGTTACTTCAGTAATAATTATCTTCCTTATTCATGCTTTAAGCCTGAACTAAATGTTACAGTGTTCTCAACAGACTAAATAGGAAAGTAGTTAAAATACATATGCATCCATCATTAACTACAGCCTGTGTCCAATATATAGTTAACAGAAGCATTTTTTTTTTTAAATTGGTTAGGAGAATATGGTTTGCGCCGAGGCTTTTTCTTTTTCCTGAAACCATCATTTTGGTCAAAACAAACACGAAATTATAAGGAATTGTATGAAAGCAGCATTAATGGGAACCTGGACTTCAATGAGATTATTGAGCCTGTATCTCCTGAATTTCAAGGGAAAGAAGCTATCAGGTATAATAAATCATCCTGTGGGTTAATCTCTATGAAGGATCTAAAGTATTTACATTTTCTCCTGAATTTTTAGTATTAGTAATTAACTGTGTATTTAATTATTTCCAGCAACTAATAACACTGTGAAGTCAAGTAACATAGTGTAACAGAAGTGCCAGCAGTTTGTCATATTAGCAATAGGCATTTATGACAGTGATTCAAACCCCTATTATTATTATTATTATTATTATTATTATTATTATTATTATTATTATTATTATTATTATTATTATTATTATTATTATTATTATTATTATTATTATTATTATTATTATTCTATACGAGAGATGTTGGAGTGGCTCAATTTTATATGTCCTGTACAAGACTACAGTACATTTTCAGGCAGAGGTGCAGGAAAGTTGCATGATGTGGTGCAGATTATGCAGGAGGCAGATTATGCAGGTGATTCAAAATTCCACTGAGGAGTGTGGACTGCCTAATACAGACTTTAGGTGCAAATTCCCACTCACCCATGCTTTGTTTCGACCCATATAGGTCTATTGGTTCTTATTGCAGAACAGTGTAGTGTTATTTATGTTAAGATCTGAGTTTCATGTTGCTTTTGCAAGAATACAGCTAGCTTACTTTCTTTCAGAATCAACTGTGTCCAGAAGTCTTTCGTTAAAAAAGGGGAAACCGTGGAGGCTCTGAAAAGTAAGAATTTCTAGGTTTTCAGCTATCTGTCACAAGTGGGAGCCCTTGCACTTCAACTGTTGCAGATTCTTTGACTCTGAAAACCGAGCGCTTCCCTAGCACGTGTCTGAGTTTCTCTTAATTCTCCTTGAGATACTCTTTTAGTTGGATTGTTTGCTGATCTTAAACATAAGTATTTTAAATGGTGAATGTTCCTTAAGAATAGGCCCCTGCTCTATGTGTTGCTCTTGTTTAATATTCAGTAGTGAAGTTTGTGGCAACTATTTTTCCATGTTCTGAATTCCTTTTCTTCCCCATTATTCTTCCCTTTTTATTAGGTTTATCCTTTGACATATATGAGGGTCAGATCACAGCACTACTTGGGCACAGTGGAACAGGAAAAACAACATTAATGAACATTCTTTGTGGATTGTGCCCACCTTCAGATGGTATCTATTACTTGAAATGTACTTGGATTTTTAGACTTGGGGTTTCTTGGACCATATCTCTTAAGAGACAATGGGACTTAATGCATCTTTCTTTGTCCACACTTTTCAGTCTTCCCACCTGCAGTCCAGTGATAATGTACATTTTTCCTCTCCATCTCTCCCACCATTCTCTCTTTGTCTTCTGTGACTGGATGTAATCCTGTCAGTCAAATTTTGGTTTCTTCAGCGAGGGTAAGGTTACCTATCTCTATCCCCACCTCTGCCTTTTCCCACACCCAGGGAATGGGTGGACGTGAATGCCGTGATGGGGGACTAGGATATGCCCTTTTAGCACATAATTTGGTGAGAAGTGTGAAAAAGAACTGTGGGGCTCTAGACCCCCTTTGAAGAAAAAACTCTTTCGTCCAGGATGGGAGGAACCCTCAGGACAGTTTGTCAAGAGTCACTTCTATAATCCCTTTCTCAACTCCTTCCCATCTTCCCTAGCCTCACTTCCTTCAATGCCAGACCAGTGTTTCTGAGGGCTCAAGGACAAGTGCGTATGTATCAGATTCAACAGCCATAGGCAGCAGCAGTGTGACTCATAGGCAGCAGATCCTGCTTCCTTCTCCCTGGGCCCAAAGACTGGCCATTGCACTCCTTTGGAGCTTTGCTTTCCAGCAACTCTTTTTCCCCTGGGACCTTGACTGTCCTTTTCAGCTTGGTGGCTCCATGGAGCAGAATCGATTTTGCCCTCTTTACTGTCTTCAGGGTGTAGACAAAAACCCAGCAAGAGAGGGGAAAGCAGGGGGAGGGCAAAAATATCTCCCCTCCAGGGTGCTACCGAGATCAGGAGGGTGTTCAAGATTGCAGGGGGAAGAATAACTGCTGGGAAGTGAGACCACACTAGCAGAAATTTTGGTTCTGACAAAGAGCAAAGGTAAAAGAAGCCTATGCTGATGCGGAGTTCAATAATGCCCCCAGGGCTAGGTATTGTGTGGAAAGGGAAAGGGAAACCCTCCCTCTGCCACCCAGGAAAGTATGGGAACCACCCATGATAGCTCTCTTTGGCTTTTTGCACTTTTAAAATGTAATGGAACTGTGGTTCAAAAACAGTGTTTGTGCTGGGATAATGCGAATATCAAATATTGGATTGGAGGGAATAGCTCAGAGGAAAATCAGAAGGGCATTTTTTGTTCCAGTTGCTGGGATCCTTGGACTTCCTCAGTCCGTCTTCAGCATCAGGTGTGACCTACAGCCTAGGGGTTAAAAGCTAAAAATACAGTTTTTTGTCCATTCTATTTAATTATTAATGTAATTTTTACTTATTGATATAGCAGCCCAATAACAAAAGACTTAAGCAGTTAGAATTGCTTGCCTTAGTCCATAAAACAAACAGCTGGCATTCAGCTCCTGGTTATATATTGAGTTGCTTGGCAAATTTGCCTGCAAATCCAAATAATTGTCTTTCATTCATGTGTTATTAGTTGTCTTTACAATAATCTTTTTTCTTCATTTTTAAAATTAGGATTTGCATCTATATATGGCTATAGAATTTCTGAAATAGATGAAATGTTAGATGCAAGAAAGATAACTGGAGTTTGCCAGCAACTAGATATATATTTTGATGTGCTGACTGTACAAGAAAATTTGACAATAGTTGCTTCAATTAAGGGAATTCCTCCCAATTATATGATACAAGAGGTGAGTAAATGGGATGTAGACTGTATATAGTATGCAGTCAATGTAGTTTATATCAAAATACTCCTGCTTTTAATAGAAGCAAATACGTTTATTTTAAATTCATAATAAGAATCTTAAGTTGTAGCTCACAGGTAGAAGTGGAGAAATTCCACATGGGAAAAACAGCTGTGTAACTTGTTTGTAGTTTTGCCTGTTATCGTTTATATAATATTGTTTTATTTTCTATTTCCTTTGTTTTATAATTCTGTTCTTAATATATTGCTACATTAGTTTTGTGAAAGTAGAAACAGGAATATGATAACTGTACTCTCCCTCGAGTGCCTGTTTTGAAAGGTAGTGTAGAAATGGATACAATACACAATATCCTAGTATTTCACTCTGTTAAGTGAATATACAAAATCTTGAGAGGAACTTTTAAAAATATGTTTGATGCGGTAGAAGTCATGGAAGGTGGACCTAAGTTTTCTTTCTTCAGAAGTTCCATGCCACCCAAAGATTCACCCAAATTCAGCGAGAAATTTAATTTCATGACCATTTTGAAAAAGCACGTTAAAATACATAGGCACCTGGGAGTCTGTGTGAATCCGTTATATATATATATTTTAAAGTTATAGCCTCATATCTATGATCTGGTATACCCCCCAGCCATAAACACAGAATTCTGCAGCTAATGCTGTTGGAGCATGGATCATAATGAGCCTTCAAATAAAAACTCAATTCTTAAGTTTAATTTTAAAAAATTATTGCTGTCTATGGTTGGTTTTCTCCAGGTCCAGAAGGTTTTGTTAGATTTGGACATGCAGTCCATTAAAGACAACCAAGCCAAAAAGCTTAGTGGAGGACAGAAGAGGAAATTATCAATTGGGATTGCTATTCTTGGAGATCCAAAGGTAAATAACTAAGGAACTGAACTGTTGATTATATCCATGTAAATATATATTCTTTCTGGTATGTCCTGTCCTGCTACCTCCCAGTACAAAGTACACATTGCAATAAAAAAAAGTAAAACAGTTTTGTTTTGTTTTTTTAAAAGCCTCTTTATACCCTTTAACTTGGAGGGGTGGGGAGGCTTGTCACCAAAAAAACCCCAACAGCTGGGTGAATAAACGGAATTGTAAGTGCCTCCTAAAAGTACACAGGGGAGAGTGTGTCTCAAATCAAATGGAAGGTCATTCATAAAAATGCTGCTACAGCGAAGGTCTGACAAATATTGCATTGGTCTTGATATACAATTTGTAAAGATGCCTGGTGAGTGATAATTGTCTTCTAAGTCCATATGTTACCATGACTGTTCTTTATTAAACAAAAAATAATTGTTGCCCTTATTTATAAACATAGGGGATTTGAACTGTACCATTTGTTGAGCTTTTGCTTGATCAATATTGCACTTGGTAGAAGATTTGAGAAGTTCTCCTCTTAGCCTTTGCATTATTCTTGACTATTACCAAAGTAATTCTTAAGGATTGTAAAAAAGTGCCTATGCTGTCTTGAGAAGCCTAATAGTTCATGAGCTAGCCCAAGAATAACATGTCTGGCATAAAAGGAAACAAGATAGTACCCAATACAGAATTGGGATCCCCTCCCCCCTAGTTCTTAGGATTAGGTTGCACCCCATCTAATCCAGCACCTTGTCTCACACGGTGACCCACCAATTCCTTCTGGTTATTTTTAGACAGAAGACAATGCAGAACCTTGACCTCCTCTTGACTCCCTGTAAATGTCCTTTTAAAGGCATCCTACTTGTTTCTCCAACCTGGAGGCAGTACTTAGACATCCATTGATACATCTGTCCTTCATGAATTTATCTAATCCTTTCTTAAAGCTATTCACATTGGTTGCTATCTCCACCTCTCCTGGTACTAAAGTAATAGACTGACGACAGACTCCTTTCTGAGTAGCTTCCTGCTGATATAACAGTTGAATTTCACAATTCAAACACATTAATACGTTTTTCTGTGACATTGATTGGTGAATTTCCAAATTGATAAGCATTTTGATTATCACTTCTGATGCTGGTTGAGTTTACCAGGAAAGCTAAAGTGCACTTATTGTCTTCAATACAAATAACTTTATCTATTGTTTGCCCTGGCTAATATTTAGGTATTGCTCTTAGATGAACCAACAGCTGGCATGGATCCATGTTCACGCCATACAGTTTGGAACCTCCTAAAAAAGAGAAAAGCCAATCGGGTGACAGTGTTCAGTACTCATTTCATGGATGAAGCAGACATTATTGCTGGTAATGACAATTGGTACTTGAGTTAAATAGATAAAAGTAATACAAACACAGGTAATGCAATTTGTTAAATGAAGCACCTGTTAGTTCCTTACTACAGACTGAACTGGTACAATGTATTACTGAAAATTATTTATGAATTTTCTTAAAGTGAAGTTCAAGGAAATTTACCTTTAAAACTAATGACTTGTTTTCATGTTTCTAGACCGAAAAGCTGTGATTTCCCAAGGAATGTTAAAATGTCTTGGTTCCTCTCTTTTCCTTAAAACAAAATGGGGAATTGGCTATCGTTTAAGGTAACTTTTAAGGCAGATTTAACTCTATCCACCTTTTCTGCACCATGCATGATTTTATGTATTTCAGTCAGATTCCCTTTTAAATGCCATCTTTCAAGAAGCCTAGATGTTTCAGTCTGATTTTAGTAACTTGAAAACCTATTATACTACAGCCATGGTCACACCTTCACTTTAAACCTTCTTCATTTCCAGGTCTGACTGCTCACATCTTTTCATTTCCATCCATTTTATTTGTGGACTTTCCACCTTTCGTTATGAATTTCCTGAGTAGAAAAATCCACAAATAAAATGGTTAGAAATAAAGAGGTGTGAGTAGTCAGACTCAAAGATGGACTGAAGAAGGTTAAAAGTGAAGGTGTGAACGTGGCCTAAGCGTTATAAAAGCCAGAAAATCAATGTCGATTTAAGTACACATTCTGATTTGAGGGTGGCTTCTCTCACTGCTCTTTAGGCATGTTTGAAATTATATTTCTAAGTATTACTCAGCTGGATTGAGAAAATATAATTTAAATTGGCATATTCGGTGTTGCTTCTACAAATTTCTAAAAACAGTATTCAGCCCCACTTTGTGGGCAGTAATATTTTCTTTTTCTCTGTGTATTTTTACTCAGCATGCATATTGATAGATACTGTAACACAGAAGGGACAGCATCTTTGATCAGACAGCATATTCCTGAAGCCAGTTTGTTAAAACACAATGAAGAACAACTTGTATATGCTCTACCTTTTAAGGACATGGACAAATTTTCAGGTATAACATGTATAATGAATAAAATGAAATGTGGGCAGCTGATAGGAATATCAGTGGAAAATGGAGAAGCCTTCTGAAGGTTTAAATACAACCAGCATGGAATGTCATGCATACAAGTAAAGATTTTGTTATTGCCTTTTTAAAAGTAATTGCAGATGTAGGGGACCTTAATCTAGGTCTGGAACTTGGCTTGAGATTTAGCATGGCATTTACCCTTTGTCCTGCTATTTTTTTAGAAGGAGAGAGAAGATTCCATCCAGTTTTAAGTTTTTCTTCCAGCCAAAACAGCCTCATTAGTCTGAGGTATTTTTTGTTGTTACCATGACTTAAGATAAATATTTGTAGCATTATGCAGTGTTGGACTGAAATGTTATGCATAGTAATTAAATAAACAAAAACACTATGCTATCATTATGTTGCTGCCTTAGTTAGCAGGTCAAGAAGTGAAAAAGCATGACTGAAAATAGTATTTCCAACCAATAACTTAGCTGCTTCTTCCTGCAGCACTCTTTGCTGATCTAGACACTCATTCTCATCTGGGTGTTATTTCATATGGCGTTTCCATGACAACATTGGAGGATGTGTTTTTGAAGTTGGAGGTTGAAGCTGAAATCGACCAAGCAGGTGAGAATTAATTACTCTGTGTAGTACAATCATCTCTTGCAGAGCATTGGTTCCATTTCTGCAAACCACCATCTTATCCAAATTGCATAGATGCACTATCACTGAGTTTCTCAGCTGCCGGCTTTCCAATGCTGGCAATAACTTGTATAGTGGCTTTGCAAATCGCAGATTATGCATTGTGCAAGTGACAACTGTGTCCCTATCCTGCACAATGAAGATCAAGGAGAGGGCATCTTGAAGAAGTCAGAGGAGACAATACAGTATTTGGTGTGGAAGAACCAGCGGCATGGCTCACTGTCTGGAAAGCCTGTCTACCTCAGTTGATCAGAGCATGAGGACCCTTTTGGAATACCTCTGTAAAGAATGACACTGTAAATTGCTGCTTTCTCTGCATTAGACCTTTGGTTTTGGCAGCGTTGCAAACCACTCCCAGGCTTAATTTGGATATAGAGAACTGTTGTTCTTGGCCAACTTCTACCTTTCTTGACTTGTGTTTGTCTCTGGCAGCAATATCTGCTAGTTTCCAGTAAGAGGTGGCCTGGGTGCTCAGTGTACTGTTACTTGCACTTTCAGACTACCAGTGTGTTTTTTAGGGTGGAGACATCCATGCTATCATAATTCCCCTTTTGGTTTGAGTATTGGGGATATACTATTGGTTAGAGTGTTAGGATTGTGTTATTGATACTGTATTTTTTTTTTTTTTGGCCATCTAAGAGCCTCTTTACTGCCCTCCCTCCCAAAAAACACACACCCTCCCATGCTTTATTTGTCCTAAATATTCCTTGTCAAATTACAGGTGTGTTTCTTATAAAAGAATAAAGTACGGTATATTGTTTTTTCACTTGTGATTTAACAGTTTTATGGTTGTGGTAAATTATTCAGCCAGAACAAATAAACACTGCCTGCCATTTTTCTCTCTCTCCTTTATAGATTTCAGTGTGTTTAACCCTGAACGAGATGAGGAGGAAAATGATGCAAGATCTATTCATGAATTGGAACAAAGTTTACTGCTGCTTTCTGAGGCAAAATCTTGTACACTGAGCAATAAATCCCTTTGGAAAACCCAAGCATTTACTGTGGCAAAGGTTCATTTCCTTAACTTGAAACGCGAAACAAAATCAATGATGGCAGTGTGAGTATTTTGACAGTTGTTGGGAAACAAGTTATCGATTAAAGAGAGAAAAAAAAAGAGGAATGGTGCATGAAATCTAATTGCATAGAGATAGCAAACAGTTTTTGGTCCTAATAAGGGACCTGTACCACTTATTTCCTGCTGCATTATTTACTACAAGCCAAACAGTCGATTAACCAACTTTGCTCACCTTCCCAGCTACTTTTCCATCCAGCACATTACTCCTTAGCAATGCTGTTGAAAATATCTAGTGATAAGTTATAGCAGTGATACAATAAAGGAAATAAGAAAAGCAGTACATGCATACAGAATCTATCAATCAGCCTAAATACAAATTTATTAAATCTAAATCATACCAAAGAAAGAGAAGAAAAGAAAATCGCCCCAAGTTAAAAGGAAGCATCAGTAACCCAGGATTATAAATTTTGTGTAATGTGGTCATCTTTTTAAAAATAAGAAAAATCCCATGATTTTTTATAATATAATTGTTTTTAAAAAATTCTTGCTTTACGTTCTTTGGAAGCTACCTTGGGCACAGTTTTTCTAGTTTGTAATAGATTAAGAGATTAACAAAGTTCATAGCACAGATATTTAGTCTCTTGTTTAAATTTCAGTTATTTTGACTGGGGATTACTTGTATTATATTAAAAACTAATGCATCCATATAAAGCAATTATTGCTTTTTCTAGGCTGTTACTGGTAGCATGATAGCCAGTATCTGCACTCCAGGGAATATATAAGGGTGTCTGCAGACTGGGATGGAAGCAGCAAAGCAAGTTTGGTGTTTCCATCCGCTGCAGTAGGAGCGCAGCATTCCCCCCCACCCCCACCCCATAGAGTTAAAAGTTGCTGGATAACCATCTTTGTACTGCACATTAGCCCTGTCCCCATGCAATTGAAAGTCTGCTGGAATTCTTCTTTTGCCTC
>MTQE01002208.1:27312652-27330901 GCA_014337955.1 Aspidoscelis marmoratus | reverse complement strand
ACGGCAGAGGAAGCCGAGAGGGGCTAATAAGTCTTTTGGGGATTGGGCTATTTAGCTGTATTTCCGGTGTCCCAGCCAGTGATGGAGCTTCCTGTCTGGGAACAGGAAGCAGCTGCACCAGAAATTTGAAGCTTCCGATCCTCCAAGTTGGAGGACCAGAAGGAGCATCACATTTAAGGTGGAGCAAGGGGTGTATTTGGAGGCACCGTAATTTTCTTTACCTCCCAAGTGCCCCATTGCACTTGCAAGCATTGTAATCATGTACAGCACACTGGTCCTGCAGAGATAAACAAACACCTCGGCTTATTGATTTAGTGCCATCTGAGCAACCTTTAGTATCTAGCTTTGCCTAGCAGCACACTCAGGCTGAACACTTTTTTTGTAGGTAGAGTTTTGTCTCATATTCTGAGGTGAGATTTACTTTTGGGGGAAATAATATTCAGTTTACAGATCAAAATATTTGTATTTCAAATGTGGTCATAAAACTAACATGGGTGGCTTTTTCTAATTCATTCATAAAACATCTTACTTTTCCCTTAACTGCCTCTGGATGAGTAAAACATGGTGGCTTTAATATTTTTATGGTCAAGATTGCATAAGGAGTTACTATATGAGTTGTCTAAAAGACAGCAGCTCTTAGGAAAATTTCAGTAAAGATGCGCTAAACCAGTTCTATTTAGAAGTGGTTTCAAGCAAAATAGGAGGTTGAGGAGTCCAATACTGAATCAAATTCTCCCAAATTCGGGGGGGGGGGCAAAAGAGGGGGAGTTTTAATGGAACAGTTTCCAGAGTTTGTCCATTAAAGCCTCCTTCTCCATTTGCATGCATAGCTTCCCATCATCATGCAGCAAGTCCCCCCCCCCAAAAAAAAATTGCATTCTTGGACTTATCCACTGCAACTGGATTTCCATCACAATCATGCTGGGCTGCAGCCATGTGGTCCTCACTGGCTGGCAAAAAGGCTGCTTGGGTGGAAGACATGGTAGATAAGGTAAAGCCATGAATGCCGTGATGGAAGATCAAGCATAACTAGAAGATGGTTGCACGCTTGATGGTAAAAGGTGACTTCTGGGTTTGCAGTGAACTGAACCAGGATTTTACATTCATGCAGGTCTCTAAATGGTAAGTTATTTTTACTTACGACTTTTCTTTCTTTCTTTCAGGTTCTTGCTATTCACAGTGTTTCTTCTTGTTCAGATTTTAATGTTCATTATACACCATTACTTCAAAAATGCCGTGGTCCCTATCAGATTATCTCCAGACTTGTACTTTCTGAAACCTAATGAAACTCATCACAAGTTCAAAACCAATCTCCTAATCCAAAACTTCACTGGTAAGAACTCTGGAAACAACCATATGCTCTTTATTGTTCTATCTGAGTTTTTGAAACAGTATTTCTGTATTTTTGGCATGTGATGTAGAGCACAGTTAAAATGGGATTGGTAGCCTGTATGTCCTCAATATTGGAATCGGCAAACTAACTATAGGCTGGGTAGATGACAGAAAGCAAAATTTTGATCTTGGATGGCTTTTTCTAATTCATTCATAAAATGAATTTAAAACTCTCTGCATCCATGCATGTATTATTTCTGCTGTACTATACTAGTCTGGGATTTATATTTAAGAGTGACGTGCCAATGTTCTAAATTAGCAAGTTGCTAAAAAAAACAAAAAACTTTTGGCCTCATTACCTTAATGTCTTGCTCCTTCCTTCTGAATCTACCATAACATGCAATGTACATAATATAATTGGTAAGTGAATAATATTCTTTCACCATTACAAGTAACAGCAGAGCAGGTTTTTTCCCCTATATGTTATTGAGTTAGACCAGTGGTTCTCAACCTCGGGGTCGGGACCCCTTTAGGGGTCGAACTACAATTTCAGAGGGGTCGCGACAAGTCTCTCACTGCCCTTCCCTCCCACCTCCCAGCTGCTCTGTCCCTGTGGTTGGGGGTCTCCACAACATGAGGAACTCCATTAAGGGGTCGCATCATTAGGAAGGTTGAGAACCGCTGAGTTAGACCATTGTATTATTTGTAGCCTGTATTTTCCTTCTGGATATGTATTAGGATTGATGTGTAATAGGACTTGTACTTACTACAGTACTATTAGCCATGGGAGATGTTTCTAAAGCTGTAGAAGAGGAAACTTTGTGTATGCTTGCCCTCACCTGTTCCTTCTTTTAGTATGATCATTTTATATTTGGCTTTTAATGTTATAACCCACCTTGAGACCTTTGGGTATAGGGCAGGATAAAAATACAAATATATAAATGCATTTGGGATTTTTTATACTTGAAGTTATATGTGCTTCTTTAAATTCAAGGTGTCTCTGCAATTCAAGGCATCTCTGTTATTAGTGCTGTCTTCTGTATTTTCATATCAAAGGCTCAAGCATTGATGACATTATCAGCTCTCTTAAGAATCAGAACATACTGACGGAGTTGGCCAATGGCAGTGACTACGGATCGGCTGACTCCCACGGTACAGCATTAAATGGCAGCGGTTATGTATCATTTGCCCCACATAGTGCAGCATTGAATGTGTTGCACGGAGACAAGGTAAGATACTGGTTCTCTGCAGACATGAGATTATCAGTTAGTCAAACACTTATTGTAGCCCAAAGATCTCTAGAAGAATGTATTGAACTTTTGAGTGTGTGTTGGTGGTAGAGGTCTGTTCCGAGGAGGCTTACAGAGCAAACTTGGTGAGGTCATCATCAGAATGGAAGAATGTGTTGCAGTGTTTTGTGTGGTTCCCTGAATCATTACGGACAAAAAGGGATATTTAGTGTATAAATTATAAATAAATAATACATGAATGCTTGGTTTTTAGCTTTGTACATTGAACAGTTAACCTATAAAAACAAGTGAAAGCAACAATTTATTACATAGATTTATAAAAAATAACTCATTAAGCAAGAAGCATGAATATGGCTTACAAGCAGCATCTGTGTCTGCCTAAAATGATCAAACTAAAATCATCCAGTTTATGATAAAAGTAATAATCTTCTGTAAAACCACCTGGATATCATAAACAGACTGGCAGTGCAATTATCGTCTGGTGGTAGCAGCCTTGTACGTAACGCTGGCAAGTTTGGCTCAGGATTCAAATTCCACTGCTACTATTTCTGTCCCCAATTTAAAATAATTTAAGATCTAGCTTAAAAGGAATAGGATGGGAATGAATTCCTGGGCTTGTTCCTACTCAACCTTTTGTCTGGTTTGTGTGCTTGTGCAAGAAATACTAGACTGTGGTGGTAACTAATACACTTTACAGTCCCTTTCTTAAAAACATATTTGGATTTCTGGTAAAGGATGCATGCATACGTGGTAGATCTGGACCCTGGGTTCAAACTATAATATTTTAGTCTCCTGTTACGTGTGGCACAGAGAAGTAGAAGAAAGGTGTTGCGTTCTCCCCTTGGCTATTTGGCTGTGTGAGAAAGCTTATGGCAGACTTTCCCTTTGCTACCTGTTGTAGCATTTTAGAAAATCTGATGGTTTGAAGGGGGGGAATCAAATTGCCATGTGTACCTACAGCTCAGAATGCTGTAAAGTTGTAGGGAAGAGTATAAATAAAAGTAGAGAGATGAAAGGTTAAAAGATCCACACAATCATAAGAGAAGCCTTGCTGGATCAGGCCACAGCCCATCTAGTCCAGCATCCTGTCGCACACAGTGGCCCACCAAATGCTCATGGGCATCTCAAGCAGAGACAAGGACAAACCTTCTCCTGCTCTCGAGTCCCAGCAGATGGCTTTTGAAGCGCCCCAGGCGCTTTCCACGTCTGTGAATCTTTGTTCTGTTTTTCTCTTTGGCATGACACTTCTCAGTAATTCTTAAATATGTTCCACATAATAATATTTCTGCTGTTTGTACTGCTACTACTAAAAAGTTACTTATATCTTTTCAGTTATTCTGATTTTCTCAAGGCTATATGAAACTTAGCCTAACTTGTTAAATATTTTTCTTCCGTTACAGAACTATGTCTTTACAGTTGCTTTTAACCGTACCATGGTTCATTCTTTACCAATTATGATTAATATAATAAGTAACTTTTATCTGCATAGTCTGAATGTAACTGAAAAAATCCATATCTGGAGTGATCCTTTCTTTCAGGTAAGTGGATGCAGGCGCCCAAAACTGATATTGTGAATTGAAATACTAAGGTAGTTTAATATTCTCAGTCTGCTTTAACTCATTATTATCTCCAGGGAGAGAGATTCCTTCTGCCATTCCTCATGCAGTAGGCTGACTGCATTGAGAACACACTGGTCTGGATGGGGCTCTGGTCCATCCCAGTGGGGCATTTCATACATTCTGGTGTTCTATCAGTATGGCTGCCAAAGAAAAGGATTCCAGTGCAATATCTATTGTTGTTGATAAGTTACATTTATCATTAAAATGAAGTGTTAGATTTTTCAGTTATAGAAAGTGAAACTGTTGGGGAGCTTAGTTAAATCTGTGTAGCTTTGAGTAAAATTCCACTGCTTACTTAATGAGGAAAGCTGCTGGGGCTTTTGTAAAGCTAACTCATCACACGTATACTTCATCATCTCTTAAATCTGAAAGACTTCTAGAAGCAAAATTAAAAAGAGAACTTATATCACAGTGCAAACCATAGTCTCAAGGCTAGTTTTAAAAAATGAAGAAGAAGAAAATGATTGTAGGTATTTACAGTTTATTTGTTCATAGCTGGGAACCTTAAAGTAATTGTACCAGAGAAGAATGGAGAAGACTTGGAAGGTGTAGTTGAACTCCTAGAAAGTGTCAGAACATGTCTTGAGTTGGTTTAGTCATACTGCTTCTCTCACATATGATCAGTGGATTACACTCTATTGTCAAACATATACCTTGAGACATCCCCTTGGTCTTCTTTTCCTTTGGTTGCTGTTTACTACATGCCTGGCTCTTAGCTGAACAATCACATTGTAATGGGAAATGCTTAGCAGAAGGCCTAGTCTACTCTGCATGGAAGCAGCCTCACCATTGCAGGGGAAGCCAGATGAGAGACACACAGTATGCATGTTCAGATTAGAAGAGCTCTCTGGGGAACCCTTTGCCTCTCTGACCATCCCATCCTGGATCAAATGTAGGCCTTGCAGATACTTGCCATGGCCCTCCTGAGGAGGGAGAGACTGGTCACCAGGCCTACCAGCTGCTGTGCCATTTGTTGTTTTTGCACCAGCTGCCCGTTGGAGCAGTCAAAGCCAAGCCACACCCAACATGCTAGAGATTTTTGTCTTGCCTGTATCATTAGGTACTGAAGACCATTGTTCTGCATCTGCTGCCTGCAAAACTTGTGTGATAGTGCACATAGAGCAGAGTGTTTGCTATCCTCCCCACAAGTTGCTGCTTTGGGAGTAAAGGTGTATCCATCTACTGCAGCTGCAGAAGGCAGCTCCAGCTCAGTATCCATCTCTGTGGTGGGTGTGCCTGTTTTTGGCCCTCAGAGGGCTCAGAGGTGGACTTCTTCAAATCCATTATGCAAGCAGGCCTGCCGGTATGGGGTGAGAAATCTAAGAAAAGGGATTTATTCCCTCTGTACTCATCAAACAACTCCTCTATCTCTTCATCTTCGTTCTTCAGGGCAACCCACAAGAAAAAGAAGAGAACAAAGAGCAAAGCCAAGGTTTCTGATTTACTAGGGAAAATTATCCCTGACCCAAGTAGTACTTGAAGGGCCTTCTAAAGAAGAGGCAGGTCCTATGGAGTGGTCCCATTGTATCTTCAGGTTGGCCCAATCTTGTTTCTTCACAGTGATCTACAGAAGGATTAGATGTCCAACACCATAAAGAAACAACTCTGTACACTCTCATCAATCCTAGAGCTGTCATTTCATTTTGAGCTTTCCTCCCATCCTCTTACTAGAAGATTCCTGCAGGATGCTAAAGCAGTGTTTCCACCTGGATTTACAGATTTCAGCTTGGTTCTAGGGGCCTTGGCCAAAGAGCCCTTCAAACCAATTAGAGAAATTTTTGTGGCCTTCTTAGTCAAAATTGTATCTGCTAGACTTGGAAGCCTTGTGTTTTGCAGATCCATAAACTTGGCTATTCCTCATCCAGACCCACTCTTTGGACCCTAAGTGGATTCTATCTATCACCAATTGCAAAATGTCAATTTGCCATCCTTCTGTCCCACGCAGACCACTGCATAATGTGAAACCTTTGACTCTGCCTGGATGTCTGTAGAATGATCAAGGTGTACCTTGTCCATGCTAGTGAGATTGAGAAGTCTTTTCTTTTTCTTTTCTGTGGAACTTGGGTAACAAAGCATCCAGAAGGATCACTGCCTGGGCTCAACCTGCATTGCCTTGGCATATCAGGTTAATCCACTGGAGTGGATTCAGATGCATTATACAAAATCTACCTCATCCTCAGCAGCATTCACTTCTGCAGCAGGAAGTATGCTGGTAGCTGCATGGAAGATGCCATCTCCCTTCTCTAAACAGTGTCATTTGGACATTTCTGCTAAGTGTTTGGATGCAGGGTCTTATAGCAGGTCATTTCTGATATAGTAGGCCTGGGCCACAGTGGGGCTTTTGGGTTATAAAGGAAATTAGGTCATTGTTGTCCCTCCCTGTTCTTGGTGGGATCTTTAGTATGTTCCAATTCCACGCTTGTTCTGGCTCCTTCCAGGAATGAATGTTCTATTTATGTGATAATACATTCTAGAAGAATGTCAGAATCAAGTGTGCCCACCAAAAGTATTAAATGTTTCATTCTTCCTGGTAAACTTTTCCTGTTGAGGTTAATGGATTGTCACTGTCAATTAAGAAAATCTCCTAGAACCATGAATTTTACTGAGAAATCAGCATGACAAAAATGCTGTTTTGAATATAAATAAATCCCCTGAAACTAGTGCTATCAAATGATTGTCAAACATCCTATCTTTATAGTCCAGAGTGAACAGCAAAACCAAGCTTTGTTCTTTTTTTAAAAAAATCTTATAAGAGGTAGTCATACATACAAAAATAGAATTCATGTTTATGGTGCGTTTTTTGCATTGATTTCATTTTTTTCCACACTAACTTTTATTGACCTGCAGGAATTCACTGATACAATGTTCACACTGGTACTCTACTTTGAAGCTGTATTACTAGGAATCTTTGTAACTGGAATGCCACCATATTTTGCTATGGAAAATACTGAAAATCACAAGGTAACAAAGACATACACATATTGTTTAACAAAATTAATGCATCTGGATAGAAAATTAGATAATTTGATAGTCTTAATGGTCCATGTTAATGTTGTATATAAGAACAGATCAGTGTGTGATATACACAGATGTGTTCTGTGAATCACCAGAAATAAAAATACTATCTCCTGTATTATTAATGGAGAATGCTATTAAGCCAGCTAATGTACTGTTGTAGTGTAGCTTATGGTTATTGCAAGGTTGATTAGTGAAGTTTATTTGTTATTTAAAACATTTTTATACTGCTTCTTCATGACAAAATTTTGAAGCGGTTTCCTACTTGTTAGATTATCTAAATTTCACTTGCTAGTAAAATTATCCTTGACAGAGATACCTTCTTAATTAAATATTTATATACGATTTGATTGTTCTTTGTTTGATTTCTGCTCTCCTTTAATCTACATTAAAATCTCTGATTATGGGAATCTAAGGTTAACAAGGTTTTGCTCTACTTTAAATCATTTTGAAATGCTGAAAGACAATCAGTGCAGTTAGGGGATAAAGGCCTAAGAAAACAGGAGTTTCTGAAGGGCATGTCTAAGAGGTGCCATTGTAGGCACCTCATGAAGCAGAATCTAAACAAAGCAAGAACACATGAAAAAAGCAGTTCACATAAAGAGGAGCAATCTGATTCAACTTTTACAGATAATTTTCCTCTGGGTAGAGATAGGAGCCATCCTCCTTCCAATTTCTGTCTGTCCTGATTTTGGAAGGCAGTAGAGCTGAGCTCTGTGCTTCTTGCCAGCATATTTGTCTAAGCTAAGGCCAGGCCACTCTTGCCCAAGTATCACTAGCTACAGCTCCTTCTCCGGTCTTCTCCCCAGTGTACAGAGAGCAGTAGCCATTTTACATGCTCTGCCTCATCTTCAGCAGCATTTTCTTCCAGTGCAGGGATATTCAAGGGATATGCAGAATAGTACAGTGGAAGATTTCTGACAACATATTTGGAACATTATCGACTCAGTGGGTATTGTTCAGCAGATGTAGTGCTTTGTAGAAAAGAGCTACAGCATGAGCTGGAGGAGATAGCAGACTTGGGTCCTTCACTTAAGTAAAATGGAGACTTTGTTGTTTTCTCCCTAGCTATCTTTGTGGCCTTGATATTTCCTACAGTGGCAATTTTCTTGCTATACCTTCTGGGAATTTTGTTCCTGTGTTTTTGTTTTTGTTTTTTATGGGTACTTATGAGTATTGTGCTTTTCTTGTGTTATTTCCTCCACATCCAAGGAATGGCAGATCTGCTGATGTCTTGGTTGTACTGGGAAAGACAGAATGGTACCAAGCAATACATAGAGGAAACAGTGCCATCTATTGGTTAGCTCAGGTCAGAGCAGAAGGATAACCTGCTGCAGCAGTACTCACATCTGCCTTCCAGAATGACCATTCACATAAGTGACTATATATGTTCTTTTTCAGACTTGCAACTTTTGAACAAGTACCTAGAGCAAGTGGTATTGGTAGGCAAGGGTAGAGCTGCATTCCCTTTAACAGACAGCAAGTGCAATTTTGGGTTGTTTCTGGATCCTATTGATGAAAGTGCAGGTAGAACCAGTGATGAAGCTGGCTTTTTACCTGTGTCAGCTGGCATGCAGTCTGTGTCCTCTGGAATGGGGTTAGCAAAAACCGATTAATTTTAACAGCTATTATACTTCTGATGAATGTTTTATGTATCTAACTCTATGTCTCTGCATTTTTACAGATCAAAGCTTACACTCAGCTTAAGATCTCAGGTCTTTATCCATCTGCTTACTGGTGTGGACAAGCTCTAGTTGATATTCCCTTATTTTATCTTATTCTCCTTCTTACGATAGGCAGCTTGTTTGTGTTCAACAATGGAGTTTATTTTTTTCCTGAAAAATTCCTGGCTGTGGTAAGTTTTGTCTTATTTCAGATAAGTTCCACGTCATTTTCTCTTTTTCTTGATATACTTTGGGTTTTAGCCCACTTCTTCTGAACATAGTCAAGTGTACAGCACAAACTCTTTGTAGTCTGAAATATAGACATTACTCCTATTGTGGACTTTTCTAAAGAGGCCCACAACAGACCTGAAATAAGGCACCATTTTAGTATTCTGTTTTGGGTTGGAGTGTCATCCACTGAGGACGAAGCAAGATCGTGGTGGGGTCTGTTTATTAGCATGTGTACAGAAGGCACTTATTTCAGGTTTATCCCAGAATAAAGATGAGTGCAGAAAGGGCCTGTGTCTTTTCTTAATATACTGTTCATATTGGAATACATTATGATAGAATTACAAGTTATTTTCTCTTTTCTTGCAGGCATTTTGCCTTATTGGCTATGTGCCATCTGTTATACTATTCACTTATGTTGTCTCATTCACTTTTAAAGCCGTACAAAACACAAAAGAGTTTTGGTCGTTCGTTTTTTCAGTGGTAAGTAAAAATTCTGTATCTGACTGTCTTTTTCAACTAAAGGCCTAAGCACATCTAGGTTTTAATCTGCCTTCAGAGTGAGAAAACACTTCAGCAAAGTGATAAGCACTTTTCTTTTTGCATCTTCTAACCTAGTAAGCCCACCTTTGAGTTAGATAGTTCAGTAAAAAAGGATTAAAACTTGGGTATAGTTGTGCTAATACAGTAATTTTCAGATTAAGGATATTATTGCATTTTTCCTGCCTTGCTTCTGTTAGCACCCAAGTTCTGTCCAGGTCTTCTGTATGTGTAGTTGATACACATGTTAAATGTGTGCAAAAACAAAAGCTCACTAGCCATGTGTCATAGACATTGGTTGTGCCTCAGTGGAGCAACATAAAAATAAATTATGGTCCTAACTGTACTTCCTTTTCTTTTTCAGACAGCCTTGGTTTGCTCTGTTGTCATCAAAATAGCTTTCTTTATGTGGTACTATACAGCAGCTGCTGTTCTCCACACCTGCTTTTCTGTCTTCGTTCCAATCTATCCCCTTATTGGGTGTTTAATATCTTTTATAAAGGTAAATGTTCAGAAAACTGAATTTTACTTGGGACTATGGGTGAGGAGAAAGAAATTCAAATGTGTATTTGACCTCATGTTTTTTGAGCTGTAAAGGAAACACAGTGTTCAAACTCCTTTGTAGCAGTTTTTTGTAGAGATTATAACTGGTCATGAAAGCCTACATACAACCAATGCTTAAACTGCTTCTAAAAGTATTTAAAAGTCAAGTACAGTGGGCACTGTCCAAGGAACACTACAGAGACATGCTACTGCAATCAAATGTGTCTGTAATGTTCACTGATTTTGATAGGACCTACTCATATCCATGTGTAGTATACAACTGTTCACCAAGCTTAAGTGCTATCAAAAGCATTGGAGAAACAAAAGAATCATTGTTTTAAAATCTGTTATATTACATGAGAATGGTGGCCTGTAAAATGTGAGGAGTTATGGAAATCATTATTTATTATTTTGTTAGATAGCCCGAAAACTTGATCACAAGATGGAAAGAAATTCAGAAAGAATGTTGGTTTCAGTAGTAGCGGTAAGAATCATATATTTCTTTTATAATTAAAATACCGTATTGCAAAATGGCACTTTGGATATAATATCATGTTTGTGTCATATTGGTAAGGTTTGAATCATGTCATCATGTTATTTGTGGCTTCCATGATTTGATATATTATTCCTTGTTTCCATTAAAACTAACATGGAAAACAGTGTCAGTGTCATGTGACCTGCATTCCTATTGATATAAATCTTGCAGCCAGTAAATTTTTCTTCTTCCAGATCAGGGCATGTGAGTTGTGCAGGGCAAGTTTCAGCAAAACTATGGTTGGGCATTGCAACATTTCTTAGGGTATTTCTGATCAGTTTTCTCCTTCTCCCATATCTTATCTCTTCAGTCAGCATTTATTTATTTATTTATTTTATTTATTTAACTTTTATCCCGCACCATCTCCACCTCGGTGGACTCTGAGCGGCTAACAAGGTTAAAAATACACACTTCATTCTAGTGCTTTAAAAACATTACAACAGACGATATCATTTAACAAAAAGTTCCTCTAATTCAAGGGTCATTTGACCGGGGCATAGGAACCTTCGTAAGACCACCCCAGTCCAACTGACTGCGATTTTGCCTATTAACCACCCTGACCAAAGGCCTTCCCAAACAGCCAGGTCTTACAGGCTCTCCTAAACGTCATCAAAGATGGAGAGGCCCTGACTTCCTGTGGGAGGGTGTTCCACAGGGTTGGGGCTACACAAGAAAAGGCCCTGGTTCTAGTTTGAACAAGATGTATCTCCCTTGGATTGGGAGTGGCCAGCTTTATTTGGTTGGCTGACCTCAGGACTCTCCCAGGGATGTATAAAGGAAGACGATCCCGAAGATATGTGGGACCAAGGCCACGTACAGCTCTAAAAGTTAGCACCAGAACCTTGAATTGGATCCGGTACTCTACCGGCAACCAGTGCAGCCGTCGCAAAACAGGTGTTATATGGACATCTCTCCTGGATCTCTCTAGGAGGCGGGCAGCTGCATTCTGAACCAGTTTCAGTTTCTGGATCACATTCAGGGGTAGGCCTGAATCAGCATCTTGACTTCCTACACTTTATTTAAAATCCATAAGGACTGGAGGATGTCACAAAATACTAAAAATAATTTAAATTGCCATTACCAGATATGTACTAAAAACAATTTAAATTGCCATTACCAGATATGTACTAAAAACAATTTAAACTGCCATTACCAAATTAGGTATTTTAAACTCAGTTCTCATAATTCTGTCAGTGGAAATGCAGATTATGGTTTAAAACACCTGAAGGGCACCAGGTTATATTGCAAAAGAAATAATTTGTTTCAAACAAAGAATTTCAAGAGTTTGCCATAGTACACTTGCAAACAGTTACCAGTTTGACAGCAAGCTACCAAATAAGCTGATCAACTCTCTAAAAACATAAATAAATCTGAACATGTATGGTAAAGTTCTGGTTACAAATTTACATTTTCATATATGGCAAGTCAATTACATTTCAAAAGCTACCTCCAGACAGAAAGCAAGAAGAAAATGCAAGATCTTGTTTAGATGTTGCAGTTTTCTCTTGCTAGTCTTGCGGTGCAACAAGGCAAATTCAGAGAGCAAGTCCAGTCCCTTACCACATCTGGTGCTGTTCCCTCGATGGCACAATGAATACTTCCAAGTATTAACCAATTAAATGTGATGTCACATCTTTGGTTCTGTTCAGACAGGGCCTGAAACCCAGGATTATCCCAGGGCTATAGTGGGATTGCCAAATACGTTTGTGGCATTTTGCACTGTTGCTCATTCCTTATCTGCCTGTTTCCTGTCTCTGTTTGCACCTTCACTTGGCTTAAATACGCATATTCCAATGGCGTGGATGTACTGTCATATTCCCCATGATGTTCTGCTTCAAAATTCTCCATTTTAATTTCACAACTCTGGTATGAAAGGGACTAGGGGATTTAACAGCTGGGCAGATAGAGAGGTACTTCAGTGCTTTCATCTTTTTCTCCTCAATCTTGATGGTGACATGATTGTCTGGATGACAAAACCATATAAATGGCATAAATAACACTTATGTTCTATTCTACTTGATAAATTTTCTTATTTTGTAACTGCTGGAAGTAAGGCTGACCAAAAGAATCTTAAATGGGCTCTACAATGCAGCCCCCCACCCCTTTTGTCCAACTTCGTGTGCCCAGATGATGCAGATGAGTAGAATACCTGCTTCTTACTGACAGTTGCCTAGCAGACAGTTATTACTTTGTCCCATTCTGAACCCTTATTTTCAGATTTCACTTAATTTGCACTTGAAAATGCAAATTGAAAATGCATATGTTTCCATATCTTTTTTTGTCTCTTAGCCTTATTTGCAGTGTGTGATTTGGCTTTTCCTTCTACGCTATCTTGAGGTGAGGTGTGGAGGAAAATCAATGAGGGACGATCCATTTTTCAGGTTAGTATGTCCATGTTTTTCTTCTAAATATTAGTATTAAAATTACTATATTCTGTCAGAATTGGCCAGTAGTAAACTGCAACAAGATCTGTACCACTCAGGAATTTTTCCGTTGTGTCTTCAAGTGATTTGTCCATCAGAGCTATTTCAGGTCATTAAATGGCTATTGTCATTTAGCCACAGTGATCTAAGTATGGCATCCTTGTTGTGAAAAGTTGGCTAGACACTTTCAGGGCAAAGTTAGATTCACAGGGAATTGGAACAGGTCTCATGGCAGTAGCCAGAGGTTGTCTGGTCCTGTTATTTTGGATCAGTTTCAGTTATTGTGCTCTGAGGAAGAGGGCAAGCTTCTTGTAGGAGTTTGGCCAATTACCTGCCTCCTTTTTTATTATTATTTTGGGGTGGGAGGAGGAAAGGTGGCAGCGGCGGGAACAGCTGGGAGGGGGCTCATGCGCTTGCAAAGGGATGCCTACTACGTACCTCCTTGACCCCTTGTCCATCATGGCTAATAAAAGCTAGCCAGGTGGTATGGCTGAGTGGATCTAGGGAGTGATACAGGCTTCAGTGTAGGAGGGGAATGTGTCAGTCATCCCTTCCCTCCTTTAAGAGGACCTCTCTGGATCCAGAAGTACTAATTAATTACGGCCCAGTTGTTAATGTCCTCTTTTGGATAAGGTTATAAAGAGAGTGGCGGCTGCTAGAGAGAGTGGTAGGCATGCTTGGAGGTAATACATTCTCTAGCTTCATTTCAGTCTGGTTCAGATGAAGATATGACACTGATATTTATTGCCCTTTTCCAAGAGAGGGATGGAGCAATGGAATCCTGCTGGTTCTTCTGAATCTCTCCACTGCTTTCAATACCGTTAACCATGGTATTTTGCTGGAGTGACTCTGGGGATTGAGATTGTGAGGTTCATGAAGCTGCTAGGAGAGGTCACCAGGAGATTTGGTCATCAGTGTGCTAGTGACACCCAACTCTCTCTCTCTTTAGGTAAGACTGCTTACCTAAAGCTCCAGCTGATTCACCAGCTCTCGCTTTCCTGGATGGAGCAACTTGCTTATCCATGGTCTTGTAACCTGCAGACAAGACTACTGCAATGTGTGCTCTACATCATACTCTTGGAATTTAGACTTTTTTTTTCTTGCAACCAGTTTTTCCCCTTTCATATTGCATAGAAGTCTCATGAACACAAATTGCATTTCTGTTTCCAGAACCCCTGTGAAACTTAAGCCCTGGAAATTCCCAGATGTGCCACATGATGAAGACGAGGATGAGGATGTTATGGCTGAAAGGTTAAAGGTTAAAGAGATGACAACCTGCCAGAGCTGTGAAGAAGTAAATTGTCCCTCTTTCTTAGTCTTGTGAAATTCTTGAAATAAGACCCTTCTTCTAAAAGCAGCACGAAGAAAGACCTGCTTGGTCAGTTACTTAGTGGTTTTGTCACATGGTAGCTACTGGTGAAAGAGTCATTACTTGAAGCCCGATTAGCCTTAGGTACTGCCAAGTTGCCACCACCAGACAGACTTGCTTTCCTTAGCTCTGCTTTGTCAGGTCTTGGGGCTTCTGCTCTTCTGCTTTAGCATCCAAGTAGCATAGAAGGCACAAACATAAGTTCTGATTCATCTTTGTAAGGAGGCTACATTCTCTTTTTCTTGTGCCGCCTGCCTTATGAAAGATTCCCTTTTATGTATTGAGTCTTCTGTATACAATCTCAGTGGACTACTCTCACCATTTCTTATGTAAAGCTCCATCTGAGAAGCACTATGTGGTTAGAAAAAGTGGCAGATCTGTGTTCCTCTTGATATCGGTCACTGTCACATACAGTATGAAGCACTTACTACTAGAGAGGTGCATGAATATTTGGCATGTTCAAAATTCCTACGAATTTGCACGAATATTAACATTCACAGGTGACTCAAAAGGCCCCCATTCCACGCGAATCAGATGTATCCGGCCTTTGTTGAAGCTTCAGTTAAGGGTGGATCTCCCTTCCCCGCAGGGTTCTACCCTCACATTTGGCTGCGGCTCTGCCACCGCTCGCGCACTCCTCCTAGGCCCAAGTAGGCCTCCCAGAGTTGCACACGTATCTCCCTCATTCTGGAATCCCTACTTACTACCCAGTTGACAAGCCATAACAATTTGAGTGGAAACTGCAATGTTTATCATTGTACAATTGAAATTATGACTTTGCTGGGTTTAACATTCATTATGGACATAGCTTCAGAACCTGGCTTGTGGTAAACAGCAAGTCCTGATGAATTTCATGGTAAGCTATCCTTAAACAGATTTAGTGACAGATGGGGCATAATAAAAAGGAAAATTGAAAATAAATGTATTATTTGCATTTTTATCCCACCCTATACCCAAAGTTCTCAGGGTGGGTAACAGTGTTTAAACACACACACACACACAGTGGTACCTTGACATACGAGTTTAATTTGTTCCGTAACCCCCCCCACACACACACACACAGTGGTACCTTGACATACGAGTTTAATTCGTTCCGTAACCTTGCTCTTATGTCAAATCGCTCGTATCTCAAAGCAATTTTCCCATTAATCCATTCCAGCTCCCAAAACACCACCTCAGTTGTTTTTGTTATGTACTGTATTTACATACTTGTATCTCAAATCTTGCTCTCATCTCAAAGCAAAATATCACTCGCTCGGCGGCTTGTATCTCAAAACACTTGTATGTCAGGGCACTTGTATATATATATATATTAAAACTGTATCACTGTCTGAAAAGTGGGAAGAGAACATGTAACCCCATTTTACGAAAGCCCAGGGCAAAGAGGTGCGTTGTCACTGACTTCCTAAATGTGTACAGTAAAGGTGCTTGACGCACCTCAAGGGGGAAGCTGTTACATAGCCTAGGGACCACCACTGAGAAGGCCCTCTCCCAGGTGCCTCCCACCCCTTTTACTATTGAAATGAGACTATAGGCCAAGCTGCTAGAATTTTCATACAGAGTGCTTTAGAAGTCTGCTGTGAAGAACAGGTAGGATCATGTAAGCGGAGATAACTTTTCATGGAATGTGGGGAATTTTACATAACAAAAACAAAGACAAGGGTCATTTAGAAACATCGGGCACAATTTAAGAAATGATCAAACTGTAGGCATTAAGTACAACAGAAAAACATCAGGGACAGGAAGAGAAACATCAAGATTAATAGTGAAAAGTACATTTGGAGGTGGATTATTAGAGAAACGATCCCTAAAGATGGATGCAGACACAAACATTATTTATTAATTTATTGTATTTCTGTCCTGCCCTATACCCAAAGGTCTCAGGGCAGGTAGCGACATTTAAAGTCAGACATATATTAAAACAGTAACAGTATACATTAAAACAAGTGTCTGCAAGTGGGAAGGGAAAGTGTATCCCCATTTATCTGAAGGTCTGGGCAAAGAGGTGTGTCCTCACTGCCTTCCTAAATATGTACAGTGAAGGTGATAGATGCACCTCAAGGGGGAGACTATTCCATAGCCTTAGGGGCCATCACTGAAAAGACCCTCTCCTGGCTGCCCATCCTTTTTGCTGCTGAAGATGGTGATAAAACCAGGAGGTATTTTTGTGTTGTTAGTATTGTTGTTCTCTTAGTCACATAGAAAGGAGCAGAAAATAACAAGAGTCAGCTTCACCTAGGCTGTTCCAGCTTAAGCACACACTCTTTGGTATAGTAGCATAATTCAGGATTATGCATTTATATAAAGTATCTGGCATGAATTCATTTGGAAGTATATTCTTGTGTTACAGTGTAAAACAAATTTATTAATCTCAGTTGCTTTATACTTCAACAGAAACCAGCAGTTCTGGTCAGCAATTTGCATAAAGAATATAATGAAAAAAGAGAGTTTCTTCTTGGTAGAAAAATCAAGAAAGTGGCAACAAACCATGTATCTCTTTGCGTAAAAAAAGGTTGGCGTTTACAAATATTTAATCAATACATTTAAAATATACAAAGCACCATCTTTTGAAGCACAACAGTACATTTTACATATTCAGTTTTCCTCTCTTTCAGGTGAAATTCTGGGGCTGCTAGGCCCAAATGGAGCGGGAAAGAGCACACTAATTAATATTTTGGTGGGAGAAGTTGAACCAACATCAGGCCAGGTATTCTACTGTACCCTACATTCTGTGCTCTCTTTTTTAAGTATAATAAACTTTTGCACTTATACCTGGAATTTATTTTGCATCTCAGGCTGTAATTCCTTACTTAAAAGTATAGTATTATTTCACACCAGGTATGTGTGTGCTTTACCGCTTAGCTCTACAACACATAGCCCATATACCTTTCTGCTCCTTTGGTCATGGCCTAGTTATTCAGGAGCAACAGCAGCTCCAAAGCCATGACTGCCATGAATTGTCCATAGTGTCAACAGAATGGGATGTACATCTGCATGTCTCCTGGGAGCCAGAATAAAAATGAGGTTTTCTTCACCTTTGTACCTGCACTAAAATGTAGGTTGTGGGATACTGTTGACTAAATTAGACAGATACACTAAAGGAACTGTGCAATACAAAGTAGTGCAGTTGGGAACTTCCAAGCTGTTATTTGTGCTATTAATTTCAGTTTCACTTTTGAACACTATGTGGAAATCACATAATTTCAAATTTTCTTTGAAGGTATTGAGTAAGGACTGGTATATTCACAGGTGCTGTTGGGAGATTATTCTTTAGGAGAAAATAATGAGGATACTTCCGTGAGATTTGTGGGATACTGCCCTCAGACAAACCCACTTTGGCCTGATATTACGTTGCAGGAACATTTTGAAATTTATGGTGCTATCAAAGGAATGAGTGAAAATGACATGAGTGAAGTCATAAAATGGTAAATTTTAAACTTTTTCATTATCTTAGCAAAGTTTTAAAATATTTCATTATTATCTAGAAACTTCGAAAAAAGGTCAGTGTTTCAATTGAGATTCTTCTATGCAGGAGAGCATATATTTTAATCTGCTTTCATTTTGATCACAGAGCACCTGTCCTGTTGTTTCCTCTTAAATTCTTTTTCTCAAACATAACCCCGACTGTAATTTTCACTGCTTTCATTAGATTTAAGAAACTTCTTTTTTCAGTTGCTTCTTGAGTACACATAATAATAATAATAATAATAATAATAATAATAATAATAATA
>MTQE01002208.1:27272265-27294808 GCA_014337955.1 Aspidoscelis marmoratus | reverse complement strand
TAACAAGAAAACAAGTTTATTGTGTACAGCTTTCTTAATAATAAACAAGTAAGTTCACTATGTCAATCTCAGGTCCATTCATCTTTCTGACTGAATTGTCCCCAGCTTCCTCACTCAGCCCACGGACTCCAGTCCTATTCAGATTAATGCCAGCAGCATAAGTAACATATAACCATTTCAATTCTTTTACTTTCTAAACACCGTATATTTACTAATGACTCACTCTGTTCCCCAGCTTCCCTCAGGACAGCTTAGAGCCCGTTTCCCTCCTTCGTTAACCCCCTCTGGTCAGTTAACCCCAGGCAGAGAACACTAACAACTCCCTCAGGCTCCCTTAAATACTAGCCTGGTTGGCTAGCTTCAACCTGACTGGTTGAGACTCTGCCAGGATTCTATTTCACACCCTCTCCTGGAGAGCTTGTCTAGCCCCCTCCCTTAAACTATTTACCATTACTAAAAAACACACTTTGGTGACACTTTTGAACGTCTGGACATACAGTGTTCGCCACACTTTGTATTTTAACCAAAATAACTTAATTTTGGGGTTGTGGGGTCCTAGCAGGCATCACAACATCTCTGTCCAGGAGATTTGCAGGGTTGCTGCATGGTAGAGATGTGCACAATTTTTTTTTGTTTGATCAAGGCAATCTGCATTCGTACAATTAGAACCCCTTTGAATACAGTAGGATTCAAGTTCATGTAAATGTTCTTTGGATGCTATACAAGTCTGATTTGAATCCCTGTTGCCAGTAGTGCCTACGAATCTGCTCTGAACACTTCAAATCTGCTTTGAATCCCTTTATGTACTAAGATATTCTAAGAATGAATTGCCATTCCTCACATGATAGCTCATTCTGAAAGACACTCAAGCTAGTGATGCCCTCCCATATTGTTCAGTTATTTTTTTGTTGACTCCACAGTCTTCATCTGCATAGGAACATTCTCTGCTCAGTTGACTGTCGAGCAGATGGTGTGAAACAGCATTATATCAAAAAGTGCCATTTCTCGGTCAAGACAGAGCAGTAGAGATTAACTCTGGGTGTCTTCCAGAATGAACTATCGTGTAACAGTCAAACCTTTGCTGAACTCTCTTTACAGAACCAAATAGTGATTTTTATTCCATAATAAAAATAAAAATCTGACAACAGCAAGAGAAAACAACACTACCAGATACCTGTCTGACTAGGTGAATTTTCAGCAGATGCCAGATACAGTTATGTCTGTTAGTAGAAAATCACTAAAGGAAAGATTGTTCTTTTCAGGGTTTGTTGTATGTATTGATGCTTCTTTTGTGTTTTCCACAGCTTTGCCTCTATTCTGGCTTATAAAATTCCTAGGGAAGATGTCCATTCATTGTCACTATCATTTTCTAAACTGGAGGAAGGTGAGGCAACAATTTACTAAGGTTCAGTTGAGTTTGTAGCCTTCCTGATTTGGTTTTGTGGGGCACTGTGAGGTTCTTTAAACTTGAGTGCAGAATGTTCCCGTCACTGTGAGGTGCAGAATGTTCCCGTCACTTTGTTACACTCTAAATACCTTGAACAGGAAGGACTTTTGGAGGCTGCTTGTTTGGAAATTGGTACTATTCTGCAACAGAGTGACTTCCGGTGGGACTCAAGGTTAAGGCAGTGTCATAGTGGAAAGCTTTGGTTTTGTCCACACAGAACACATTGAAAGATTGAGAGGACCACATTTTCATGTGCCTGTGTTCCATCTCTGCCACCTTACAGTCATGGCTCTCTCCTGACTTAAGACAGCAACTTAAATAGGGGAAGCAGAATCTGCTTTCAGCATTGTGGATCTATAGATGGGTCAAGCTATTCAATGCTTTAGCAATGGCAGGATTAAAAAATAATAATTTATATCAAGTGGCTTAAATGTCTTAATTCTGTTAAGGAATAAGCTTTTCTTTTCTTTTAGCAAAACATGCTTTTGATATTGAAGAATACAGCTTCTCTCAAGCAACACTGGAACAGGTAATTTAAACTATATATAAATATCAGGTTGTAGGTACACCACACTCCAGATTTTGCAGTCATCAAACCGTGACATTCTACACTCTTGCATTCTCTCGTAATTTTCAAATTGTTAAAAATGTCTCCACATGTGTGTATTCTCCCCAATTATAATTGCTCGAACTAAAGAATATATGGATTTATTGCTTCAAAAAATGAATAAGACAGGAACAATAAGGTTAACATAACAAAATAAAAACTGATAGTTCTATTTTGGAAGAAATTCAGAGTAAAGAAGAGGTTTGAAATGAGACTATAGACCAAGCTGTTAGAATTTTCATACAGAGTGCTTTAGAGGTTTGCTGTGAAGGAAAGGTAGGATCATGTAAGCAAAGATAAAATCCTTTGCATGGAATGTGTGGAATTTTACATATCAAAAATAAGTACAAGGATCATCTAGAAATACTAGACACAATTTAAGAAATGAGCCAAACTGTAGGCATTACGTACAATGGAAAAACATTAGGTACAGAAGATAAACATCAAGATTAATAGTGAAAAGTACGTTTTGAGGTGGATTATTAGATAAATGTTCCCTATTAGCTGGATGCAGACACAAACATTATTTATTAATTTATTGTATTTCTATTGTGCCCAATACCTAAAGGTCTCAGGGCAGGTAGCAACATTTAAAGTCAATCGTATATTAAAATAGCAACAGTATATATTAAAACAACAGTGTCTGCAAGTGGGAAGAGAAAGTGTATCCCATTTAACCAAAGGCCAGGGCAAAGAAATGCATCTTCACTGCCTTTCTAAACTTCTGTGGGAGACTATTCCATAGCCTAGGGGCCATCACTGAAAAGGCCTTCTCCTGGGTGCCCAGCCCTTTTGCTGCTGAGGGTGGTGATGCAATCAAGAGGGCCTCCCCTCCAGATCTTAAGGCATGGGCAAGTTGATATGGGAGTAGGCACTCCTTCAAATATTTGGGGCCCAAGTAATTTGGGCCTCATAAGTTAAAGTTAACATCTTGAATTGGGGTCGTTAGCGAATTGGCAGCCAGTGCAACTCTTAAGACCAGCGTGATGTGCATCCTGCCAGCTGTCCCTGTCAGCAACGTAGCAGCTGTATTCTGCGCTAGCTGCAGCTTCTGAACCGGCTTCTAGGGCAGCCCCATGTAGAACGCATTACATTACAATAGTCCAGTCTAGAAGTTACCAGAACATGGGTAACTGTGGCCAAGACATCTCTGTCCAAAAAGGCTTCAACTGGCGCATCAGCTGTAGTTCAAAATAGGCACTCTTGGCCAGGGCCTCCACCTAAGCTTCAAGCATCAGCATAGAGTCAAAGAGTACCCCCAGATTTCGCATCTGTCCCTCCCAGGACATTATAACCCCATTGAGGACAGGGTGACTCCCAACTGCACAAACTTGAGAACCTGTGACACAAAGCACATCTGTCTTATTTGGATTCAGCTTCAATTTATTGGTCCCCATCCACCCCATTATAGCCTCCAGGCACCTGTCAACCACTTCAACCGCCTTTCCTGATTCAAATGGCATGTCCCCACAGAGGGGTTCTGCCAGTGTACGTCCAAATCTCACCAGCGAGTGATCCGTCCGTTACAGTGGGCTGACAACCAACACTCCTATCAAAAGATTCTCACCAATCAGCTCCAAGGCAAAAAAACATATCAGTGGTATGACCTGTTGTATGAGTTGGACCAGTACCTGTTGAGACAGTTCCATGGTTGTCATGGATGCCATGAAGAATCGAGCCAGCCCAGTGAACATAGCCTCGGCATGGATGTAGAAGTCACCCCAAATCACCGTCTCTCTAGCCCAATAACAAAAACAGGCCCTCAAATCACATATCAGAGTGAATTGGCCATCTATAAGAGGGATGGAAGTCCAGTGGACTACAGCAACGCTCCCTCCCTCCCCACTGGGCTATAACAGTGCTGCACCAAGTAACCTGGAGGACAAGGCTAGGTAAGACTAGGCCTATCCAGTTCATCCACCCAGGTGCCAGTAATACATGCCAGATCAGCCCCTTCATCCAGAGTCAAGTCGTAGATGACTGATGTTTTATTCTGGACTGACCTGGCCATTCAGAAGCAGTACTGCCAGAGCAGTGGGCAAGTTGGCAGGCCTTCCCAAACTCTGCTGGTTGGGAGACAGAACAGAAGGAGTGATAGAAACATCTACCACCCCTTCTCCTAGTCTGTTTTTCTTGCCTCCCAACACCATATCTCCCCCTGCTTGTCAGCGCAGCAGTAGTGGCCCCATGAGATATGTCTCCCCTCCTGCCCCACCTTGGCACATTATTCCTTCCCCATCTGACAGAACACTATAAATAAAACAGTACTAAACGGAGATGAATTAAGAATAGATCTAAAAATCCCAAAATTTTAAATTCCCATTTTCACCTACCCACATTAAAAATATATATATAAAAAGACTGCAGGACATTATGAAGAAGAGTTGGCTTTTCTACCCCACTTCTTTCTCACCCATTTAAGGGGACTCAAAGTGGCTGACAAATCTGGCCTTGCCCTCGATCTCCCCAAAGATGTGACCCCCTTTGGAAGTGAACTTACAATTAATATTAAAAGAAAGAATTTAAGTATTGTAATGCAAAAGTCTTCAAAGGATCACTTTGGCTTGTTTTTCCATTCCCTCCTTACAACTGTAGTTAGTTAGAAACAACTATCATATTTTTTGCCATAGAAGACCAACATTTTTTCCACAATAATTTTTCCTAAAGTTACTGTTTTTTAAAATTTATCTCAAATATTCCTTTGCAGATTTATAAGTACATCTCATATGGCATGAAATATACTATTGGTTCTGTACATTTAAATCTAATTCAAGTCTATAAGAACAGTGATGTTCAAAAGAATACACTGATGCAGCTATCTTACACAAATGTGATTGCTTGCCAACTCCATTTCAATGTGTAATAAAGTCTTTGAATTTTGTTTGTAGAGGAACACTTACTGCTGTTGTATCAACCAATATGTTTATACAAATTCTTGTTATTCACTCTTTTCCCAGAGTACATTACCACACGTAGTTGCTATCTATAATTGTGATGTCAGACACTGGACACTTGAACAACATTTTAGCTTCACAAAAAGAATTAAAATTCAACATAAGAACATAAGAGAAGCCTTGCTGGATCAGGCCACAGCCCATCTAGTCCAGCATCCTGTCACACTCCTCTCCCCCCCTCCCCTCCAGCCTGAAAGATGCACCTAGGCATTTGTTTTAGTAGCCATTGATACATCTGTCGTCCATAAATTTGTCTAACCCTACCTTAAAGCCATCCAGACTGGTAGCTGTCGCCACCTCTTCCGGCAGCACATTCCATAAGCCGATGACCCTCTGGGTGAAGAAATACTTTTCCTTGTCAGATCCAAATTTCCTACCCATCAGCTTCATAGAGTGCCCCCTGGTTCTAGTGTTCTATACCATGCATAATTTTACATTTTCAGACATCACCCTGTAGGGGAGATCTAAAACTCTCTACTAGCATGTGTTGGCATTTTATATTGGCATGGTTGATGTTCCAGTTTAATATATTCATGGTATGTTCGCTGATTTTAGGTGTTCATAGAACTGGTGAAAGAACAAGAGGAGGAAGACAGCAGCTTTGGAGCACTGAACAGCACCCTTTGGTGGGAACGAGCCCAGGGAGAAAGAGTTGTTTTCTGATCTATATCACCTTGAAGAATTCAACAGTTTCCTTGTATTCTTGGGCGTTAAAATGATTGATTTTGCTGTCTTCAGATATTTTACTTTGGAAGTATGAGTTGGAAACACTACCAAATGGTTCAAAGTTATGAATATTAATTCCACCTTAAAATGCAAAATTGAGCCTCTTCACCTTTTCTGCCTTACATATAGCAACATTATAATTTTTTTTATCTGTGACCTATCCTTTTAATGTACAATACAGTATAATCTTTTATAATTACAGCAGAACGAGGCCAGTTTATTTCTTTGGAAACAATTTGTGGTTTCTCTTTCAAGAACTTGTATACTGAATTTCATCAACTACATAACACATGGCACCCTTGTAATTAGTAAATTTTTAAAACATGGCCTTTTAACATGTGTTATTTTATAAAATTTTATTTCACTATGTGCAGAAGTTGCAGGAAGAGTATTTTACCAGATCATTCATCATTCTGTACCATTGTAATGAATCTTTTATTATGGATCTCTTACATTATAGAAGGCCATTTTGCTAATGGCCATGTGACAACTCAAGCAGACTGTACAATGTTTAAGGTTTTTCTTCTGTGCACTTTTTCTGCAAGTTAAACCATTAAAGGAGCACTTCCTTAAACTTTCTGCTATTTAGCAGCTACCATTTAGGTGCTGGAAGTTCAGATACCTCTCAGTTCATTACCAGCCACTAAGGGTGCCTGCAGTTATATGCTAAAACCTGAAATCCTCCCGGGACTATATTGGGTATGCCGCATATAAGTGTGGCATCCCCAATAAACTCAAAGGATATAGAGGTGATATCTCATAATAATGCTGTTATGGGAAATACAGGAGCAGTGCCAAGTTCCTGTAGTAGCGATGCTGCTTACCTGTTCGCCAGCATTTTTCATTACCATTGCTCTTGCTGCTGCTTGAAAGAGAGCAAAAAAAGAGGGAGATAGAGTGCTGGCTTCTAGGTAGTTGCAAGAATAATTATGATGGGAGCCAGCAAACACAGGTAAAAGCTCGCAATTGCCTCTTGCAGCGCGGAGGATGCCTAAGTAATTTCACAACTAGTAATGTCTATCTTCTCTTACATATCGTTCAACTGGCAGGTTTAATGATCATCTAAATTGTTCCTAGCCAGCTCTTGCCCACTACAGGTTTTCTTTTTTAATGACTTAATCCTTCATGTGTCACAGGAGTATCACAAGTATAGTTTGGATGAGGATCTTTCGGGAATTACTGCTGTTAGTAGGGACTGTTACTGGCAGAGTTGTAGCTTGTGGGACCATTACAGGATGCAGCATTTGGCACAGTCATTTGCCACAGCCTATTGCCATTATATCTAGGAATCTAAATAACTGTCCAACTTCCATGTGGGAAAATATGCATTATTAAAGATAGCAGTCAGTACTGAAATTGTCAGCTTGCTATTTTAAAGCAAGCATGCATTAGGATTTAATAATGCTTACATTTATGCTCCATCCATATTTCCTCACAAGTGACATGAGGATTGGCACGAGCAACTTTTCATATGCTTGTAGGAGGTGTTTAGACTTGGGGTCAAGCTACAAAAACCCAAAACCTCAGGCTGCAACCCTGTATTTATGTGGGAGTAGTCCCACTGGACTCAGTAGAACCTCCTCCTAAGAAAACATGATAGGATTATATTTTAAGCCACCAAGAGTTATGTTTAGTACACAATACACATTCATGTAAAGTGAACTATAAGGCTACCATTTCTATAACTGTTTTAAATAATATTTAAATTGTTTCACTGTTGCAGGTTGCACAGAAGACTTCACAGCATGCACAAATACATTTGAATTGTTTGCACATAAAGTTTTTTCACTTTTTAAAGGCAAATTATGAAACCAAATGGCAAAGTCTTTGTATGTTTCTTACTACCATGTAGCATGTTTTATCTCTGCAGTGTATGCGTTATTTATGTTAAAGTCTCAAGATTTACTGTGATTTTGGCAAGCTGATGTTTTTGTGTTCAAGTTTTCAAGATTTTTCCTTGACAGTGAACTGATACATGCACTGGAACCTTGTACTCACTATCGTTACAATATCTATGGCAACAAATCTTGTTCCAGTATCACTGGAATAAAAAGTAAAGAATAAACGTTTGTTTCATATAGCTGTCTGTAAAGGTAATAAATTTAAACTTTGGATAAAAATAGAATAAATCCTTTAGAAATTATAAAGAGGCTATAGTGTCACAGCTCCTATCAAAATTGAAATCTAAGTGAATGAAGGCTGAATACCTCTGCATTGATTAAAGACAACAGACTATAAATTAAATTATCTAAACAATGACATAAAATGGTTGTTTCTAGCCAGTTCAGATTTGTTTCCTGATGTGTAATTCCCAAACGTTGGTTTTGCCATTACGTTCTGTAGAGTAACAGTACATGCTGGAAGATTCTGACTGCCAAAGTACACAGTCAAAACAGTTGACAAAGATGTAGATTAATTAATATATAGAATTTTACCAGAACTTTATTGACCATTATACAGACACTAAAAGCAGCTTATAAATAATTAGGATTTATCAATAACTGCAGAAACTGTACTATATAGACAGGGTTCCATTGCAACAAACATTCATTTAAGAAGAATTTGTATTACTTGGAAGTCTGTTGTTCCTCTACGTCCAGGGGTTAAAGGAACTGTGAGTGATTTGCCCTGTAACTACTAGCCCTGAAAATTATGTTGACTTGAATCAGGAAGGGTTCCCGTTACAAGTGAGTGGAGGAAGTGAACTAGCATTGAAAGTGATTCAGCACAGCTATCCCAAAGATTTTGCAGTGGGCAGTGCCAGAGTACACAAATGCTAAGCCTGACACCTCTGCTATGCAGATGCCACTACAGATGTCCCTAACTAAACAACTTTTAAAGACTTCAGTGCAGACCTCACTCATGACTGGCAAGATACCACACACGACCCACCCAAACAAGGGTTTTACACAGACTAAAGTGCTAAACACGCTGCCATGTAGAAACCCGTAGATTCCAGCTTCTCCCACACTAAGGCAGAGTCTTCACAAGGTGTAAAGATGAATTGCGTGATGGCAAACACACTGATACCAAACAAGACGCTTATCTGTTCCATGCATACTTTAGACTGAAGTTCAGTGCTAAAACTTGGTAGAAAGAACATTGTCCCCTACCTTTGGCATCTCATGCAGGTCAGGATCTATGAAGCTGCTAAGGAAGCTTATTGACAGCAGAGAACTAGCCTTTTCCAGCCTTGGGGAAGAGTACCTGTTGAAACTGTTGACTTCCCGCCTTCATTCAAAGCTTCTTATGGAATCCATACGTTTTCCCCTCCTTCATTTCCTTCACCTGTTCATGTTGCCTCTGATCCACTGATCTTCAAATCTGGCAATTACAAGTTCATTTTCCAGTTCTCATGGAAAGTCAATAAAGGACTTTCAGTTTTTAACAAACTTTTCACTAGCTTGTGCTTTTTTCAAAGGATTTCCTGGTTGTAGTTTGTTTCTAAGAAGCTAAAAGAGATCTAAAGCTGGTTCTAAGCCCAATGATGTCCCCTACCCAATTTCTTCCTATTCTCCAGCCAGAGCTCTGTGCTACGTTAACTACCAAGCAGGAGGGAAGGTTCTCACTCTTCCTGAAGGCAGGTCCTAACTCTTCACAGGATTTATAGCAGGAAGTGAGCAAAGAGGAGAGGAAGACTCAGCTGCAATTGCTGAATTTATTCACGGTACATGCCAGGAGTGGTCACATCATGCAGCATGCATAGATCCTTGGGTCTGCAAGCAGAAGCTCCTACCAAGAACATTGTTCCTAAGGAGAACGTTTCCTCTCACCATATCTGGAGGACACTTCAGCAAATACCCTCAGGTTTACTATCTCTACTTAGATAGTAAACCCTCAGGCTTCCTATCTCTACTTAGGCAGATTTGAAAAGAATTATTCCCCCCCTTTCCTTCCAAGTCTTCTCCATCAAAAGACTTTTTGTCCCCTAAGATGCTTGATCAACATCCTTTTGAAACAGTATATACTTCATCCTTTTAGCTCTATTCTGTAAATAATATATAAAGCAATTGAAAGGTACAGGCAAAAGACAGAGTCCTAAGAAATTGTATTGATTACTCCCCTCAGAGATGATACAGAGCCATTAAGGAGCACATTCCGTAGGTGTGGTCATTCAGCTGGTTGTAGATCTGCCATCTCCACAAAGATATCTTGAGAAAATCTGTCAGGTTAGTTTGACATGATGTGTGTTTGACAAAACTCGTATTATTTTCTAAATGCTCTCATGTATTCTGTGTGGCAGCCTGTTATAGTACTTGCTTACTAGACATTAAGCTAATTGGTCACTAATTTGAAATGTTTTCCTCTTTTTGAATATAGGAACAATTGGTTTCCCAAAAGCAATTAAAATTGCTGCCAGCAGCTCCAAGATAATTTCTGTACGCTCTTCGAATACCCAGATGTGCAATCAACTTGGTGGAGGTGACTTCACTCAAAGCTTCTAGGTGATTTCTTAATTATGCCTTCATCAATGCTGAGCTGTGGTTGCTCTAATTCCCTGGCAGTATTACTCCAGGTAAAATGGACTCTAGCTCTTCTGTGAGAATACAAAGGCAAAACAAAACATTCTGCCTCCTCTTCAACCTCCATGACCCTTCTTCCTTGTACAACCTGCAGTACAGCATCCTTGACTTTTTGTCCTCAGTGATTTAGCATTCCTCACCAGTTTCATCTCATTCTGAAACTTTCTGGCTCTCACCCTGGTGGTAGATGTATACTACTGTGTTACTAGGAACTGCCCACATCCTATAAAGCTAAACAGTCTCCAGCTTATACCCACCACAAGTTGGCTTTTTTTTTTTTTTGGACAGAAAGCTATTGGCAGCTGTATGCAGAGTAGCATCTTTAAGAGTACTGAGGAGGGTGGGTCAGATCTTTGCATATGTGAACTTAATATTTCTTTCTCATCCTCCCAAGCCAGAGGAAGCCAAGCCCCCACAGTTCTCCTAATCCTAGGGGGCTTTCCCCCCTGATAGGAGGCAATTATTTTCTTAACATATTAACATGAAATCAGTATCAACTTATTGACCAGGTTTCAGGTAAATCAGCTACATTTCTACTTCTTATTTAGGCGTCTCTGCCTCATGCAAGGCAGTAGAAGATAAATGGACAGTTGCTGCAGATTTCTCAATAGCCAGGCACTTCAAGTATTGAAGGACAGCTGTGATTAAAGTCTGGGGAAAGACTAAGGGAAAATGAAATTTCCTAACAGTTTTTTGCCTAGATAAAGAATGGTTCGTGAACAAATTATCCAGATAAATAAAGGTCAATCTAGTGGTTAGCTGCATTGGTACTGAGTATTTGGGGGGTGGGGGGTGGAAGGTAAGGGTGCTTAAATTTGTTCTAGTGGATCTTTAATTTGTCCCCATTGATACCATATGCAGAAGTGTTGAGTAAAAGGGAGGAATCTGCACATCCTGAATGCTGTTTCCTAATACTACCCATCTGCAAGAGGCTGCAAGTAACTGGAAGAGCAATTGTCTGGAAGGGAGAGAGTGAGGAATTCAATTTAAGTCCAAACTAATTCTGTATCAGCCAAGAAAATTGAAGTCACCAGACCTTGTCCCCCAACTCAATGGCATCTAGCAACATCAACAACTTTTCTTTTTTAGGTATTCTACCAGTGTCCTGTGAAGAGAGTTCTCTGATCCTGAATTCATTGTGCATTGGGAAAGGAGGAAGGCATGGATATAATACAAAGGTCTCACAGTCCTGCTACAGAAGATGGTATGGTTGAAGTCAGGTACCATATGTGAGCAGCTTTCAAGTCCTCCATAGCCTACACAAGTCACAATACAGTCCACTTTTGTGTACAAAAAAGGCAAAGGACTTATGAAGATGAGCCTTTAATGCAACTATTTGCTGCTGTTATCTGAGCACTTGAAATTATTTATTAGAAGTTCGGCGGTTCAACGCCTTACCGGAACCTGGCTGCTGCTATCAGGCCTGAAATGCCTTGTACAAAGCCTTGCTGGCTGTTATGATTTAAAGTACTGAATAATTTATTTCAGCTGTAGAGCTATCCGTATTGAGCACTGGAGTGGAATGGCAGCAGGAGATAAAAACAGGAAGAGATGGAAGATAAGAACCAACAGAAGATTTGGCTTTTATGGTTATTACTTTTAATAAAGCCACTCTTATAAAGAGAAGCATGTGCCAACACAGGAAAATGGCACTTCCAGATCTGTGGGTGGCACAGGGTGGTAGGTTTCCATTCTGGTGCCTGCCTCCTTACTCATACTTCCCCAGGTTCCCATTTTCATGTTTACGTTTTAGGAAAATATCCAACAGAGGAATTACTTAGGCAGGCTTTAGAACTTCCTAACAGCTCTTTCAACCTGGCAGGATGAAGGCCTTTAAAAGGAAGGATACTAAAGTTAGCAATTCTTTCCTTTAGCCATTATTTTAAAGGTTAGATGAGCAGTGGCAATACTTAAATGAATTGTTTGAGCCAGTTTGGCCTTGTGGTTAGAGTGTTAGACTCTTATCTGGTAGTCTCCCAGTTCAAGTCCGCACTTCTACACAACACCAGCTGGGTGGGTGACCTTGGCCTAGTCAAAGCTCTCTTTCTGAGCAATCACAGCCCCACCTACCTCACAGAAAGCTTTGTTGGCTGCTTTAAGTCTCTTGAAAGGTGAGAAAAGGGGGGTATGAAAATCAAGTCTCCTTCTAGCCAGCGATCTTTAGAGTTGGAGGGTTTTGTTTGTTTGCTTTTAAAATATATCATTGTCTAGTTTACTCTTGATTGATTGACCATGGTGTAACCAGAAGGATGGACTAACAGGAGAGTGTCAAATGTGAGTTGCCCCTATCTGCTTTCTCTAGGCAGAACCAGCACATAGGGAGAGACTCTTGGATGCTTCTCTCCTCAAAGCAGTTTGATGTTCTAAGTGCATAGTTTAGTCCCTGGGGGTTTCCACTGGAACCTGAAAAGCTTTTAAGTGCCCCCTCCCCCTGTCTGGAGTGAGGAAGCAATCAGGCAGAATGATGAGATGCAGTAAACTGTTGTTTAATATTTCCATTTTCTCCAAAGTTTTTCACAAGAAGAGGCATCTGATATGAATGAGAGAGACACTCTAAATGGATCCAGTAATGCTATCAAATCACAAAGTACTTTGGTCTCCAAGCATATTTTGTGAGTAGTTCATAAAATGACACGATACATGAGTTGGAAGAGATCTTGGCAGCCATTAAGTATAGCCCTCTGCTTAATGCAGAAATGTGCTGCCATTACCTCCTACAAGGGTGGCCCAATTATTCCAATAACTTAGAAATTGTGTCTAGATTTTTTTAAAAAGAAAAGTGCTAATAAAGTTTTAATTTAAAAAACAACCGTCTTCATTAGTTTTAATTTGATTCTGTATTGTGGGAAAGGGATCTCTTGAGATAATATAGAATTTCCAAAAGATCTACTTTAAACATTTTATAGAAACCTGTGCAAAAAACCTAAAAATCTGGTGAACAAAGGGCCGTGTCCCCATATTGGCCGTTTGGCACACTTTGGGCACTATTTGGGCACACATGGGCCAGGACCGGGACTGGGAATGCATCTCAGGTGTCCCCATGACATTCCTGGCAACGCGGGACAGGTATGGGTTGGGCGCAGATGATGGCATCCTCATGTGAACTGTGCTAAACCCTGGTATGGGGAGCAGTGCCACCTCCGCACTCCTCATTGGAAGCCGGATTGATGTCAGCCCACCCCTGTGCCGCACCCCCCCTCCCTTAGTGGCACTGACTGGGATGGGAGGCATGGAAACAAGTAAAAATAAAGCTTCGTTCATAAAAATAACTTTTAAAATAATTTTAAAATGTCGAAAGCTGCTATGAGGTTTAGCAGCAGTAGGTGCTTGAGCAGTTCTGCACACCTCTGCTCCACCTGGGACTGCGAGAACTGAAAATCAAACCTTTATTTATGATCGTCTTGCAGATCAGGGAAATGGGGGTTGCAAATGGAACAAAAATCAAGCCATTATGCAGCCTGCCTGGCATTCTTGAAATGGGGTTGGAATTACCTCCATGGAAATGGCAGAAAATTAAAAAACCAAGATGTTCTCCAGCCTGCCTTTGCAATTGGCATTTTCAAAAGTCTTCAATCGACAGGGCAGGGACAGCAAGCACACCCCACCTCCCAGTGACGTGAGTGCAAATCTCCCCGTTAGCCCGCAATCGTCCCCATGTGCGTTCCCAGCTCGCTAAGCAATGCGTGCCAGTCCCCCAAACCATGCCGAGACATGTTTTTTCAGGTATCAAATTTGGCACCCTTCTGGCATGGTTTGGGAGGATTTGTATGCTTTTCCCGGACCAAATCCAAAACACATGAGGTCAAACCTTACCGATCTCATGCTCAGAACCACACCAAACTTGCATGGGGACATGGCCAAGGGAGATGAGCAATTATAAAGGGTGGTGTCCATAGTAACGTCTCATGCTTGATGAGTGAGTCCTGTTGTTGGTCAATTCACTGAGGAAAGAGAAAGGAAAAGAACTAAAGGATTGTAACTTTACACATTTGTATAAGTGTGTGTGTTTGCTTACACTAAGGCTGGATGACTTGGGAAAAATCAATTTAAATCCAGTTAATAGTGAAATACAGTGGGATTTTCCAAGTATGGAAGCTGCTATTTATGCTAGTATTATTCAAAAACTGTCCATTAAAAAAAAGAGATGAAATACTGTAGTGCAGATATGGGTCAGAAAGGAGACCACAGGCTTTGTAAATGAGACCCTTATGAAGGATGTTACTGATGACAAAATAACCATTTTTAAAGCCTTGCCTACATCCTTACATGGAGGAATTTTGGTCACTGAAAAAGGCAGATCTGGCACTGTCAACATATGCATTAGTCAGAGCAGGCATGGTGTTAACTTGGCATCTCTTTATTTTTATTCTTACTCCAATATTTAATTTTGTCATTATGTAATTCATAACAACAACAAAAACACTTAAGTGGGTCTGTCCCAGAAAAGGCCTGGCTGGAAACTCCAAAGGCTGGGAACCTTTGTTCCTGGCCTTCCAGAGCCCTGGTGGCGCTTCCTACGGCTCTTTGAGGGCCATGGTTAAGCATGGAGGGGAACTAGACCTCCAAATGCTTATCCTGCTCCAGTAGCAACCGGTACCACTGTTTGTTGGATTGTTTGTACTGGAACAGATGTGGGGAGGGTGGAAAGATTATGAGACATGTTCCCACAGTTTGATAATCCAGTCTTCAAAATAAGGAACAGCTCCATATTTTTTATATAACCTTTATTAACTCCAAATAATACAAAATAAAAATTCATAATTCAACATGAACTTGAACCATAACATTTCTCAATTAACTTGTAACAATCAACAAATAACCATTAATTATGTACATAATAGAACCATTGTTATTTTCTTACACAATTAGATACAGCTAGGTATCTATATTCCTTCATGGCTAACATGGAGTGCGTTACAGAACCATCCTGTTGCATTAATCCATCAGGAATTTCACAATATTAATCAAAAAATATTTTAAGATCATAACAAAATGCCAGAAACTGGGGTTTGCTAAATGTGTTATGGGCACTGTGGCTGACAAAATCCTGTGCTCCAGTTGCAACCAGCAGAGGTCTTTATCAGCAATGGAATTTGGGGCCGTCCACACTGAGGTGGCTCAGAGAGACTTTAGAGATGGTTCACAGGTTGGATCATTCACAGGCCAGTCTGCTTGTCTTCCTCTCATTATTTGCTCCGGCACCACCTGAGGAAGGGGTGCTTATAAATGCAACATATTTATTTTTCCATCTATATCCCACCTTTGTTATCACCACAAGAACCCTTCGGCCACTCAGTGCTTCTCGGTCTAACCCACCTCACAGGGTTCTTACAATGACGAAACACAGGACTGAAGATGAGGTGCACGGCCTTAGGATCCTGAGATGAAAGGTCAAATATAAATGCCATTGTTATTGTTATTGTTGGGTCCCGCTGAGACAGGTTGACTGCACTGGCACCTGTGTGAAGTTTGCTTGGCAGAGATACAAATTGGCTTGCCATTCTCTACTCCTGGGGACCGCACCAGCAGCCACCTGCTCCCCAAGCAGTTTGCATCACCCCTGAGCTGCAGCCTCTCCATTCTGTTCTGTACAATTCTGGTCACCACACCCTCAAAAAGGATATTGTGGACCTGGAAAAGATGCAGAAAAGGGCAACCAGAATGACTGAAGGGCCGGAACTCCTCTGTCTTATTCCTCCCCCTTCAGATACATTCATTTTATTTTATTTTTCTTCCTTCCTTCCTTCCTTTTTTTTGCCAGAGGAAGCAAAATGATGAGCAAAAATGATGAAGTGGCGGAACCTAAGCTCCCCACAAGCTTCTCTTGCTGCTTAGACCAACGGAAACGACTTGCTCTAGCAGAGATAACGCGCCCTCAGCAGCTGCTTATTCCCCAAGGGCACCACCGGGGGTGGTGAGGGTGGTGGTGGTAAGGGCGTGGTGTGGCACATTAAGAAAAGAAGAAAACCACGTCTTGCCCGCAGGAAGCAAGGTGTAGATGATGCCACTGGCGGCCGTGCCCCGCCCTGATGTGTGGGCGGCTCAGCCGAGCTCCCTTCCTCCCTCCCTCCCTCGCGAGTGAGAGCGACGGTGTGGAGGAGAGAAAGCGAACTTGGGGCTTCGGTCCTTCGTGCGGCCCATGGAGACACCGGAGTGACTCCTCCTCCCCGGAATACAGAGGAACCGGGGCGTCGTCAGCAAGGGCGTGCGGCGTCGAGCAGCCCTTGAGCAAGGCAGAGGGGAGGCTTCTGCGGGGAAGGAAGGTGAGGGAGCGCCAAGGAGGGCAAAGGAAGGCATCCTGCCCTGAGGAAACGGAGAGGAAGTGCCGGGTTGCGCGACGGGCAGGGGAGGCCAAGCGGGCACGAAGTGGGTACAGGGAGGGACGCGGTGACGCCTTCCGTTTCGGGCTCGTGATTTCTGGGTGTGTGTGTGTGTGAGAGAGAGAGATGAGGACCCCACCAAGCCGGGACCCTTGCTGAGATGTGGCCGGCTTCATTCATTGTGAATCCGGATGCTATACTTAGACTGTGGACACGTTTCAGGTTTAAAATCCAGGTTCAGTCCACTTTCGGAGTGAGAGAATACATCAGCAAATTGACAAGCTGTTTTCTTTCAAGCAAGAGATAACGTGGGAAAGATAACGTGGAAAGCAAATTACTGATGTGTGTTGTTGCTCAGAGGGTGGACTGAAGCTGGATTAAACCTTAGGTGTGACCACAGGCTTAGTAGCCCAACTCCCTGGACCGAAATAGAGTCGAACTCAGGATGCTGTTCTAAACCGCCCACTTCCTTGATGTTGGGTACCATCTTTCTGGCTGCATGGGAACCTCTGTGGTCACTTCAGTGCAGTTTGTTCTTGCCAGAGATGCAGAAGTGGTTTGCTGTTGCCTACTTTCAGGGCGAGGTTGAGGACCAAACCAGTGAGCCTCTGCTTTCCAAGGCATTTTTGCTGTACCGCTGAGCTACTCTCCCTCCCAAAGGGCCTCCTAGCTGCTCCATATATTGCTGGGTTGGCTTTTTGACATTTCTTTCAGGATCTCAGGGCCTTTGTAGTCCTAATTTGATTTCTCCATACAGCCAATAGGAGTTGAGTCCTTGGCCCTGAACAATAGCAGAGAAAGCGAAGAGATGCCTTTGGGAGGGCAGGCTCTCCTGTTCTGTTGCCTGTCTCTTTAAAATTCACCTAACACCTGGGTTTGTTTGCCTCTGAAAATTGATATCTTTAAGTAGTCAACATACAGGCAGCCATCCTATGGTCAGGCTGAAAATAAGGAATGGTGCTGGAGGGATCTTCATGTATCCTGGCACTGTTTTCCTCTTTCCACTCCCTCTCCCCTTTCCTCCTGCACCTTTAGACATGAGGGCAGGGATCTGTCTGAGACTTAAAGGTAAAGAAAATAAACCTTGTACTCCAATGACCTCCCTAAGAAGGACACAGCTGGTACTACACCTTATTGGGGTTGAGAATGCCAGCAGGAGGCAGCCAATAGGAATGCTTTGAAGCTCCAGTTACTTTCTAATAGCATATGTGGCTCCACTAACTTCCCTCTGGCTCCTATGCTTGCTGCTGATCGATACCTTCACCATCACAGGCTGTCCTGAAGAGGATGTAGCTGATGCAAAACAACAGCAATCAAGGACTAAATCTGATTTTGGAGCCTCAAAAGTATGAGATTATGAGCTTTCCTGTGTATATTTTTTTTCTGCCTAGCAGTTATTTTTAGGCAGCACAGACTGGCTTTTGCTTTTCAAAAATCTTTATTTGCATTTATGGCATGCGTCTTCCCAAAGGCACTGAGTGAGAGATGCATGAGAGACAATGACATTTGTAAATGGTAACTTTTTAATTAAGGATTATGCTGGAAATACCTTTTTTTGCTTTCTGCCAGCTACGATAAATGAAAGGGTGTTCAGAGCTGGAAGGTCCCAAACTCAATCCCTGGCATCTTTCTGGAAGGCAAATCCCTTCTGTATTGTTGCCAAGAAAACTGCATGGATGCCATCATGTAATAAGCAAGAGTTGAATTCTATTAATTGGGTTTTGGAAGAGAGAGAAAACCTAATATGTTATTGGTTTTAATGTGTTCATTTTATATGTTGTAACCTGCCCTGAGACCGTTGGGTATAGGGTGGTAAATAAATATAAATAATATATAGGGAAACTCAAAAGCTAGTTAAGATGAGAATTATATTGTTTGTTTTTCATTGAAGTAAATGAGATTTAGTGAAGCCAGGTATGGAGAAGGAAGAATAGGCAATTGCTCGCTTCATCTACATTGACAAACTAGGGAAAGAATAATCAGGGGTAAAAGCAACATTGTGAGTGGCCAGCACAATGAACTTCATCTACCAGAACTGCTTCTCAAACTGATCCACTGAGGGGAAAAACTGTCAGCTGAAACTAAGGCTGGGTCCAGATTAGCAGATTAAACCCACAGTTGTGATGACTCAACCCCACCCCTTGTGTACTCCTATTAGCAGAGTAACACAGTCAAGGAAGCGGCCGTCGAGCCGTAAGGCCCCACTGCCTGCCAATGGGCTGGTCTCAATATATGAACTGGACTATACCACCCAGCCCAGGTGTCCCACGTCAAAGGCTTACTGCCCAAGCCCTCTTTCAGAAGCAGCACTATAATCCAACACTGTTTATTATTTACAAGCAGATAGATAAATAAAATGAATATAAGCAAGGATAAAGGTAGCTCAGTAGTTCTTAAGTAGTCAGAAGGAACAAATAACCAAAAGTACTTTTGCAGCCTAGCTCTCCCCAAGCTAAACCTTCAAAAGTAGAATAAATAGTGAAAGCCTCTGGTTCCCTTCTAATCCGAAGGAATCTTTCATATGTTCAGTGTGAAAGCCCTTCTTAAAATAAAGATCACACCCTAGCAGTAAAAGCTGACTGCAAACCAGGAGTCTAACTTGCGTAGTCCAGAGCCAAGCAGCCCCCTACAGCGTTCCTGTATCCTTCAGGTATGCCCCGAGATATATCCCAAAGCAAGGCACGATCTCCCCTTCTATTCCCTGCCCTACAAGCAGTGAGCACAGGGGTAAGAGGTCCAGAGAGTTCAGCTAACTCCCCTATGATCACCCCTCTGCAAAATCTGCCAGGCGATTGACGCTGAGAGCCCTGGACCGCTGGCTTAAATACAGCGAGATTCTGGTTCTCTGATTGGCTGGATTTTGCCGCTTTCCAAGGAAACTTCTCCCTCCTGTCACTTAATCTTGTAAAGTCCCCAGGAAAATCTCCTGCACTTTTCATCTTGCAGAAAATGTTTGCAAAGAGCCCGGGAAATATTCCTGCTCTCTGCAGCCTGCACCATGAATCCATCACAACAGTTATATCAAAATATGCAGCTTACCTGGCTGTGAAACCACAACGGGTTGTCCAGACTCCAGTAGCCTCCCCATAGCCTTCTCACAGAAAGCTGCGATACTTTGGTGGTGCACATCATGTGGGATGGGGCAGCCAATGGGAGCTGAGTTGCAGGCTCAGCTCTTGTTGGCTGTTTCTGACTGTACTGTCAGGACAGTGGGATACTTTGAATTTACCTTATAGTGCAGAGAGAGTGTTCATTGTTCTGCAGTAGGTAACAGACAGTAGTAGCAGCAGCATAATGTGCTGCCACTACAAAGTATCAGGCATCATGTGTGATGCCCATGCCCTGACTGTGCATTGGAATGCACAGTATTCCCAAATCTGGACGCAGTCTGATAAACTGTATACTGTAGTTCCCTACTACTCTGCAGCTAGTGCTGTACCAGCATCTAATGGTTAATAAAAATAAATGAACCATCACCTCTCCAGGTGCTGTAAAATGCAAAGATAGCAGTTCCTCCCCCCCCCCCAAAAAAAAAGGTTCTTCAAGATTTAGGCCAGAAAAAAGGGTCTGATAGTTTCCTTAGACTTTCTGGGTAAAGTAGGATGTCCTAGGCCAGTGATGGCGAACCTTTTGAGCTCGGTGTGTCAGAATTCACAAGAAAACCTAGCTTAACTCGGCTGCTGTGTCACATCTAGAAATATCCATAATTTTGTGATATTTGTGGCTCTAGTAAAGAAGTTATATTTTTGATATATGTATTTTATTAAAAGCAAAAACAAATAATTATTTACATTAGTGACTTTTGTTGCTAAATCTTCAATTGAAAGTTGGTATTTCGTACACTTCAAGAACAAGCAAGCACTACACGCCCAGGTGCCAGGGTGGCCATGTGTGTCACCCAAAAGGGCTTGGCATGTCACCTGTGACACGCGTGTCATAGGTTGGCCATCACCGTCCTAGGCTGTGCCCAGAAAAGGCTCCAATGTGGGCTTGTTTACACGTCAGTCTGTCCCTCCCCCCTCTCCTGGACATTCTGTGCTAGAAAAGGTGGATTTGAGAAGGGCTGGGAATATGATGTGTAACCATGTAGTGTGAGGTTAATAATAGATTGCAAAGTATGTCACTGATATTCAAGGTAATTGTGATAGCACTTTCAGAAATTGGTCATTTTCCATCTTCGGTCTTGAAAGATGTTATGATATTAAGAGCTGTGGTGCCTTATGCTTGTTTAATGTATTTATTGTGTGTTGAATTGCATAACTATTGTAAAATGCTTGCAATATGTTTAAAGTGTTTAAGGTATTTAAGGTAATGTATTTATTGTAGATAAAGAGACAGTAAGGTAAGCTGTGAGCAGAGCACCCTAATTAGCATAGGAAAGGGGGAGAGATTGCCCACAGGTGCAGCCAATTGGAGGCAGCCCATGCCAGGCTGCAGGGATATAAAAGGCACCATCCCAAGAGAGGAATTGTTCTATGATTTGGGTTTTCAGCGTGGGAAGGTTCTGAAGTTACCATTCACCATCCTGAGGGAAAGATTCCAGCATAGTTCCAAGGATTATTAGGCCTAGGGAAGAGGCCAGGGAGAAACCTTTAGGCAGCCTAGGGTAGAGTAGGTTGTCAGTTGCTGTGTGCTTACTTGAGAAGCCACTTATTTATTGATTCTTGATATTATTCATTTATTGCTTCTTCCTGATGGTTACAATAAAGAACTCATCTTCTTGTTGTTCAAAGAGAACTCTGCTTGAAGTGCTATTTATTTAAGCAATAGGGATCGCCGGGAAAAAGGGATCATATGGCTTTAAATTTTAATGAAAGCCAGTGGGAGAAAGTGAAGCTGCGTGTGGCTGTTAGAAACACTTCTCCACTAAAGGTTTCTTGTGGAAGCATAGGAAAGTGGTGAGCTCTTTGGCCCGGGGTGGACAAAACATGAACAGCACTCGATATTAATTTAAACTTCCTTATTTATTTATTTATTTATTTAAAGAGCTTTAGAAGGCAGTCAGTGGGGGGTTGAAATCCACCCAGGCTGAAGGGGCGCCACAAGAGGTGACCTGATTGAAGTATATCAAATCATGCATGGTGTGGAAAACATGGATAGAGAAAAATCATTTTTCTCTATTGCACAACAGTAGAACCAGGGAGCACTCTATGAAGTTGATGGACAGGAGAATTAGATTTGACAAGGGGAAGTATTTTGTTCACTGAGAGGGTCATAAGTCTATGCAATTTACTAACAGAAGAGATGGTGACAGCAACCAGCCTGAACAGCTTTAAGAAAGGGTTAGAACAGTTTATGGAGGACAGATGCATCAATGGTTCTTAGACTGAATGCCTATTTACTGGCTCCAGATTGGCGAGACAGTCAGGATGCCTCTTAGTCATTTGCAGGGAATCATGTGCAGATGAAGTTTTTTGCTTTGCTTCTGGGCATTCTCAGGCCAAAGACAATTGGTAGGCCACAGTGTGAAGCAAGATGTTGCATCAGATGAGTGTGGCCTGATCCAGCAGGGATCCTCTAATGTTCCTTATGTTCTTAGCTGTTGTGAGAGTAGTGCTGGAAGATATGTCCTGCATTCGAAGGCCAGCCAAGATGGTATTAGAACAGCTGGGCCATTGACTTAATAGGGGATGGAGGAGCTATTTAAGGGCTTCAGCATAAAAGTTACCCTTCAGGAGAACAGGCTTGAATAATTCAAGGGTCACCCAGACTACCATACTAGCAGATGTTTGGTTACATCAAATGGCTGCACAAAACCAGCCATCCAGGGTGTGATGCCCACGTCTATTTTTAAACATATTTATTTTAAATTATTTGTGTTGTATTCAAATGTATTTATTGATGTAGGGCTTTTACATAAAAAGTATTAGGAACAGGTAAGCAGAGGACTGGAACTCCCTGATTAGCATATTGGGCGGGGGGGGGGGCAGAAATGTCTACAGGAACAGCCAATCAGGCATTGGCTC
>MTQE01002208.1:27191389-27239544 GCA_014337955.1 Aspidoscelis marmoratus | reverse complement strand
GTAATTACTCTGCTCACAGATCTTATCTACAGATCTAATCAGATCGGACACTAGTGCCATGCAATTTTGAATGTGTATAGTGGAGGAATAGCTTCGGTGTGTCCCCACTCGCTTCAGTCAGCCCAGTGTGAGAAATTGTGCCCACCTGGCTCTTTTTAACAATCTCAGTTTCAAAGGTGACTTTTCCAGATGAGTCAACATCAGGCTGTGGAAATACATGCATGCATGTATACAAAGAAAAAATTGAGGCTAGAGAAAAGGAAGTGATTTCCTTGCTTGAAGATGTTATTCAGTTCCAGGATTTTGGAAGCAGTATGCTCCCAGCGTACTGTTAAATCACCTGTAGAAACCTCTTATGGTTCCTAATCTGAAAGAAATACTTCTTTAAAATAATATCTGTGCACTTTCACCTGTGGAAGCAATATTTTCTTGTGTCTTAGGCTGAAAAATCTTGGCTGAATAATTCAAGCAATGTTGTTATTGTTGTTAATGTTGTCATCTTTTATGTCTTAGGGTTTGTGTCGATTTATGGATATAAAGTTTCTGAAATAGATGAAATGCTTCACATAAGAAATATAATTGGAGTTTGCCAACAGTTGGATAAGTTTTTTGATGTATTAACAGTGGAAGAACACTTATCGATAATAGCATCAGTTAAAGGGATACCTCCTAATAATTGTATACAAGAAGTAAGTAATCAGATTGCAAAATGGTGGATCAGTTATTTTACTTCTGCAAAATAATATGAATGTTCCTATGCAAAAACTGCAGCTCAGCACAGACTCAGGCATCCTCAAGAGCCATGGGGAGTGCTCTGAGTAGTTACCATATTATCATATTCAGTATAATAGATTATTTTGATGGGCCAACCTGAGGATAGAGAAGAACAGAGAAGCCTAGTTTTAGGACTACTATACAAATGTAGCTAACAACAGGCTAGGAATTGTCTTGCTTCATTATTACTAAATGTTTGTTGTTCATTTTTTAAAAAGGTTCAGAAAGTTTTACTAGATTTGGAAATGCAGCCAATTAAGGATACCAAGGCTGAAAACCTAAGTGGAGGGCAGAAAAGAAAGCTGTCTGTTGCACTAGCAGTTCTTGGAGATCCAAAGGTAAACACCAGAGTAACAACATGGTTGATTAGTGAAGTAATACTCTGAAGTTCTTGCATGAGGAATTAAAAAAAAAAGTTTATATGTTACAATCCATTTATTATTTTCCTTGGCCAATATTCAGATATTACTTTTGGATGAACCGACTGCTGGCATGGATCCCTGCTCACGACATACAGTTTGGAACTTCCTGAAAAGCAGAAAAGCCAGTGGGATAATAGTCTTCAGTACCCACTTCATGGATGAAGCAGACATTATGGCTGGTAACTGTATAAGTGTAACAGATAGTGTGAAGGAATAGGTTGGTCAGTGAAAAAAGGAATACATTGGATTTTTAGGGGAAATTACTCATCTCTGATTATTCCTACAGGATCTTGAAGCTTATAGGTTGATGTCACAAACTTCTTGGAGGCTGGCATATGTTACCCAAGGGAAGGGGGAAAGGAAGGAATTCTGAATCAAGGCAATGTAAAACAACAACCTGTATTAAAATGGCAATGATACAGCAAACAGGCAACTCAAGTTACAAAGTTACAATGTAGCAGCGCAATGGCAGGGGTGCTATTCCAAAAGATCTACAAGAATGCTGCTGTGCTAAACTGAGACAAAAGATTCCTTGGTCTCCCCATGTGTGTGGTGCGTGTGTACCAAACAAAGATCCCTAGTGCTTATCTGTCTCCCAGTATTCCAATTGTCTAAGGCCCATGTCCCTACTTGACTTATAAATAACTCTGCCTGGATACTAACTGTCTCAGCTCCAGATCCAGGTTAAAGTTGTCCACCACCCCACATGGTCCTATGTTCCATTCAGAAGCACTATACTTGCTAGGCAAAAAACAAAAACCATAGGGAGCAATGAAAGCAGTTCTCAGCCTCAGTGTTTTCTCCCAGAATAGACTTCACCAGGCCAAGAGGAAAAGTTGTGAGTAGATAAGGGTTCCTGCTCTCGGGAATCTCTGCACATGCTGAGACCAAGTGTCAAAGTCTCTGGGGGCTCTAAGGCCAGAACCAAGGAGGACAACACCATAGACCTTCACATGTATTCACGATGCAAAACCAAGGATGGTCGTACCAACACTCAGATATCTTATGCCCATGAACACAGATCCTAGAATCTGTGGCAGATGCTCAGTAAAGGGTGCCCTGAAATCAGAAAGTCGTGAGAGAGAGGGAGGATCCCTCTTTCCTGGTAACTTTGTTTAGTGGGGCTGCAAAGCAGTGAAAAAGTGAAAAACAGCTCTAGCACTCATATGAAAAAGTGGGAAAGGCTTCCCTGGGATGCACAAGGCTGCACTGGTGTGGAAAAGCCAGTGGAAAGTGGAAAGGCTCTTCAGAGAAGCCAAGCCTTCTTGTTCTTCAGATTCAGGTGGGAAAAGGAGCCCATGAGCTTTCTCTGACCCCAGAATCTCTGCCAACACTGGGTCAGTGTAGAAATCAGGGAGAAAGAGTACATTACATGACCACCACTGGCCTAGGCAGGACATGGCTGGTTTCGCTGTATTTGCAGCTCATCAGGTACCTGCAGCCTGTGTTCTGATTTCTGCTTATGAGAGAGAACTGAAGAAAGGATAATTACATGTAAAGTTCCTATATAAGGTCGAAAGAAAGAGTACACTCAGGGCTCCATGGAGAGGCTTAGATGGTTTTGCAATTCTTCCCCCTCCTGTGATATAGTAATGAGTTCAGCCCTTGAGGGAAGAAAGGCCCTGCATGCAGTAGCTTCACTAGGATATTTTATACGCTACACAAAAAGAACAGCCCAAACAGTTGATTAGATAAAAGATGGCCTCAAATCTCTATCTTTAAGAATAGGTGGATTTAAACTGCAGGTTCAAGATCGTTGGTTATTGTAGATTAAGCATTGTAGATAGCAGGAGTGAGGCAAGGGCTGAATTTACATGTTGTTTATAGGTAAAAATATAAAAGAAAACACTGATACAGTCAGGACTGGAGGATAACTCTGCATTTAAAGATAATGGAATTACAAACTTTGTTCCAAAATACTGTGTCAAGAGTGATTAAATTTTCTAACAAACAGAGTCCAGGGAAAACAAAGTCTTATGCCATCCATGCCCTTTGGGTCTTCCTGTTTACAGCAAACTTGTGGCTGAGAATGAAGTTGGAAAGGGCAGGGGGTGAAGGGAAAAAACCTTCCAATTAAGATGAAATTTGACTTGTTTCAAGATTGCTTTTTCCAGGTACTTTACATAGCTAACTACGTTCAGAACACATAAATAGCTGCAACATTTATGTGTTCTTTGCATGTTAAATGTAGGAAAGACTGCTATACACCATCATCCTTGAACAGATTTATCTGTTGTCACTAATAATTTGCTTTGTTCTTGTTTCTAGACAGGAAAGCTGTGATTTCACAAGGATTGCTGAAATGTCTTGGCTCTTCCCTCTTTCTTAAAACAAAATGGGGAATTGGTTATCGCTTGAGGTATGCTTTATGGTTTACGTCCTTTTTCATTATCAGAAGTAAGTAATAGGGATGTGCACAAATATTTAAAACATTCAAAATTCAATTGAATTGTTGGAATATGGACATTCGAATTCAAATTGAATGTCGATATATTCAAATTTAAACATTCAAATGGATTTTGAATTTTTGAATCATTTATACAAATTATTCAGACATTCGTATGTGTACGGATACATAACATGATGTGTACACATCTTTCCCACGTATATGCGCATTTCTACGGATCCATACGGGATGAAAACGGGATGCATAGAGCAACATACAAATGTTGTTGACATTCATATTTGCAAATACAGATTGAAAATTCACATAAATAGATTTGAATGTATTCAAAATGAATGTGAATACATTCAGATTTTAAACATTCGAATCGATTCAAATTTTTGGATATTCAGTTTGAATTGAATCGAATCCCAAAAATTGTATTTGTGTACACCTCTAGTAAGTAATGCTTCCACACCCTACAGGAGAGTGCATATTAATATATGAAATACCAAATTCTCTATTTTGTCAGCTAATCAATAACTAGTTATCTGGAAGAGGGCAGTAATTAGAAAACTTGGTAAAGTTTGCTACTTTAATTCATTTATATACTGTAATTATATTTTTCCTAATCAGTGAGCAGAAGTATCTATCGCAAGATCAGCAACAAATGTGCAACACAGGTCTATGCATCTCAGATCTTGCCCTATTGAATACTGTAGTATTTATGTTGAAGCAGGAGGAGAAGATTCAAACCTTAATAAAAGATTAAATAATAACTGGATTCCTTAGGTCAAACTGATACAATACATGGGAGAAAACAATTATATCAGCAAAATGTCAGTTATGAATATGGCATTAACATTTGTAAGTTTCATTGATATACTTCCATATTGATTGTGGCCACCTTCTCTCCGTTGGCCTTAGTAATTTGGAACAGGATATTAAACTGAGTTTGAGTTTATTATTGATTAGTCAAATGACCATATCATAAAAATGTATAATGTTAAACTGGTTTTATTAGATTAGGCTGCCTCCAAACCTGGGGTTATCCTGGGATTGCTACATATGTTCATGTCAATCTCAGTATAGCCCTTGGGATATTAGGGTGATATCATTAAATTATAGACTACATTGTATGCATATAGAATGTCCCAGTTTCAGCTCCTACCATCTCAGGATAAGGCTGGGAAGGTCACCTTCAACCAGCTATATCTAGACAGAACATTATTTTGATTAGTTACCTCACAGCTTCTTGTAGACAGGGATTCCTTTTTTAGAAAACGTCATTTCCTACAATGATTAGTTTACCTGAATGCATAAAGTTGAACTTCCTGTATTTCAGTACTTTAAAATTTGATGTTTTTGTCAGTCTCAGATGAGAAAATTCAGACTCTGTAGAGAGCCCTCAAAACCAGAGACCTGTTTGCACTTACCTTCCTGAAGTGATTTCAGCTGCCTCAGGGGAGGCCTGTTGGTATGCCATTCTGCTGCTGATGGTCTAGAGCATTCTAGAGTGTCTGGGAGCTCCCTCCAGGTGCCCTGATCTTCAGTGGCCATGGTCAGATTAACGCTTGTCCACAGCTTCACCAGGACAGCTGGTAAGCTCCCAGCTGCAGCGTTCAAACCCTCTTCTGGGAGTGAATGCTGTGAGTGGATGGAGCAGTACCGCTCCAGCTGCGAGACTGCAGACTGATTGCCATGCCATGGCAATCCAGCCTACCTAGGCAAGGCCATCTACATTTTAAATGCTAGTGGTCTATTTGGGGAGTGCATCAGCCCTTGAAGTGTGGATGCCTCATTCTGCACCTGAACTTCACGTCTGTAGGATAGTATTATTATACCATCCCACTGAGTTAAGTTCAAACAGGCCCAAGTTTGCTCTTTTAACTCTCCACAGGCATGAACTATATATAATTGTGAATTCTGATATTGTTGCTCTTTTGTTGAATTTTGTGAAATAAATAAATAGATCAGCAGTTCTCAACCTTCCTAATGCCGAGACCCCTTAATGGAGTTCCTCATGTTGTGGGTACCCCCAACCACGGGGGCGGAGTAGCTGGGAGGTGGGAGGGAAGGGCGGCAGGAGATTCGTCGCGACCCCTCTAAAAGGGTAATTTGACCCCCAAAGGGGTCCCGACCCCCAGGTTGAGAACCACTGAAATAGATCATTTGTCTTATACATTATTTCCTATGTCGTATATGTGTTTTTTTTATTTAAAAAAAGAGTAGAAAAAGAACTCTTTGAAACTGCTGTGCTCATAATTCATTTTATTACTATTATTTTTAGTATGCAGATAGACAGGTACTGTAACACAGAAGCGACAGCAGTTTTGATCAGACAGCATATCCCTGGAGCCAGTCTGTTAAAACAGAACGAAGAACTGCTTGTATATGCTCTACCTTTTAGTGACATGGATAAGTTTTCAGGTACAATTTTTCTCTCAAGCACTGGTGAAAAGTAGGGAACGTGAAGAGAAATCACTAAAACTCACAAAAGAAAACACAGAATAGGCTACAAGAGGGACCGTGGAACTTTATTCCTATTGTGCCCAGCAGAAAAGTTAAGGTTGCTCTGCAGGGAGCAGAGCAAGGCGATTCTACCCTGGCTGGTATAGTGGGCAAGGAAGCATACCAAGAGCATCCTTTCCACCTGCTGGTGAACCCAGCCAAGGCCTAGACCACACCAGTGTGAGGAAGGGAAGCTCCTGGTATGCTGACTGGTATGGATGTGCACAAATATTTGATAAATTCGTTATTCAGTCACATTCAGATGAATTTGGACATTCGGATTCGAATTGAATGTCCAGACATTTTTTTAATTTTTTGAACGAATACGAATATTTTGAATTATTCGTATGAATAATTCAGACATTCCTATGCGTATGGATACGTACGCATTACATACATATCTGTGCACATCTTATTTGTATCTGTACACATCCATACAGATACATACGAGATAAAAACGGGATGCCTATGGAATAAAAATGGGATGTGAACGGATGCATATGGATGCATATGAGATTCGTATCATCAGATACGTATCAAATATTTGTACGAATAGATACGAGTGTATTTGGATTAGTTCGAATATCCAGACATTCATTTGGAACTTGGATATTTGAATATTCAATTCAAATCAAATCAAAATTGAAAATTGCATTTGTGCACACCTCTACTTACTGGTCTGGTATATCAGACAGTGCGGAATCATCTTGAGTTAGTTAAGAAAGGTGATTCGAAGTATAATGATAATTTTTAAAAGTTCATTTGTTTGATTGTCATTCGTTTGACAGATATTCATATTTGTGCAACTGATATTGTGCCTATCTTTGATCTTAGAAAAAAACCCTACTCAATGATAACCTTCGCCCATTTTGTCACCTTCAGAAATGTGGGCACAAAGCACTTCTGTGTAGCACTGGATCTGTACTGCACAGTCCTTATATGGCTGCTTTGCCATAGTACTAAGCAGCTTAAAGTATTAAGGGGGACAAGATTGCAAACAAATGCCAGGGCTGTAGCCCAGAGTCAGGGAATATGCTTTGCACACCTGAAGGTTTGATTCCTGTCATTTTTAGGTACATTGGAAAGAACTCTGGCGAGCTGCTGCCAGTCAGTTTGGATAACAGAGGCTTAGGCTATGATCACATGCAGCAAAGAGCTACTTAAAATATCTTAGCTGTAGCAATGTGTGGCATCTAGTGTTCTCATCCCACGTCTAATCCATCTTTAATGCACTTGGGAAGTGCATTTTCTGGCCTTTAATGTCCATCTGAAGTGGAATAGACGTGCAGGTGTGTAGCAGGTACTAACTCTGAATTATCTCTGAGCTGCCTTTCAGATGCTTTTTAAAAAACTGCCTGAAGCCCCAGGTGTGGTTGATAGTTGACAGCTTTGTCAGCTACTGTAATAATGGAGGAGCTCAAAGAAACAACTCAGACCCTATTCCACACATACCTATGACTCTGGAATGTTTTTAGTCAAATTTTGTGTCTAGTGATGCTAGCCAGAGACAGTTCAACCCAGAAGTCAGGTCATGTACCCCATACGTGACCTGAAAATGAGCGGACCTGGAACAATGCTTCAGTCAGACTGTGGCTCTCATATTGAACTCTAACACTGTGTTCTCCAGAGTTTTCCTTGCCTACATGGGAGATGACTCCTTTCAGAGGGTGGTGTGTGCAGGGGTCACATCTGGTATGCAAGCATTTGTCTGCCCCATCTTCCGGTTGACCCTATGTTGGTCATTTTGTAATATGTGATTGGTCCTGTATAAGGCAGTTTTCTGCGTTTCTATTTTAAATTACAGCTTTTTTCCCTCCCTAGCACTGTTTGCTGGTTTAGAATCACATTCTCATCTTGGTGTTATTTCCTATGGCATTTCCATGACTACCCTTGAAGATGTATTTAGCAAGTTGGAAGTTGAAGCTGAAATGGGCCAAGCAGGTGAGAAGCAAGTGCAGTACTTTCTCTAGTTAATTTCTACATTATGTCTCTCTAAAGTGTTTAGAATGGAAGGGCTCTCAACCTGTGGCTGTTAGCTGAGGAGAATAAAAAAGGATAATACAGAAAAATGTCCAGCTCTGTTTTTCTCAGTTCCATAAAGCAGTGATAGAATGCAGGCACTGAGGAATCCCCATACCCTGCCCTGATGATTGGTAGCGTTGTGTCCTTGGGCTTAGACCTTTGAAGTCTTGGAAGGATCAGTTGAAATGGGCCAAAGATGAGGGATTGAAACATCAAGGCAAAAGTTGAAAGGAGGTAGTATCACCTACTAAAGTGAGTTAGTATGCCATCTGACATGAAAGTCTGGGTAGTATATGCAATAATCATAATGCTACATGCCTAGTAGGGTATACTGGCTGTTATTTTAGTTGTAGTGAACAGGAAGAGATATGCAGCAGCAGGCTGTTGATATTTGGTTGCTGCTACTCTCTAGGTCTATTTGAAATATTCCGTCTTATTAAGAAGCCAGACTCAAAATGCACTATCTCCAATCATACCCAATAACTGATAGTTCTTCCTCAGACCGTCCTCAGTTTGGGTCACTATGTTCACGCCTTTCTGTTCCCATCCTGAGATTACTTTATGAGACTTTTTAAAATCTCCGTGCCTCTCCACCATCACAACACCCCTTGCACTCTTATAAGATAAAAATCCTGTGACTCAACAGCATGTAATCACCCATTGGGCGAAAGAGAAGGGAATTTCCCCCCTTTTTATTTGTATACTGCCTTTCCAAAAGAAAATTTGCCCAAGGTTGTTTACAACAAACAGAAAATACACAATGCAAAATAATGATCAAACCATTGTAATAAAATTAAATTATAAAAATTGCACATCATACAAAACATTGCAAAATAAGCCAAACATACAAATTGAGGCAGCTGAGGCAAAGTGGAGTTCATAGCAGCTGACAAAAGACCCCAGTCCCACAAAGAATAGTTTCCTCCAAGATGTTCATGCCCAGCCAGGCTGGAGAGTCACCGAGAGGGCAGAGTGGTAGCCATGCAGTAGCCATCCATTATAGTACAGTTCAGCCCCCTTTAGTCCTCTTCCCCAATCACACCTCACAAATGAAAATGGATTAACACTCTATAATGCCTTGAGACCTGTAAAAATCAGGACTCAGAAAAGTACAGATGAAGGGAGGAAAGTCCACAAATAAAATGAATTGGACTAAAAGAGGTTATTAGTGGTGGAGTCTGAAGGATTAAAGTGAAGGTGTGACTACAACTAAGGACAACGTCAGCACAGGAAAGAATGAAGAGCACTTGTAGCACTTCTCTTTAAGCAGCAGCAAGATCTCTGCTGAGCCAGTTTGGTCTAGTGGTTAGGGAGCTGGACTCTTATCTGGGAATACTGAGTTCAATTCTGCCCTTCCCCATGAAGCCAGCTGGGTCACCTTGGGCTAGTCACAGCTCTCTTCTGAGCTCTCACAGCCCCACCTACATCACAGGGTGACCTGTTGTGAGGAGAAGAATAGAAAGCTTTGTCAGCCGCTTGGAGTCCCCTTAAATGGGTGAGAAAAGCGGGGTAGAAAAGCCAACTCTTCTTCTCCCTCTTCTTCTCTGCCTGCTGGCCCCACCTGTTAAAATTACACTCAGCATTCCCTTGGCTGTGATCTGAATAGGCAAAAAGGCATTTCCTTTATTTGATGACAGCTGCATTGCCACAGCAATAGGATGAAGAACTTTTTTGCCCCTCCCTGGCATTACAGGGCCTTATCTCACATTCCTGAGCTCGTAAAATGCCATGCAGGCTATGTTACTTTTTTAATGTTAGTTTTAATAGTTTGGGGATTGTAGATTTTTCTTTTTGTTTTTCTAACATTGTTTTTATTTTGGATTTATTTGGTGAAGCATGGACTAGAAATGATGATGATGATGATGATGATGATTTTCCTCCTGTTTCCTAGATTTAAGTGTATTCAGTTCAGAATTAGCTGAAATGGAAATTGATGGACAACCTCTGGATGAGTCAGAACAGAACTTACTAGAAATATTTGAGACAAAATCTTATTTACCAAGCAGCAAATCCCTTTGGAGAAAGCAGGCCTGTACTATAGCCAGGTTTCATTTTCTTAACTTCAAACGTGATACTAAATCACTGACAGCAATGTAAGTGCCTTACCTTTATAATCATTTTATTAGTGTGAGAAGCAGAAATTGAAAGTAGTGTGCTTTTATAAGATGATTAAACATAACTTTGATATTGTGACATTTAAAATTTTGGGAAGCTTAAAACATCCATTCATTCTCAAGAAGAAGCTCAGGTTGTCTTCAGATGTCACCCCAAAATCCCACTATTCAGTGATATTCCAGGGGAAGGCTCCTCCATAATAATCACTTGCTGCCAGACAGCTGGGCAACAGTGTGGGGCAAGAGCAGGCTCTCGTCTGATGCTAGCTTTGAGGGTGTTTCAAAAGTGTGAAGTACCCAGAGTTCATGATTGAGTGCATGGCATTTTCAAGCTCTACACATGTGTGGTGGCCATTTTCAAAATGGTGGCAGTGGTATTCAGTCAAGTCAATATCGCTATAGCAGGAAGAGTTCTTTTCCTATTATAGTGAAACCACAAGATATAGCCCCTATATCTGGGGTTATGTTGGGATTACCATTAACATATCTGGCTGTCCCAACATAGCCCCCAGATACTCCAAGGTTTTACACCCTGTTCAGAAGAAGCAACAATGGCTTTGTCAGAAAGCTGTATAGGATCAGGACATCCCTAGCTAGGAACCAGCATTGTTGCTATTTTAATGATAGGTTTGTTTTGGTGTATTGTACATCAAACCCTGTAAATTCTATACAACATACTTTGATTATGCCTTTTTGTTTTATGAATCAAAGCAGGAAGGGAAGACTGACATCAGCCTATACTTTGCTCGACATGAAAACCAATCTTTATAGTGACCCTCAACAGCTTTACTTGTACTGTTTTTCTTTGTAGATTGTTGCTGTTCTCAGTGTTTGTAGGTATTGAAATTTTAATGTTTCATGTGTTTCAACATCACAGCAAAAATGCTGTAGCTCCGATCAAAATCTCCCCAGATTTATATTTTCTTAAAGCCAATGAAACACATCATGAATACAAAACCAGCCTCCTTATTCAGAACTTCACAGGTAAGAAGTGTGGAGGAGGGGGAAGTATGTGTTAATTTCAAATTATTTGCATTTATTCATTTAAGCATATGTCACTGCTTTATTTTCAGCACATAATAGACAGTGAGTTTGAATAGGAAGAATACTCTTCATATTTTCAGGCATGAAGAGTTTTCAGGATCATGAAGGGAGACAGAGGTTGTATTCAGCCATAATAAAAGGAACACCTCAGAATGTTCTCTCGCCACTTCCTGCACTTCAGTATTCATTTACAGGTTGCATTAAGGGACACGTTTCTCATAAAAACTGGACAATTTCCTGGACTTTAAATTTGTGTTAGCCAATTATTGTAACTGTAGAACAATGAGTATGAAAGCACCTCTGCTGGGCTTCTATGGGGATGTTGTGGTAAATTTTCTTAACCTGCTCTAGAATCCTTGTAAATGGCCTCAAAAGGTGTCATGCCTCTCTCTCCAACCTGGAGGCAGTAGCTAGGCATCCATCCTAATAGCCACTGATAATAGAAAATATAATAGTGCTGCATTGTTATGATTATGGCAGCACATATCTTTTCTTCAGATGTGCTTGTTATGTTTATATCCTGGGGCACTGACACCTTTTCCAGGCCCCAGGGTGCAAGGGACTTCCTTAGCTACTTTGGTAGGAAGAGCATTGGAGACTAGCTAGCCTGGGGTCCAAAAAAGACATCTTTGTCATGTAGGAGAGACACAGTTCCTGTGCACGCACACACACACATGCACAAATTTTGAGATGACAGGTCATCATGTCTATAATACTGACCTGACATTCTTTTCTTAGGAACAGACATTGATGAAATCCTTGGCTATCTTAGGAGCCTGAATATACTGACAGAAATTTTCAATGGCAGTGATTATATATCAGTTGCTCCTCATAATGCAGCACTAAAAGTGTCACACACAGGCAAGGTAAGAAAAGCATAGTGGCTATATATATCCACTTCTTATTTGTGATATTTGGAATTGTAATAGGCAAAGGATTATCAGCCCAGTACCTGTGGACACAGTGGGTCCCTGTGGGATTCGGATACCATTCGCTTGCCATATAGAGAAGATGGCGCCCACTGCGTGCTCTCAAAAGTACAAATGTACCTTTGGATCCTATATGTGTGTGTGTGTGAGAAAGAGAGAGAGAGAGAGAGAGATTTGAATTTATTTTAGTGGACGGCAGAATAAAAATAGAACTAAAATAAAGTAAACTTTCAATCAGAATTGTGATAGAGGATAAAACTGAGGGAAGCAATCACTTTACATCAACAAGATAGCAAGATGCCCATTTCCTTTTCCCCATTATCTGATTTTATCAATAGCACTAGCGAGGCAAATAATTCCAGACCTCTTGTTTCAATAGCCCACTGAAAGTTTTCTTTACCCTCTACTAGTTAAAAAAGACTGAGTTGGTGTTTCTCCACCAGGGGGGAAAGTGCCAGGAAAAAGGGCACAATGGCGCTGGAGAGTGATAGTTAATATCCTGTCTCCTTTTGTTACAGAGGTATATCTTCGCACCTGCTTTCAACAGCACTATGATGCATTCTTTACCTGCTGTGATGAATGTTATTAGTAATTTGTATCTGCACAGTTTAAATGTAACTGAAAATATCCATATCTGGAGTCACCCCTTCTTTCAAGTAAGTAAATATTTAGGCAGTTTTCCTGCATGATGTATGCTGTTCAGTTGAAATTTATATGGTCTATGATCATCTAAATGTTCCATTTGCTGTAACCATATTTATAGAACTACCGTTTGATCTCATATTATGTGGCAGTGAAATAATGTTTCACTTGGTGTGCATATGTTTTTTCAATTGTTTTCTAATATAATTATTTTTGTTGTTTTGCAGAAAATTGCTAACAGAGGTTTCATCATTCAGGGTTTGAGATTAGGAGTTGCTGTAGTGGGAATTCCACCATTTTTTGCTATGAAGAATTCAGAAATTTACAGGGTAATTTTGTATTCAATCTCATCTTAGATAAAAATTTAAAGTATTGGCTTAATAGGTACCCTTTCTCTATCAAATGCCATGTGGACAGGTAGATAAATAAGCGTGTCTATGGCAATTGCTTGACCACCTAGTTATCATTGTGACTTTTCAACTTCTCTAATAATTGTATAAAGCGATTCAGAATCAATGTGTTGTAGCAGTATAACTAAACGAGTGATAATGGTAAGAACCGTTCATCTTCCAGCAGTAGATTTTAAATGTAATTCATCATTCATCTAATTAATTGTGTTACCAGAATCCCTTAGTTCTATTTCTCAAATTGCAAGCCTAGATGGAGTGCACTAGCAGGGTGTGTGGCATCTCTGATCCATACCAAAGTTTGGAAGAGAAAGACCCAGAAGGGGTCCAGAATTCACACTACTAAGATACTGGTAACTGTGGAAAGATCCTTCAAGTCAACAGAAAAGAGTCCATCCATCCATGCAAATATTTGTATATCTCAGAATGGTGTCTGAGGATGCCTTGGGCTAAGATGCTCCTTAATGCCTACATGACGATCCAAGACCATTGAAACAAAATGTCCAAGTGGAGATGTTACTTTCTGCTTTCTGTGTTTAGAGGACTTTTGCATCCTTTCTTCTGAAAAAAACTCTTAACATTCCCTGCGTCTGTTCTGATACAGAAGTTGTCTTTAGTGATTAAGGAGCTGGACTCTTATCTGGGAATGCTAGGCTTGATTCTGCACTCCTCCATGAAGTCAGCTGGGTGACCTTGGGCTAATCTCAGCTCTCTTCTGAGCTCTCACATCCCCACCTACCTCACGGGGTGTCTGTTGTGAGGAGAAGAATAGAAAGCTTTGTCAGCCATTTTGAGTCCCCTCAAATGAGTGAGAAAAGGGGGGTAGAAAAGCCAACTCTTATTATTATTATTGCTAGCCACAGATTAGAAGTGAAAGGTTCTGTTTTGGATTCATCCAAAAGTCCTAAAAAGAATGTATACTGCACCCCCACACTTTCACTGCACATCAAGGCTGTTCAAAATGGGAAGCCAGCTCTCATGAACCATAACCATCCTGGCTATAGAAATCAAGGCGGTTGTTTTTCAACAATACCTGAAATGGCATAGTTTGTTCATCCATAATTTGTTCCACCATATGGTTGACAAAAGAAAAGTATAATGCTAATGCTACTTTTTGTGAGAGGGGTAATGTTTATATAAAAGGAAATTAAAGAATCTGGAATGTCTGAAGTGAAGGGTGTGCTTATTTAGTGGAGAGGGGGAAAGCACTATGAATGTGTCCATAGGTATAACTACTATTACCATTCGTGAAATGTCAACCATATTCTTATTTGTACTTCAGATGTCTTGATACCAATGTCCACTGAGTAGTGGAACTAAAATGGTGCTCATAATGACATAAATATATTACATGCATTTGATTTGCCTTGTAGCTGCTGGCTTCCCTCTCTGCTTTTTTCAACTGGAGCTGTCTGCTTGCATGCACTTTAGTTCCTACTTTCTGCTTATGATGCATTTGATTCGGAATTGTAGTTGGTCTTGCATTGTCTATCAAGCTGCACAGCTGCATTATTCCCCTACCTCATTCAAGAAACTTTAGAAGGTATGTACTTGCCTGTATCCTGATCACATTGGCATTGCTCTGTTATTGTTCTTTTGAGGTGACCCCTGCTCTCTGTAATTTTATTTCTTAACAGAATATGTTATTCTATTTTATTCCTTTATCTGCTGGGGATGTTATTCAGTTAACTAAACAGGGTGATATGCTTCTTTTTTTTAAGAGTGCAGCTTATATTTCACTTTTCTTTTGAATGCTCAGTTCAATGCATGTTATCTTCTTCCCTTCTATTCCGTATTCAGAGCAACCTTATGAGGAGGTCTAGGCCATAGAACTGCCATTGTTGTACAGCAAGGCCTTGTTTTAAGCAAATTCAATTTGCATGGTTTCTGTATAATATGATTTGCTAACTGAGACCTGACCTTGTGTTGGTATTAAGGTCTATTACTCATTTAATGAGAGTTTTGTTTTAAGCGACAACTTGCCAGACTGGAATCCTCACATTAAATAGGGCTCTGCTGCATTTTTAAAAATCTTTTCAGGTCTTACCATTTATAAATGTGCTTGTGGCAGTTAATTTAGTAGAAAAAGTATTGGAACATGTACACACGGAAAATCCATTATATATTATTAAATAAACAAATTCTAAATAGCAAGTGCTTTGGAGCATAAAATACTACTTGATCTAATAATTTTTTAAAATGTAGAAAAGAAACATCCCATTTCATGAGTAATTCATTTGTTATTTCAAAAAATTCTGTGAAAAAATCATGTTTTTACTAGCATCTAAAAGATATCAAATCACCCACCCTCTCAACTTCAGAAAGGGGAAGCCACTACTAAGATGACTATATCACTGATCACCTTCCTGGCCTCAAAGAAAGATGAGTAGAGGTGTATATGAACCTAAAAAAATGTGATTTGAACCGTAACTGAACCATGTGCTACTTGGTTCAAAATTGAAAAGGCTTAACTTAGATTGACTCAGATCTCAAACAGAAATGAGTCTGTTCTTTGCCCAGAAGTAATGGTCAAAAAGTTCTGCTTGAGTTTGAACTGGCAGCCCCTGAACTGGAGATGTGGGCTGAATTATGTGGGAGCATGCATTCCAAAGTGTACTATGAACTCTGCAACAACAGCAGCAGCAAAATAATCACTCAACAGAACCAGCAGGGGCATAGCAGGTGAGTTTCCTACAATTTTTATTTGTTTCTTCAGACTTTTTGTTTATATAAATCTGGAATAGATTGAACCATGGTTTGGAGAAACCAAAGATGAAATCCAATAAGAGCCTCTCTTCTCTCCTCCTGCCCCATAACTTTTTCACTACATATTTTTAGCACTGGACCTGAGCTGTGTAGGTGAAGACCATGAGCTAAGTCTGGAAATATGTTGGAAGCCTATTCAGATATCCAAGAATAAATACCCCATGTTTTTATTCACGAGTTCCAATCGGAAGACTTACTACTTTATTCTGTACCAGTTCCAGTATTCGTTCTGCTGCTAAGGGCACCCCATTACATAATTCTCAGGTGTTAATGATTGATTCAGAGTTGCCATCATTGAGGAAGGACTCCTGTTAAGAGCAACATCAATACTGTATTGTTACTTATTATGAGTGCACTGTACTATCATAGGCCCATTATACACTGGCCCTTATTCCTGGAACAGGGACCTGCCATTTGCACGGTAGTGCAGACTGTGGCAGGGCCTGGGTCATAGACTCAGAGAAGCTTGCCACAATAAAGCAAGATCAAACAAGCAACAAAAGTAAGGCCGCTCCATATATGCAGTATTAGTAACTAGATAAATGCCACTTTAATCATAGCCACAATCAGAAAACTACAGCCACCCATTTCTCTTATGTAGGGTATGGACTATATGTCAGCAATATGTGTTCTTCTTGTACAGTACTGGACTTAGCCAGAAGCCCTTATTTTTGTGCTACCCTCCTTGTGTTTCTGAACCAGACATAAAATACTGCTTATCTAAGGATACTTTTTCCCAATCCTTGGGAGACTGATCAAGGTATAATGTTAGTATCTGTTACAATTTGTCTTTTTTGCTGTTTTTGTGTCTTGTAGATCAAAGCCTACACTCAGCTAAAGATATCAGGTCTTTATCCATCTGCTTACTGGTGTGGACAAGCATTAATTGACATTCCACTGTATTATTTTATTCTCCTTCTGGTCATAGGGGCCTTCTTTGTGGTTTACCATGAAGTTACTTTTTTTCCTGAAGAGATTCTTGCTGTGGTAAGTTTAATTTCCTTTTATATAAACAGGTGTTTAAAACATGTTGCACCTCAACACCCATATATTTGATTATATTCCAAGTATCCCTGTCATCTATCCCTATTTGACCAGTATTCAGATTTCTATTTTTCTGCAGCTGTCTGTATGATAGGAACTGCCAGTTCTTTAAAGCTCTTTATAAGTTTCATCTCCAAATGTCTTTTCTTACTTAAAGGAATACATGTTCAAGAAGAAATAATTTTTATTTATAACTAATTAAAACTGAATGATCAAGTTTTCAGTGTGGAAAATGATAGCACATCTTACACAGTTTAAAAACACACACAACTAAAGCCAATAAAATAGTTGTGCAGTAAAAGCTGCATTTATCTCCTGCTCTGTATCACGTGGTCTCAAGGCAAGTTACAACAGATTTGAAACCAATTCAAAGAAATTTGAGAGATAAAGTTTTGAATAGTTGATAAATAGTGTAGAGCAAGTATTTTGTCCTTTCTGGAGCCTGCGGAAGCCTAGCAAAGTTCTTATTGCATTTTAGAATGGCCTAATCACTCTCTGGGCATGTCACTCTTTGGGAATCTGCTGTCCTCATGCTAGTACAGACTATAGCAGGGCCTGGGCAGGGCCTGCCTTATTCTGCACCAATGTGCAGATGGCAGATCCCCATTCTGGGATATAATTCAGAATAATACCCAGTGCAGAAAGGGCTCTCATCTACAAGATATCAGTGTTGTTGAGGCATCGATGAAGCTTCCAACTTGCTTGTTAGAGCTTTCCTCCTTTCTTCCACTGTTCCTGACCCTGCCAAATCTAGATGAAGCAATGGGGAAAAAATCCCTCAGAAAAATGAAATCCACACCTAACTGTTGATTCAAATTCTTTCAGGGATTTGATTTCATACCAGAGTACGTTGTGAAGAATTCAAAAGATACATTGTTCTTTTCCTTGCAGGTTTTTTGCCTTATAGGTTATGTTCCGTCAGTAATTCTGTTCCAGTATGTTGTCTCTTTCACCAGTAGAACAAAGGAAAACATCCAAGAAATCTGGTCAATAAGTTTTTCATTAGTGAGTAAAAATAGAATAGTTACTTTATATTTCCAAGTTGTTGTAGAATAGTGGTTTTTATGGATATTTAAATATTATGAAATCTCAGTTACAGTGTTCTGTATATGGGTTACAGTACCATGGTACTGGATGCAGTTGCTTGTAAGTGGCTAAAAAAAAATCATTTTTCTCCCCCAAAAAATGAGATATCCTGTCTCCAGCTGCTTTCCCAACTACCGCAAACCCGTATTCCTCTGATTCGGAGTAATCCAGGTTCTGGTGTGGGTTTGAGTTTCTGGCTGGGAACAGCACTGAGCGTGCATCAGGGTGTTCCCACACTGGACCCACAGGTGTGCATCAGTACATCAGTGGATGGCGAGAAGAAGGAGGAAAAGGGCAGCTGAGTAGAGGGGGGGGGGCCACCCAGGCAACATCAAGCCTAACACGCAATCAGAGCTGCTGGACTTGATGTTGCCTGGGCACCCCACCTCATGGCGGTGAGCCTGGCACTCCTTTCCTCCTTCTCCTCTTCACCCACCCACCTGTGATTGCATGTCAGGACAGAGCCCAAAGGCACTAAAATCCAGTGGGCAGGCAAAGAGGAGCAACGGCAGTAATCCGAATCTGGCAAGAAAACCTCTGTTTCATGAGAGGTTTATTTTCCCCGTATTTTCCTGGGCAAATCTGGGGAAAAAGATGTGGAATGGGAACAGGGCTTGCCGGATTTGGATTACTGGTGGATTACACGGGAACTCTGAGCGGCGAATTTGCATTCAGCCTGGATTTTAGGGCCTTTGGATACATGGCTTCCATGTTTTTTTCTCTGTCCTCATTCCCAGGGAAGACCCACATATAACATGCACAATTTCTGTTCATACTGTAGCCAAAATCTTGTTGCAAAATTGGGCTTTCCTTTGGAGTTGGCTGCAGGTGCTTGATGGACTGATGGTGCTCTACGCTAGTGGTGTGCACGAATGCAATTTTTGAATTCTATCTGATTTGCCTTGAATATTTAAATATCCAAATTCATACCGATAAAGAAAAAAAATGAATTTCTGGACATTTGAACTGATACGAATAAATTAGTATCTATTCATATGAATATTTGATATATATTTGATGATACTAATCTCATACGCATCCATACATATCCCATTTTTATCTTGTATGCATCCCGTCTTCATCCCATACATACCCGTATGGATACGTACGGATACGTATGCAATGCTTACATATCCGTACACATGCAAATGTCCAAATCAATTGTACAAATTATTCAAAATATATTCATTTGAATACTATAAACCGAATGTCTGGACATTTGATTTGAGTTCAGATGTCCAAATTTGTCCAAATTCAGTCAAAATATGAATATCTCAAATATTTGTGCACATCCCTACCATAGGCTTGATTTCTTGTGACCTCCTGACCAATTTGCATGGAGAAGCAGTGGCACCTTCCCCACTAATCAGCATGCTCTGTCCTTTTTCCCAGCATGGCAGATTTTTTTGGGGTGGGGAGGTATTCCTCCCTCCTTAAATCTCATCCTTGGATAGTTGAATGTTGAGAGGAAAGGAGAGTAAATCTGAGAGAATAAGAGTCAAGAATCCAGATTTACTAATACACAAAATAAAATCTGAAGCAACTGCTAGCAGGTATAGTGAAAACTGTTCTCAGAATAAACTCTAAGAAAATGGCAATGAAATAAAATCAGTGTTTCTAAACCTTCTTTACAGGCTTATTATGGCAGGAAAACAAGCAGAAAAATGTGGAGCCATTATAGCAAGTTTGTATCTGGCAAATTGTTTATGTCTCTGACTCTTCTTTCCTTAGAAAAAATCCAGTTACCTGAATAAATGGGCCTTTGTATGCCCTTATGTTTAAACAGAAAAATGTAGCTATCCAGATGCTTGAGTGTTGACTTTCAAAAAATTCAGATACCTGTGTATCTGAATTGTCCTATATGCAAATATCCAGGTTCCTTGTTTTAAAAAATAACAACATTAAGACCTGCTGCTAAAAGGAAGCGGAAGGATGAAAATCACAGTGGAGAGGAGTTACTAGGGCAGTGGTGGCCAACCTATGACACGTGTGTCACAGGTGACACACCAAGCCCTTTTGGGTGACACACATGGTCACCCTGGCACCTGGGCGTGTAGTGCTTGCTTGTTCTTGAAGTGTACGAAATACCAACTTTAAATTGAAGATTTAGCAACAAAAGTCACTAATGTAAAGAATTATTTGTTTTTACTTTTAATAAATTACATATATCAAAAATATAACTTTTTTACTAGAGCTACAAAAATCACATAATTATGGATATTGCTAGATGTGACATAGCACCCGAATTAAGCTACGTTTTCTTGCAAATTTTGTCACACCGAGCTCAAAAGGTTTGCCATCACTGTACTAGGGAGTAAACTATCTATTCCTAATGCCACAGCCTGGCAGATTTCTCCTAGAGATCTGGCAGATTTTGCTAGAGAGAACTCTTGTTCCTTTTATTTATTGAGATTGGTGCTTGATTTTCATAAACAGGCAAAAAATAAAAACAAAACCCTGCTGTATCTTGCTTGGCTCTTCAGTTTATTGCCTGTTTGACTTCTTAAAACCATGAATAAAAATAATTAAAATATTTCTTTATTTTATTATAATCATGTTAATTTCTTTTCTCTTTCAGATAGCCTTGATTTGTATTATTGTTACTGAGGTTGCTTTTGTTCAGCAGTTTGCAATGGTCATTATAATTTCCTTTTCTGTCCTCGTTCCAATCTACCCTATCATTGGGTGTCTCATTTGTCTTTCAAAGGTAAGTTTGCAGTGGAGTATTGATTAATTATGTCTGTTGTTTCAGAAACAAAGTTGTTTATTCCAAAATGTACAATAGAGGCATACCTCATAAAAGAGTGCTTTGGTTCCAGCTAGTCACATTAGGCAAAGCTACATTATGTGATTGCTGGCTATAGAAATCCAGTAGTTTGGGTACAAATCAATGGAGAACTTCTCAGATTCATTGCTAGGGAGTGTCTAAGGCAACTTCACTCCAGGTCCACACTCTGGTGTGGTCCCTGGAAGGTTGTGCCTATCAGAGAAAACTGTACCTGCTTAACTTTGGAGCAATCTCCAGCATGAAAATCACACTAAAGACCCCTTTAAGGGAAGTCTGGTTTAAAGTGTTCTCCCAAATGTCCCTAGGTGTGGGCTGGTCCAGCTTTCTGCCATGTGGATGGCTCAAAAGGCCTAAGGGACACTCAGAACCTGGTGCCATTTTGAAGGCTCTGGAAATGGGCCATTTCTGCTCATCCCAGCAACTTTGGTGGCCGGAAACAAATTTTCTCAGTCTCTAATATTAGGATGAGACCAGAAGCTGTTTCTTGACTCAGACCAGGTTGTGAACAATGTGTCCCATGGAAGCTGCCTAAGGAACTCCTGCTACCACTGCATAAAGTGCCCAGATATTTTATATAGAATTTCCGTTCTTCTGGGTCTTCTTTTAACATCTCCTTTCTGGTGCTCCTCAGCAGTAGTTTTTCCTTCTTTCAGCTGTCCATTTGAAAGTCAATCAAATCCAGCAGTTACTATTCCTGCTTCTTGTAGATAATTGATGAAGGGTCTCCAGCCTTTTATATATCTATTGTCCTATTTTTTTTAAAGTTTGTTAACTTGTCCATCTCTGTTAATTCAGTCAGTTTGTTAGCCAGTTTTCCACAGAAGGAATTCCATCTTCTTTCCATTTTTGTGCATATAATATTGTTGCTGCTTCCATATATAGAATCAAAGGATTCACATTATCTAAATTTTCATCTGTTATTCCTAATAAAAACATTTGTGGTCTGGATGGTACATTAATTTTTAAGATATATCTCATTACAGTCTGTATCTGTATCCACTATTTTTTTGGCACCTCAGTATTTTGATCTACATCCTTTCTCTTCTTCCTTATAAATTCAAGGGAAAATCCAAATCAGATCACAACTAACCCACTCATTCAATTGATTGAGGAAGCGACAATGCAGGGGACATAGTTTTTCTCCCTCCTTTATTTTGATTTGAAATATTGCTTGCAGCAGAGTGCCTTCACTGAGGATACTGATAACATCAATCAGGGCAGCAGGAGTAGATGTCTTATGGCATCTTTGGTGCCAGTGGCCTTGCATTGGCAGCATTTTTAAGTTCCAGGCAGAGAGATGCACAGGCCTTTTTTATTTTAACTGCTGCAGTAGTGGTTGAATGAAAAATCAAGACCCCCATGTGGTCTTGTGGTTGGCAAACATAATACAGTAGAACTGGGGCTAGGGCTGAAAGTGGGCATACTGTTTCTGGATTGGGGTGAAGAGACTAGCTTGATTGTCCAAGCCCAGTTTTGATATTGTGAATCTTATCAGCTGCTAGTTGTGTTCCTCATGCACTATTCAGAACTCCGCCTAAACGATCTGGTTTGAATCTTCCCGTGGATTATGAGAACAGCTTTAATCTGTTGATTTAATATCTGGTTTAAACTGTGAAAATATGAATTATTGTAACAACCGCTTATTCTTTCACTAGGTGGCCAAGAATCTTGATGAAGGCATTGAAAGGGATACCAAAACGCTAATTGTTTCGATAGTAGCTGTAAGCACACATTTTGCTTTAACAATTCAGGAGATTGGCTGTCTAGATACAGATCTGAAATGATGAGATAGAGGAGGAGACTTGCCCCTCTATCCGGTGAGCAGTAGAGTGTGACTTGCTGTTCATGCTAGTTAGGGCAGAAGGTAGGGATTGGCTTCTTAATTCTAGATAGCACAGTATAAGGACTCTGTATGGGACCTGAAGTATGTTAGATTTCAGCAAATTCATCTCCAGCTTGTTTTACACCTGCCCAGGTCTCATAGCCCTCTGTTCTAGGCCTTTCACTGGCTACTGCCAGACGATTTTCCAGAACTCTCGTTAGCTCAGCTGTGATATCTCTCCACAGCAGCAAAGGCAGCAGGTAGAAACAACCTCTTATTTCTAATCTTCTGCAGCAGCCCTGGCTCGGGGTGAGGACCATGGCCTGATTCTTGCGTATTATCACAGTAATCATTGTTCTTCCATAATCGGTGTGGTACAGCTCCAGTAGTGCTACCATAAGCTGATAGTTATACCAGCTTTAAGAGGAGTGGAAACCTGCTCTGCAAGTTTGCTTGCAATAATTAAAAAAAAATAGTGTACACTAATGGGAGCCACATGCACCATTTTTCCATTGAGAAGAAGCTTTGTATCAGATTCAGGGACATGCTAGGCGAATGTACCATTTACCCTTATCAAAAATAGCAGCCCATTGTTTAGGAGCATAAGTGTTTTTACTCATTTCCATTTGTCTTCCCATTAGCCTTATTTGCATTGTATAATTTGGGTCTTCCTTCTACGGTACCTTGAGGTGAAGTGTGGAGGCACATCAGTGAGAGCAGATAAATTTTTCAGGTTAGTCTTCCTAAGTTATGCTTATGAAATCCTCATAGTAAGGCACAATTGATGATACATCCAGGAAACATTCACTGGACATCTAATGTGCATGAAGCATCTAATCTCAGGTGATGATTTAACTATATACTTAGGATGACCGGATCTTTCATGGCTACAATGGGCATTGACTTTTAAGGGCAAGGGTTGAGCAGCCCTTTCACTGCAGGAATAGCCAGTAGGAGGGGTCACTGACAGAAGCCCCTCCCCTTTGCCACATTCACTTGCAAGTTATTTTAAAAAGTCTATGCTGCTGTAAATTGGTTTTTTTTTAAAAAAAAAATCCTGCTATTGAATGTGGCATGAGGGAGGAGGTTCCATTTGCTCCCCCATCCTAGTGACCGCCATTTTTTTAAAAAAAAATCTAACCAGAGGAAAAAAGAGAAAATCACGTCTGTTTGCTCTCCCCCAACTGTTGCAGATGACTCCCAGATTGCCAGCACTTGGGAAAGTTACAGGGGATAGTATTTTGTTCCACTAAGGCTCTAGATTTACTTACTTAAGAGTTTCTGTCAAAATGATGCTCCCTGTAACACATGCCAAGATTTGTAAGTAGTGTGTAAGATCTTATTAATGAGATAGACTCAAAGTTATGTTAATTTATTCAGAAATCACATATATGCATCTTAAATATATTGGTGTATTTGTTTTTAGCCTTCCTGTGAAACTCAGACCCCAGAACTTGCCAAATGAACTGCCAAGTGAGGATGAGGATGAAGATGTTTTGGCAGAGAAACTGAAAGTTAAGGAGATGATGTCCTGTCAGAGCTGTAATGAGGTAGATTCCATGTCCAATTTGGTGTTACAATCATTTGAACTTACTAGAGCCTTTATGAAGTTGTGGGCATCAGGGGTGTATGACTAGTTATAGAATAAAGTTACCATAGAATCTTATGAATATAAAGATAAGATAAGCACAGATTTCAGAAAGCGGCTTACCAGGTAACAAGAGTTTGTACTAAAATACCCTTGTTAGTTTACATACAAACTAGTTCAAGAAACTGTGAAGTAACTAAGAGATAAGAATGTTTCTATTTTTACTAAAAACTTGTAAACCTTTATTGACTATCTAGAGAATGTAGAGAAAGAATTTTTAATTATAGGTTTTGAGAACTAAAAGGAAAAACAGACGTAGGCCCTTTCTGCACTGGGCTTTAATCTGGAAGAAGCAGAAAATTAAGTTAAGTGTGGAGCATCATGAAGAAGATCAGAACGCAAGCAATATAATGTTTACAATTAGCATATGCACTGCATGTTTTTAAGATTTCATATTAACTGTATGTTTTATGCTTATAAAGCCTTACTGACTGTGGTTAAATGTGGGACATGTGTTAACTTGAGGCATTACTCAATTTACTTCATTTTATGCATTGTAATATGAAGACATTAGGTACTGTTCCCGGCAAACACAAAGGTAGATTAATTTGACTGGAGCTTCACCCATATGAAATAATGTTAATTTATTTCCTATTATATTATGCTGTCTGTTTTATTAGGAACCTGCAATTTTAATCAATTGTGTGCATAAAGAATATCCCAAAAAGACAGATTTTCTTCTTGGAAGAAAAAGCAAGCAAACTGTGACAAACCGTGTCTCTCTTTGTGTAAAAAAAGGTTGGCATCAGATTAATTAAAACTGAATCTATTCATTTCCTAAAAGTAAGATGAAGTACTTAATTAAGCAAAAAATGCATTTTTCTCATATTTATTTTCTTCTTTTTCAGGAGAAATTCTAGGACTCTTAGGCCCAAATGGAGCCGGAAAGAGCACACTTATCAGTATATTGGTAGGAGATATTGAGCCAACTTCAGGCCAGGTATGGAACTGTGACTTAGGCCATTTTAAAACTTCTCCTCTCCATATTCCAGGATTTGCCACATGTCACATACTGGAACAGGATGCTGGTGGAATTGGATGGGGCTGTCTCCTTTTTGGATGGCTCATACTGTTTCAGCCCCAAATGCTAGCTCCAAGGTTTGGGCCCGGCCCTCAGTGGCATCCAGCATCTAAAGGCAGGGAACTTTTGTTCCTAGCATTCAGAATTTTCAGGAGGGCCCTTTTTGGTGGTGCGCCACTCTACTTCCTCAAACCCCACCAAAAAGGGTCTCCCATGGAACCACTAGTATGACATGTTGTTAAGCTCTACCAGTAAAGCAGGAAAAGCTGTCATTTTAGGACCCTAACCTGCTGTCTCACTTCATCTGGTTGGGACAAAGTTTTCTGTGGGAGGGCAGGACTTCTTCTATCGCGTACCAATATGTCAAAAGGAGGCCATGGAACCTCTTCCTAGACTACACTATTGGAGTGTGCAGAAAAGGCTTTAATCTCTGTGGTTGCTGGTCTACAAGTACAAGTAAAATCCAATGACATTACAAAGCAGTTTTTTTTTAAAAAAAATGTTTAAAGCAACCTATAGTTTTATCTGGGTAAGCAAATAAATTTTAACAAAGTAAGAGAAACATGGCCAGGGTACAGCCACCCAGAATACCCTATCCCTGCTCTCCACATGTTGAATCACAATTATTAGAAGGACTACAAAGATAACATCATCTGGTGCCCTGTTCTGTACTTTCTATTTCCTTTTTTCCATTTTTATTTGTATACCGCCTTTCCAAAATAAAATTTTGCCCAAGGTGGTTTACAACAAACAGAAAAAAATACAATGCAAATTCAATCATCACATCAGAGAAATCCAGCAAGTAAATCCAGCAAGTAAGGAAATCAGTTTCAGTAACTAAAACATCAATTATATATCATAAGCAATGTACAAAATTCTAATAATAAACTCTATGTAATCTAAAATACTGCAATACACAGTATCAAAAAATAAACCATAAGACCAACTAATGCAAGATAGTTCTAAAACAGATAGTTCTAAAAATGTAAAATAAGAAAAATTCACATGAAAGCAGAAATATCACAATAGAGCAAATAACTTTAAGCAGATTTATGTTCACCTTGAATCTGATAACGTTGTCAGTCAAATTAGTTTCTCATATGTGTTTTTGTAACCTAAACAAGAAATCAGCATTAGGTTAGTGTGATTGCAAATAAGTGGGATATCCCAAGTTGCTCATTCTGTGTACAGAAGCTAAGGAGTATTGAGCCATTAGTCTTAACATTATTTTAATTTAGCCATTTTATAGAATTAAAAAGGCAATTCCACGTATAAATAATGAATTACTGGTATATTTGCAGGTTATGATGGGAGCTGAGAATAACCTGGCTGTCCCAACAGGTTTTATGGGGTACTGTCCCCAGACAAATCCACTATTTCCTGAAATTACACTGCAGGAGCATTTTGAAATCTATGGTGCAATCAAAGGGATGAGTGAAAGTGATATTAAAGAATTCACAAAATGGTAAACATTTAATTTTTTTCTCATTATGTATGCAATTCTCCATTTTTCTACTTTAATGTGATACAGTCTTTCTCAAATTGATTGAAAATTTAATTGTTTAAAAAAGGTCTAATGCCATATATAGGATACAGCGCACTAGCGGTAGGTGGGTCCTCTCTCTTCCGCACCAGAATGTGGAAGAAAGAGGTCTTTAAGGGGTCTAGACCTAAAACTGTACTTGGACACTGGAAAGGGTGGAAAGGCCCTAGGAGACCATGGCTAATAGTTTTAAGTCTAATTTACTTTGTCACCTGCCAGTTATTTCTTCCCTTCCTTCCCTTTCCTTAGAGTCTTATTCATAAATACAGCATAGACATACAGCTTCCACTGGTTTTCTAGGAAATTTCAGTTATTTCTCCATATGTGCACATATTTGCTGTAGTGGAGAATCAGTTTAATCCCCCTGTCTCTTCATGCAAACCCCTGACATTGCAGATGTGAAAAAGTAAGTTTTTCATAGTACAGTTGTTACCTCTTTTTAGTGCTCTCTGGGGAACAACTTAGAATAGCTGCGCTATTCACATAAATGTTACTGAACCTACCATAGCTTGGTGGTGTTAAAGATAATGTATTTATTTTTTGTCTGTAAACCTGAAGTGGAAATATGTAATTGGGTGGACGTCTCCGTCCTAAGGATGAGGAAGATTAATCATTAAGTAATGAGCAATTCTAGAAGCTGAGCCCTCTGTTGGTACTCATAGTAACATACAGAAACTGTGTGGTGTGTATATACCAGCAAGGAGAGTTTGACTTAATTCAGAGAAAGTCAAGAGGAAATGAATGTACTAACACCTAAACATGATTTTCTTAGTGATTAAGACCATTTCAAAAGCAATACCGTATCCTGAAGCACAGTAACTAAAATGAACAAAATGTAATTAAGACTGTTAGCTAGTAAAAATAAACTAGTGTGCTGAGTCTAACATAGATACTGAAATTTGCTAATGCTAAATTAGTTCTTCTTGTCCTTAGTGAATAATCTTCATGATGGCATAATTTTTATTTCTCCTTCTCAGTATCAGTCAGATTATTTGTGGACCAGGTTTATAAAGTAAGCCAAGGTGGAAAGAACTAAAGGAAGCCTCAGTCTAAAGTTGAAAAGGATATGTGTTCTTCAGTTGTTTGAGGACTACAGAATATGTGTGCATGTGAGCACACGCATGTATATGTATGCTTGTGCAAATATGTGCATGAAATAAATCTGCATCATGTCTTCCCTTCATGGGACAAAAGACAGCTGGCATATCTCTTTTCTTCCTCCTTATTTCACGTCCATCATTGATATGCAATGTAGTGGACAGCCCAGAGTCACTCTGTGAATTTCATGGACTCCTACGCTTACATTCCAGGTCATTGACTGATCCTGTTGAACAGATTACAGTTGTTCTGAAGTTCTCTTGCATTTAATGTGCTTCAACCATGACACACATTTCCAAAATGTATTTTAAAAAATGTACTTCTACTTCTGTTTTTCTTCAGCATTTCAAGTGCACTTGACCTTAAGGAACACTTGCAAAAAAGATCAAAAAAGCTTGCACCAGGAATTAAACGAAAGGTATTTGGTTGTTTAGGTTGAATTCATCATAGCCACATTTTACATTTGGTACTCAGCCAAATATGCATGCTTAATAAAGGAGGATAAGCCTTAATGATATGTATCTAAAGTGTTGTCCTTTTCTGCCAAGGAAGGGAAAACACTTAGCTCTAATAAAGTTCCTTTATTGAGATTTACCCAGAATCCTGTCCTCAGGACAGGCAGGGAGGCTGGGCTGATCACGTGGGCAAAATGGGTAAACAAGGAAATTGGGCAACATTCAAGTAAGTTGTCTTGACCCAATCAGGTATTTAGTTTGGGCACCCACATTGTACGTTTGCAGCTGTTCTTTCCAAGGTATGAACCTTTAACAGTAAGTGTTGTCTTCCTGCTACATGTTAACAGGATTAGGTTGCGGCACAAAAAAACCCTGTTAACATTAAAATAGGCCTGGTTAAAGATTCTGAGCTCTTTTTGCTCTAGACCCAGATCAAAAGACCTCTGATCCTTTGATCTCGGGGGGGGGGGAGGAACTGGGGCGCTTCTAAGGCCATCTGCTGGGACTCGAGAGCAGGAGAAGGTTTGTCCTTGTCTCTGCTTGAGATGCCCGTGAGCATTTGGTGGGCCACTGTGTGCGACAGGATGCTGGACTAGATGGGCTGTGGCCTGATCCAGCAAGGCTTCTCTTATGTTCTTATGTTCTTATGATCCGGATTCTTTAGACCAGCTCCATCTGCACAAGACAGAGACAGATCAAGGGGCCCTTGATCAGGATCAATTGTAGACCCAATATATCAGGTCTACCAACTGTACTAATGGCTGTATTCTGGATCATGGAGGTGTTCAGATGGTACACCTCTGTGATCCAGAATTACTGGGAACTGTCATTCAGCTCCCAAAATACTGGGGCCCCCAAAATACTGGAGCTGTCAATGCTCCGTAGGGCATTGCTGAAAATCACACCCCATATACCCTGAAGCCAGGAACTTTCACGCCTAGCCATCAGGGGTAGGGGGGTGGGCAGCTGTGTAGCTCGCATGTAATGTTCAGCCTTGGGGAGGCTTGAACTGGTTTAGAAGCATCAGTGCAGATGGTGCTCATCTGGCCCTCACCTCCCTGTGATGTGGATCAGTAGATCCAATAAATCCAGTAGATCTAATAAATCCAGGCCTAAGGAGAGTAGGGGGTGTGTGATGATGGGGGTGAATTCGAGTGCTATTGACGTGAATGGAATTCTGACCTCAGTGCAAATCCAATTACTGCAAGTGATCTCTGGCAGTGTCTGGTCCTGATCCCAATGTTCTGATAAGCTCAATATATAGCAAAGGGCATGATAGGCAATACAAAGCACTCTATCCAAGAAACAATTCAGCAGTTTGAAAGGAATTCCTCCTCTTAGTTGCTCAAAAAACACTTTGTTGAAATGTAGGGCAGTTTTCTTTTAGAAAGCAACACACCCATTTTTAAATACACAAATTGCTCTTTTCAAATGCATAATGTGTTGATTGAAAGCATTCCGCACACCACTAGTATTGTAATGAAAATGATGTCACAGGCCCTGTCCCCAAAAGACTTATTAGCCCCTCTCGGCTTCCCCTGCCGTCACTCTGTTATAGCTGACTTTAAAAGTCCCCTCCACTTCCGGAATAAGCGCCCCCATGGTAGCCGCGATCTAAATGGACTTTCCGTCCCCATGGTAGCTGTCTTCTCTTTCCCGGCATCTTTTTCCCCCACCCCCTCTCTTGTTAAAAGGAAAAATAGCTAGATCTCCGTCTCCTGAAACGGCTTCCCGCCCCTAGCAAAGGCAGATGATCGCTCATTCATTCACTTTCAGCACTTACTTTCACTCAGTTCTCTGTTAGAAAAGGCTTTCTGCCCCGGCAAAGTCAGCGGCTGCAGCCATCGGCAGCGCGATCCTTCGCTCATTCTCTTTTAAGGCTTTCACAGATCACTTGATAACAATGTTGCAATTCTGAGCAATTCTGGCTCTTTTTACAAAGGAAAGGAAGCGAACCTGCTGCATTTCTCAGATGGCTGTGTGTGCAGGCAAGCAATCCCCGCCCCTTTTGCCACGGAGCGTCCTCAAGGCAGATATAGCGAGCAAAACCCACAAATCGCCGAAAGAGCGCTGGAACTCTTCTTTAAAGTGCACGTATTTTATCGCGGGTGTCTCACTTTCCTAAGCTCCCAAAGCGCCTTGTAAAGCCTGGAATGGGGCCGCTCAGAGGCAAAAGAAGAGTTCCAGCAGACTTTCAATTGCATGGGGACAGGGCCACAGTGTACTATTGAGGGAGAAATTAGCCTTGACTTCAGCTTTTTCTGCACTCGTTTGCAGTTATGTTTTGCTCTGAGCATGCTTGGGAACCCTCATATAACGCTACTTGATGAGCCATCTACCAGTGTGGATCCCTTGGGAATTCAACAAATGTGGTAAGTATTCCCTAGCATATGTTTGGAAAAGAAGTCACATTTGTATGTGTATTACTTTTAAAAGTATTAGTCTGGGAATTTTAGTGAAGTGGTTGATCTTAACTTCATGGGAGTTAAGTTCAGAAGGAGGTGATAATATTATTTAATTCTGAACTTAAACACGTAGTGTCTATCCAGATACCTGTGGCAACCCCACCATAGCCCCTCCATATCACCATTGCCCCGCCATATTATTGTAATGTCTCCTCCCATGTTGATGTCTGTAAAACATCCTAGAGTTGCATGCAGGGTAGTAATCAGTCAGTGACCTTGCAGAGATTTAAGTTTCATCTGTTAAAGATCTTGAGATTTTTACCTGAAAATATAGCTGGCATTATTATTTCTCCACTTGAAAAAGGGTGTTTTGAACAGAAGATTTTTTATTATATGTGTGGGATTGAAGTAGTTTGGCCCTCCATCATGTTCTTCCAGCACTCTTGAGTATATTTCCTCTCACCCCACAAGGCCAAGCAGTAGTGCCAGCACGTGCTTTTTTCTTCCTACAAGGAGGAGCTGATGAGCAGGAAGTTATTAGTCATTACTCATGTGTTCTGTTTAACTGGACCTCCAGCAAGTAATCTTATGCTCTTAATTTGTCTACAGAGGAATACATAAGGAGGAGCAGTTTACATGGTCATCAGATCTTATCCACAAAACTTTAATTACTTTTTTACAGGAAAGCAATCCGAGCTGCCTTTAGAAATAAAGAGAGGGCAGCAATTTTGACAACCCAGTATATGGCAGAAGCGGAGGCTGTGTGTGATCGGGTAGCAGTCCTGGTATCTGGAAAGTTAAGGTAACATCTCAGCCTTCAAGGTGCAGCCTCATGTTCACTTTTCCACACTTCATGTTTGTACCACTATGCAATTTAAAATTTGTGACCATCTACTCTTAATTTGCCCCTCATTTCATTAATGTGTGAGAAGGTGCCATCCCAAATTGCATCTAAGGACAGATGACAACAAGAAGAAGAGGATTTTCTACCCCGCTTTTCTCACCCATTTAAAGTGTCTCAAAGCAGTTGACAAAGCTGTTTGTTCTTCTCCCCACAACAGAACACTCTGTGTGGTAGATGGGGCTGTGAGAGCTTAGAATAGAGCTGTGGCTAGCCCAAGGTCACTCAGCTGGCTTCATGTAGGAGAGTGGAATCAAACCTGGTATTCCCAGAGAAGAGTCAGGCTCCTTAACCACTAGACCAAAATGGCTCATTGTTTGGGGGAGGGGAAAGACGACAATTGCTGGAAGAATGGCTGCTTCAGGAGCTTTCCCCCTTTCAGGAAAACTGCAGGAGGAGGCAAAGGAAGCCAAAGAGTTAAAAACAGAAGCATAGAGAACACAGAACTCACTTGCCAGGAAAGCTCTCCACATGTTGCTTGTTCTGTTGGACAACAACTGTATTTTGGAAGAAGCCAAAGATTTAAAAGCATACTGCCTGCTCTGTTGGAGTATGTGGCAATTACAGTTTGAAAGAAGCTGAAGATTTAAAAGCAGAGATGCAGGGCTAGCTCTGTCACTGCAGCAAGGAACATTTAAGGTTACCTCCATGAAAAGTTCTGGTTTCAATGAGAGAGCTTGCAGTGTACAGAGAGGCTTTCTGGCAGATAAGCTCTGAATTCTCTCCCGTTCCTCTGCTTTTAACTCTTTGCATTTCTCCATATTGTAATTGCTGCCTCCTCTGGCTGTCTCTGCTTACTCATGTATTTTTCCTAAAGGTAAGACTGCACCCAGGGCAACTGCTGCCCCATCTGCAGTTTTCCTCCATTACCCCTCTCTTCTCAGAAGGTGTCAGATCCAGGTCTGCACCACTTTTCCAGACCCCTTGATCTCAGGTGGGTTCCCCAAATACCTGGATTCCAATTATTTTCATTTACCCATATTGTGTGCTTTCAACAACGTGCCATTTCCCAGACAACTAGCTCTCACATTCTTTGGGATTTTACTGTACTATAAATAATAATTCAATGAAAAATGTTTATCTTCATGTATTTTCCTGCATTTATATATATATATATATATATAAATTTTCTGGCATTAAATTTACTGCCAATTTTTCTTTCATTCCTTTCCAAATACCTGACAGGTGTATTGGTACAGTTCAGCATCTCAAGAATAAATTTGGTAAAGAATATTTCCTAGAACTGAAGTTGAAGGAAGTGCCAGATGCAGAGGAGAGAGAGCGTCTTCAAAGGAAGATTTTGCACATCTTTCCAAATGCAACTCGTCAGATGAGGTAGATGACTTAACTATTTTAAAAATACCAGTTTTCTCTAGTGACTCAGAAGTTGCTTGTATCTGTTGTTTCTGTTTACTTGGAGCAAGTACTCATTTCCAGGTTTGTGTTACAGTTTCACTCCTGTTTTGGCTTATAAAATTCCAAAAGAAGATGTCAGTTCACTCTCATCATCCTTTGCGAAACTTGAGGAAGGTAAGCCACTTGCTTGTTTGTTTAGATGTTGCTGCTGTTTTAATTATTATATATAATTTCATCATCATCTTTATTAATGTAAATGAATATTAACACAAATCCCACTTTACAATACACACAAAATTATGTTTGCTTCATTATTCCCCATATAGGCATTGTAATTGTTTTAATGATTTGTTAAATCTGTTTTTATGTGATATTATTTTAACATTCCCTGAGACCTTTGGTATAGGGTAAGATCGATGGATAGATAGATCCATATGCCTCCCACGCACACGGACCTCCATAAGCCGCTAGTTTATTATGAGAACTGTGTAGAACTTCCTGTCACATGGCAGTAAAACCTGAGGTTATGTCTACACTTTGGTTTACACTCCATAGTATCATCTTTGTTGTACCATGTTTTATGATGACATATATGGTCAGGCTGCCCTGGAGTCATTATCAAGAGGGAATGTCAAAAGTAGTTTCTGCCTCTTTCCACATTACAAAAACTTTATGGTTGACTCCTTGAGGTAAGCACCATTTTGTGTACGGGCAGATAGTATCTTTCACAAGTTGACCAGATGGGATGGATGCCTAGCAGATAGGCATGCAGTCCAAACATTTCCAGAAGTCAGTGGAGGCCCTAATGCCTGTGTCACTGATGATGGCCATTCTCACAAAGCCATGGACCCTGGAGGAGGCAGACACCATTCGCAGAGTGCAATAGTGTGACTTCTGCAGGCACAGCACATGTGTGTGAGTATAGATTCTTACACAAACATAATACTAGGGGGATGTTTTCCTGACATGCTTTCAGGGTGAATTGTAAACCAGGGTAATATCTAAAGCATTTTAAAACTGTGCTAAATTGTTTCTTGAGGAGAAAATAGGTCAGTTGCAAGAGGAGCACTACCATCTCTTGAATATTAAAATGTTCTGTGAATGGCTTTTGTGTATTTCTAAGATGGCTGCAAATGCAAGCCAAAATTTGTTATCATTGTTCCTATGGAGTTTGAGAGGGATCTCATTAGTTAATAGTTTTACTCAAAGTAAGATGTAATATGCTTTAAAACACACATTCTTTGAGTGCAATTGTGGATTGAAGAGGACTTTCATTTTCTTTTTAACAGTAAAATATACTTATAATGTTGAAGAATATAGCTTCTCTCAATCAACACTTCAACAGGTAATTTGCAGTGACAGCCAACAACATATTCTAACCATTCCTTTCCCCACATGTTTGAAGCTTATTTTAAAATTTGATTATACAAGATTGTCATGTCTGAGTTTACTGCATGCCATGTAACGTTGCATCAATGTGGCATATTAAACCTGTTTCTCCCATTATTGTTCTAAGGGGACAGAAAATTTTAATTAAACACTGTAAGAAAATTGTGCTATGGAAAATGGGAATATTGTACAAACTTAAACCCCTACGGGGGAGCAAAACGTTTCATATATTAATATATTTTGTATTATTCTAGGTATTTATGGAACTTGTCAAAGAGCAGGAGCATGAAGACAACCATTTTGGAACATTAAATGAAACAGTTAGCTGGGAAAGATCTCAAGGAGACCGAGTTATTTTTTGATCTACAATGTAGTCTAGATTTCAGTTAAGAATTGCTACAGTTATTGTTTTAGTGTCTGCAAGTAGTATGATGAGTTCAGAATATATTCAGAACAAAATAATTTATTCACCTTCTTTGCCTTTTAAAAATTATATGGAAAGGCTTTATTTTTGCATTGCTCTTTTTCAGTAAAAAACTGAAAGTCCCAAGCCTTGAAATAGGTTTTATGCTAATGTTGGAAAAAGCACAAATATTTCAGTGAGTACAATTTAAAAAAACCTTCATAATGAGTATGCGAAATCTGACTGCTACCTTTTACCGTACCATAACTGGCAGTTCAGCAAAACATTTTTTTCAAGAAAATGTTTTGCTCAAGATGATTTTTGCAACTTTATGAGTTCTGTGCAAATTTTGTGCAGTTTATTCAATTTTATGCAGTTCCATAAGTTTCCTGTTTCACAAAGGAGGCAGGGAGGTCAGCTCCAGTTAACTTATAATAAACCACTCCATAATTTAACTTCTGTTAGTTAATGTTGGTATACAAATTCTTTGCAAATTAATTACAGTCCTTCACAATGTTATGCAACGTGGTTTCAGTTATATGTGATCCTCAAGATGTGTCTTCCCTTGGTTAACCCAAGGGATTTAAACTAATGCCACACAATTGGCTGACTGGACCCCCTGGCACATGGCCCCCATGGCTGATCCAAGCACATCTATCCAATGCTGCACACGGGCAGGCTAGATATGTTGCTAACCAAAATTCCCTAGTGGCCAAGTGAGACAATTAAACACTTTTGCACTTTATTCTATTCCTGGCTGATTCCACAGCCACTATATTCAGTATAGGATTTATGGCTACTAAATCCCTTAGCTGCTGAGTGGAGCATTTTAGTCCAGTAGTTTGAATCAATTAACCTGCGCCTCTTAGGTAGCAGGAATGTACTGTACTGGTTCCTAAAGCTTTTGTTTTGCCCATTGCCTTATCTTGAATAGTCTATCCATCTTCTCCAGTTTTTCTCAGCAATTCTCCATTGAAATGCCTTCACCTATACAGATTGTTCGGGTCCCCTGGCAGTGGCAGGGTTCCTTAATCCCTGTGTTTCTATAGGCAACAATTATTTTCATAATGTAGTTTGCTATAGTCAAGCCTTCATGAGGCATGAATCTCCTACTTTATGATGAAACCATGTGCTGTATTAAGGTAAGATGGATGTCAACATAATCAGAATTAGTGAGGAGTGCATTTGAATCCACAGTGTACCTCTTTTGTTCTCTTCATGCAGTATTATATGGTCCGAACATGACTTTATAAATCAAAATGGGCATTATCAAGTCTTCCCCTAGCTTGTAAAAGTTATGTTGTCCAGTGCAATCAAACTAAGAAAGTTTCCAATATCAGTTATGTATTGAAAAAACATTCTAATTTATAGACATTCCAGCCATAAATCTGGATTGTAGCAATTTTTTTTTTACACAAATTCTTATGCTAGGTTTCTAAACTTCAGTAACATAAAAATAGCTATAGATGCACAATAAAGTTAAGGGCATATGTTTGTTGTCATGCTGTGTAGATAATGCAGATATGAAAAGAAGTTATTCTAGGAAACCGTTAGGAAAAATATACAAAGAGGGATGGATAACTGTATATTCGTTGAGGAATATATTTCTGTGCACATTTGTACACTAAATAAGCAGGACTCCAGCACAAAAGGAGGCATGCCCAAGGGGTGGAGCCGTGGAAGCAGGACAGTGTTTCTCAAGCATGTGCAATAATACAATTTTCCTTCAGAATATTATGAATCAGTTTGTACTGAACCTGAGCTTCAACTATTAGAACCACTAGAACTGGCTAGTTATGTGAACCAGCAAGTACATTCAGCAGCTTGCAACTACCCCCCACATTATCTCCTTGTGTCATCTTCTTCTTGCCACCTCTCTAGATCATCCGATCCCATCCTACCAAGCTTCCCCATTTCCTATTCCTCCTGCCACCTCCCTGAGTCATCAGGTTCCCAGGGTCCTGAAGCCAGGAACTTTCACTCCTAGCCATCAGGGGTGGGGGCACCTGTGTAGCTCACATGTGCTGTTCAGCCTTGGGGAGGCTTGAACCGGATTAGCACCATCAGTGCAGATGGTGCTCATCTGGTCACCACCTGTCCATGATCAGGATCAGTAGAGGGCCAGAAGAGGTTCCCAGGGTCTTTTTTGCTTCCCATTGTTTTTGGAAACACTGTGGCTGATGTTCCGCATGCTCAGACTACTTAATGTTTTGGAGTGGAGGACTCCCAGAAGGCCTAGCATGTGAACATGCCTGTCCTGTCCAGTTTCTGCAAGGCTTTGAATTGGATGTTTTGGTCATCCAGGCCAGAAGGCTTAGTAGGCCAAGGGAACAGGCCATTGACCATGACTGGCCTATGGGGGCCATATAAGACCCCACAGATGCAATGGGGATGATGATGAAGTATAATGGGGTAAGGCACAATCCAGGAAGGTGACAAGTGCAATAGGAGAGGGGATGAGAGAAAGGGGCATGATATGGGGAAGAATCAAACTGAAAGTATGATGAATTTCTCCCAGTCAAGTTCATTTTCAGACTGAATCTCCAAACTCCTCCCTCTTCCTAGGGAAGTTGTGAAGGCTGCTTTGTGTTGTTAGTGCCCAAGTTCTTCAATAATCAAATTACTTTTGCCTTGTAATGGGTGTTTCCCAGATAGACAGCACTTTTGCATAAAAAGTGCTGATCCATCTGTAAAATTTTCAACATTTATTCAATATTTGTAGTTATTATTTGAATAAAACTGAAATATTTCAAAAGTTCAGTATATTTTTATGAATTGGACTAGTTCTCAGTCAAGAGTACAAATACTGAGGATAATGCTTTGAATGGAAATGTTTATTGTTTTTCACTGGTGTTTGTATGACAAGCTCATAATTAAAAGGCCTGAGGATGCATCCCCATTAGGCAATTTAATCTGGATTTAAATCAGTTTTTTTTTAAATCAGCAGTCGGATTTTTTGTGTTTCCATTGTTAACTTATGATGCAGACTCACTCTCCAATCTTCGGTGTCTAGCAGGGGAGAAACCCCTGGCAGCACTTTTCATTCCTTGTTTATTTCCACCCCTTTCCATCTTGTATATACGTTTTTCCCACTTCCCCCCCCCCCAGCAGCCGCCTCCTGGAGATGTCTCCCATTTGCTTCCTTAAAGCAGAATCCATCCCACCCACCCCGTCATTTAAAAAACTGAATTAAAGGGGGCATGTGTGAAAAAAGTGACCCCTCCCTATCTGAAGAGGAGGGAGGAGGGACAGGAGAAGAACTTTCTCTTTCTCTTTAAACTTTTGCTGGCTGTGCTCTTCTGTAGAAGCAGTACAGCAGCAATTTAAAGAGGAAGTAACAGTTTGAGGAACTGCTGACTGGATTCCCCTTTCACAAGGAAGATCAGGCTGTTACAGAGTTTAGCACAGGATCATTGCAGATCAGTGAAGAGGCAAAGAGGTGTGGATCAAGGAGGGAGGGAGCAGGCAGGCAGGCAGGCTTTCGCAATAGCTGTAAAATCAGACACTTTGGTTTCCCCCCCCCCCAACTTTATTTTAATAATAAGTCAATACAATTAAATAGCTTGTACATTTGCACTTTTCAACCCACCTTCCACCCTCCCCTTCTACCCTCCTCCTTTCTCCCCGGACATGGATGTGTTTGTTAAAGTACATATTTAGTGTACAATTCTCAAGAAATGAGCTTCGGCATGTGTATCGATGTTATTATTGTTTTGCACAGCCCTGATAAAAGGAATCCAAACTTTCTTCCACACCTCTTGTTGTCCTTCTCCCAACATCTTATTTTTTAAGACAGTCACAAATTCATTCATTGCAGTGTCCCAGAGTTGTGCATACCATTCTCTTATATTCAGTGCTTCCATTGTTTAGCTATATTTGTTGCATGAAGCATGAAAAGTAAGAGAGTTTTAAGGTCAGATGAAGTTTGAATTGTATTAAAGTTTTGCAAAAGACAGATCTGTGGCTCTAAAGGGGGGGGACATACCAATTATTGTTGCTATTTTCATATCTGCACTGACCTTCTCAGTATCTGCAAGGGCGTACATTCCCATATTATATGGAAGTATGTGGGAGGCCCGTTACATCCTCTCTAGCAGTGTGCTGTGTGTGAACTTGTTATTCTTGCTATATAGAATGGTGTTAAGTACCACCTATAGATTGGTTTTGTATGTGTTTCCTTAATCCTTGCTCATTTCATCCATATCTGCTTATTATTTGTTATTCTATCCCAGTCTTCCTGTATGTTCACTGCCAGGTCTGTTTCCCATAGGGATTTAATATGATGTAATGAAGTGTGTGTGTCAGTAAATAGTTTATAAATTTTGAAGTCAGACCTTTAAATGACTTGTTAGTTTTCTTTATAACTTGTTCTATAGGAATAAGTGGTCTGCCTATTATCTGAGTGAGTTCAGGTGATGTCAGTGTTTGAACTAAAGTTCTTTTTTCTGACCAATTTAATTGATGTTGTTCAATTAAAGCCATGGAAACAATAGTGGGATGTCAGGCCAGAAGAGGGCAAGAACACATGAATGATAGGGGGCCACATGTATAAAAGGAGGTTTATGAATGATGTGACATGTTTTAGGTCTAACAGTTTGACCTATGACTCCTTTGAGTTTGTTAGAAACCAAGTTGTCTATTTGAACATCTCTAATGACCAAATTGGATGCACACACATCTCCTACTCAAAACATTTTGAGGAAAGCATTGCTGTTGCTCTACTGCTATTCTTTGGGGCTATTTACATAGACATCTCACAAAATCCACTTAAAGGATCCCAGCATCGGCATAGTATGGAGGATTTCCCAAAAGCTCTGTGATAGCAGGCCACAATGTGCAAACACATGCAACCCTATCTATTTGGTTGCAATCCAAATATTTTATATCCAAATATAGTTAAAACATATTGTAGAAATATTCTATACATTTTATTGTTATTATATAATTTTTTTTTTGTATTATTGTGACCTACCTTTGGACCCTCTGGTGAAGGGCGGAATATAAATTCTTGAATAAATGAATGAATAAAATCGATATCAACAGGACAAGCATGAAAGAGTGAGAAATTCTAATCTTGAGGTCAGTACAACCTGTCCTAACCTCAGGGCAATACCAGAAGTGCGCTTCTTTGTGTAAAGCTTGAAGGGTTGCTGGTCCACTTAACTCTGAAGGCTATCTGCACAGGATGTGGTCTGCCTTCATCAACATAGAAATCAGCTTGCTTCAATTTTTTCCATTCCACCTTTACATCCACTGTTGTATAATTATCATACTCTTGCTATCTGCAGTGTTCTGGGGAAACTTTGACATAATAATAAAAAAAGGTTTCTTCACTGAAGGATAAGAGTGGCTGAAATTCATTATTTAAAAGTGATTTCCATTCCTATCACTGGCTTAATTTAGGTTCCTTAAATAACACAGATATTTACTTCAATTGGTTTCTAAGATAAGCATCAAAGTAACAATTCCCACTGTTCAACTTGGCAATTTATAATCTTATTTAAAAACAATTATTAATAACCCTCTGAGTCCTGTCACTTTTGCTAGCTCTTGAGTTTTAAAGTGGGAACCACCTACATCTTTGCAATAAGACTTTGTTCAGACCTGAAGTTATTATTTGTACTGTAAGGGTCCGTCTACATGCCAAAAATACACTGGATTTAAGCTTGTTTTGCCTCGGAGCATCTCCATACACAGTTTTACTTCGGGCTACATCAGGTGTAAAGGAGGAAAATCCGCGACAGAAAACCCCCCGTTTAAACAAGACTACATCCGACTTAGGGGGAAACTGCGGATTTTCCTGGGAGCATGGAGAAGCTTACAAGCAGAACTAAAAGCAACTCACTCTTTGCAGCCCTATAGCTGTCAGATTCAGCTTCCCCCATTCACCTAACGACAGCTGATTTAGCACACAAGCAAAGCAGTGATCATCAGGGGCTGAATTATTAGGAAGGAGAGAGAGACCCGCTAAAATGGTGAGAAGAGGGAAAGCACCTGCTTTTAATCATTTTAGCTGTCTACAGAGCACCTGTCAGGCACTTGTTTGGCCTAAAGGAAGCCCTTGCCTGAGTGACTGCAGGCTCAGGCAAGGGGAGGGGGAGAAAACCGCATGGAGAAAATGAGTGAAGTTTATGGGTGTGGGGGGGAGAAACAGAAGGGAGGGAAGGGAGGGAAAGAGACAGACACACACATGCTGTGGAAGAAAGAGGAGATTGCTGTTTTGCTTTTGCATTAAAACAGCTGCCGTTCTTTATGTGAATGCTGGCAGCTGAATTTGACAGCTGAACGGAGCCTTTCATTGCTCCAGCAGGTGGGGTGGGGGGAGAAAAAGATGCAGGCTTACAATAAGTAGTTTCCATGGGGATAGGAAAGTACGATTTTAATCCATGTCGCCCAAAACCACATGGGGTCACTTTATTGCGAGTTACAACATGGATTTTTTTTAAATCACATCAATAGCAAAGCAGTTAGCTCCCATGGAGACGTGCCCTAAGTTTGCCAGATTTTCCACTTTCTGATTATTCTGTCATCAACTTGCTAGCTCATTCTTTTTCAGAATTGTCCACATGACTATATCTTCTTCTAATCTGTACTTTCCCCATATAGTTTAGGGTTTGTTTGGTTTTTTTTACCAAAATAAATCTGATTTGAAAAAGCAATCCACTCTTTATGTAATGTTTGAGACTTCAGGGATTTTATACGTGTTCAATTTGTTAGCACAGTGGTTCCCAAAGTAGTCTGGGCTACAACCCATCTAATATAAGTTTACCAACTCGGGACCCACCTCTAGGAAATTTAACCGTTACCAATATGAATAAAGGACTTTTCAAATAACGAACAAAGTTTTAATACAATTTTTTTATTACTTAATTAAATAATTACATCAAAAAAGTTATTTCAAATATGGTTAAATTTCCTAGAGGTGGGTCCTGACCCACAGTTTGGGAAACCCTGTGTTAGCAGTTCAAAAGACTTCAGTTGAATGGTGGGATATAAATTTTTAAAATAATAAAATTAGCCACCTTACATATGTGAAAGCTAAGGGCACTCTTGCATGGTGTCGTCTATCCTTGGTGAGGTATTTCAGTCCACGCTAGGCCAGATTAACCACAGTGTGGGCTAAGGGCTGTCCACATGCAAGCTGGTCCATGTTCCTCCAGCCATGCCAGTTGACCCTGAAGGACAGGCCAGCCCTTGGAGCTAAGATTCATCCAGACAGCACTTATTTAATTCATATTATTTGGATAATGTGGAGTAAACACATCCAGACATGTTCTGGATTATCCAAATAATGTGGATGAAGTGCCAACTGGATAAAAGTGCTGGAAGCTTTGATGGCTCAAAACATTTGTTCTTGGTTTTTGAAGCAGGCAACCATGTCATATTGCTGAGTGGAACTATGGAACTCCATAGTTAAGCTCAAAAGATATAAATTGCTAGTAAGCAGTGGTGGAGGGAGCCAATCACCTCTTTCCTCTGATCAGTTATTGCTGTGATCTGCCCAGTTTAAACCCCTCTTTGTAATGAATTAAGCCCAAGCTATTGTGGTGCATGCTGAATCACCATTCCTTTTTTCATATCACATCAGAAATAAGATTTGTTTTATTTTAAAAAGGGGAGAAATGTTAAAAGAGAAAGATGAATATCACACTGCCTCTTGGTAATCTCTCAGGGGTGTTTTGGAGGGAAATGCACACACAATCCCAACATTTACTCAAGCAGTCTATATAGCACAGTTAGCCTTGAAAGAGACTTTGAATTGGATGAAGCTTCCAAAACTTTAGAAAACTTCATTCTGGCAGACAGGTATACATTGGCTGAGCCATCTCATCTCAAGATACTGGAGACTACAAGGAAGAATTTGGGATAGCAAAAAATTCCTACTCATACAAGACAAGTGAGATATTATAATTGGTAACAAGTCATATCCTAGAAAGCCTCAGAGGGTTGGGAAGGCCCAAGCACCATCAGCAGCAGGAGGAAAAACACAAATGGTATTTTCTTAGTGATGATGTTCAGTAAGTTATAGGGCATTTCCAATTTTGTATGGTACATATATTTTCCCTTTAGATTTAAGACCAGGACATAAAGCAAGGTCATTTCCCCATCAATTTATTTTGAGAAACTGTCAGATGGTCTCTAACAATTATTGTATTAGTTAGGTAAAGTGATTAGTTAGGCTATGGTTGTAGTTAATGATTACAACTTGATGTTTGGGTTATGATTATGGCTAGGGTTGGGGTTAGAATAAGTTTAGGGTTGAGAATAGTCTCATGGTTAGTGTTAGGTATAGGATTCACAACATGATTAGGATTATGGATAGAGTAAGTGCTTGACATTTTGTTAGGATGTGCATTTCAGCCCCCATTTCAACTGTCTGTCTCAAGATACTGACTCTGATAATACAAGGATGTCAAACTTTACACAATAAAGTGAGATGTTGGTTTATTGATAAGGAACTATACTTAGTAATTACAGTTACAAGTTATATACTTCAACAGTTACCCCTCTCATCTGGCATTCCTGCCATCCTTCTGCACCCCTCTTGCTTTACCAAACCATGACATGTCAAAGTGTACATATTTCTCCAGTCATTACAAGAGTTGATGATTTAGGAAGCTTCAAAAGTTTAAAGGTGCTAATAAAGCAATAGTCAGGTTTCCTTTGGAAGAGCAGGGGGATGTGGTAGAAAGATAGACAGATGACCTCCCCCTCACAGCAGAAAGTTTGCTTTTTTCCTTGGCAATCGAGAGGCTGGTTAGAGTATCTGCCCAAAGGAGATTGGCAGTGTTGGCCCAAGAAGAAACTGAGGAGCAAGCATCAGCTTTAGGGATTACAGGCAGCAAAATGCATATTTGGCCAATAATATAGTTTGTGGATGGCCAAGAATGTCTTCAATAACCAAAAGCATCAGGATCCTGGATCATAAACCCCATGGGACATATCCTTTCCATCCTTAATTGGCAAGCCAATCTGAAACATGGGACTGGAATCCAAATGGAGTACTTTCATATATTTAAGCTGAAATTCACATTTTGATGTCCAGAATGGCAGTCACCAAGCTCAACTGCTTTGAATCCAGAATGGTAGAGAGACAATAGTTTCCAGGAGGAAGCGTCAGCAAAATTATTTATTTCATCCCTAATGTACTTAACTGTAAAACTGAAAAAGCTGAAAATGAATTGAATTACTGGTGGGACAGTGCATCTGGTATTTTTACAGCTTTGTAAATTTTTATAGCCACTTTACATCTTAAAAGGAAAGCAAGCAACTTGTAAGAATTGTCCCCAGTTTGATTTTTTTTAAAAAAATCACACTCAAAAGCTCATAATCCCATATCTCATATCTGTTTTCCTAGCTTTTTACTGGGGATTCTGGATGCAATATGTTCTTTGTGGCCCATTTAACTGGCTGTTGAAATTGGTGTTTCTTTATTATTGCACTCTCTGGATATTTTGGTTTGCAAGTCTCCATCTTGCAGTCTTTGACACAGGCTTCTTGAATACTGGTCTAATCCCTGAACACATGGACATTCAGTGTTGTTATTTATAATGTTCAATTCACTATCCAGATTTCCTGCTGACTGACAATAGCCAGGCTGGAAGCAGACATTTTTCAGACAGTTTGTGGAAATGTGAAAATGAGATTTTGGGCATTTTCTGCTCCGTTGTCTCAGGGTGATCTTTACTAAAAATCTGCTGCCAAGTTTTACATTGTGTTTCTGTTTCTGCAAATACAAATTATATGATAGGGAATTCTGAGTTCAGTCTGCAAAACGCTTCTATTCTTACACTAAAATGCTGATGGGTTTTTGAACTGGGAAAACACAATGATGGCTGAAGGGGAGTGTCAGGGTTCCTGAGATCACTCTACAGGCTCCATATTATACACAGAATTGCAGAAGAGATTGTTGCCTGTTTTTCCTGGTGGCTGTAATTTTTTTTCAAATGATCTACTAAAATGTAGCCATGACTTTTGGTGAGGAGGTAGTAGAATTAAAATTATCCACTTCCAGAAAAACTAAAGGGTATTTAGGTTTCTCAGGATGCCAGAAGGTGACACAAGATGTATTAAAAAATCCCAGCATTGTCCCTTCTCATGGCCCCCACAGTGCAAACCCTTGCATAGATTTGCTTCCTTGCATGTCTGGTAAGGTGCATACAATATCACCTTGCTACGGGCTTTTTGGAGCTCACAGCTTGCCTGACCATTTGTGTATGTGTGCACGCGCACCTGGTGGTTTCCTTGCCAAACTTGCAAGTTAGTGAAGCTGTTGCAGGAATCCTAGTGTTGCGACTGGATTTCCCATAACAGAATTTCAATGCATTTTCTGTGTGTGGCATCTGGCATTTCACTGGGAAGGTCATAGGGATGTCTTGCAATCTCAGTGCAATGTCAGGAAGACTGCAGTTTCCTCATTTCTGGAGATAGTCTCAGGTCTCTTCAGTTTTCAGAGATGCAAAAATAAATATATTTGTCATTACGTCAGGAACTGGGGGAGATGCACTGGGGACAGAAGCCTTGACATCAGAGAAGCCCTCAAAGGCACTACTGTATTCTGAGGAGCCATGCTGGTGACCTGTGGACCAAGCTCTTCCTAATACACTTCATAGAAGAAAAGAAATTACACATCTGACAATACTGAATAGACTTCAACCTACATTTCCAGTTATTTTCTGAAGAAAACTCTAAACGTTCATATCCTGCTGACTTGACACTCTCTGTTGCATTAACACATGTATTAGAAATCTGCTTAAAGAGTTTAACAGATACATTAAACATGACATTTAGAGGCACTGACATTTGCAGACTCCTTGTATCCAGGCATCGTTCCTAACTTTTGTAAGCACAGGCCTTCAGCAATTTAGAAATCACTCTGCTGTAGGTTTTTCCATGCAAAAGCTGTATCCAGAGCAGCACCCATACAATCACGCTCTTGCTCTTTGCAAACCTCTAAGAAAACCTGTGTGGAATATAAAAAAAAATGTTATTTTTTTCGGCTAAGCAAGTGAGTCATTGAAAGGCACATCTGTATCTTAATAGTATTTAAGATACTAAAGTAGTTCTAGATAATTCCATTTCATTCATGTCTCCACTGGATTTCTTCTACAGTATGTTCTTGAACAGTTTAGTTAGTAATGCAGTTGTAAAATTTTGTTATGCTGTAAGTAAGTGTGGGATTAATCTAAATTTTCAGGTTCCTGTCTCAGTCTGCTCTTTTGGGGCAGGAAGATTGAGGCTATTCTGTATGATGGAGTAGATACCTGAAGGTAGACCTCTCCATACTGATAGGCACTTCTGTGTATCCATTGGTGGAATGGGAAGACATCATATGATGACATGGCCAAAGTCCTTGTTGCGACCTACTCGCCCAGCCCAAGATGCACTTTTCCCCTGCCCCTTCCTCCTGTTAAGAGGCCTGAATATATTTAGATTTGGTAGTGAAAAGAACAGCACCGGCCATGCCTTCCCAGCCTCGTGCGAGAGAGCACACCATCTTCCTTCTCCTTTCTCTACTGAAGCAAGCAGTAAGCATTTCTAATCAGCCTCCCTGTGGTTCACTTTCTCTGGCTCCCACTTTCCCTGCTTCTTAAAGCTATAGCAGCCCTTCTAAAGTAGTGCTCTTTTTAGCTTTCTAATAAATCACTGTAGACTATATTCTGCTTGGTAAAAAATAGAAGTCTCAAGCTTTATTGTTACGATGGTTTCCAAAAGTAAAGTAAAACAAATAAGTTATGAAGTATATCAATGTTCACAGAAAGATCACACACATACATTCCTAGTTCCCTAATGCCCTAGGCTATCCTAGTCTTCCCTTCTTGGCTTATCACAGCCCAAGAAGAATGGATCAATGCAGGTAAGTTTCCCTCGGGGTGTAGATCAGTATAACCTGAAACCTCCCACCCTCAAAACCCACAACAACAACAGTGAATAAATGGCTATGGTTCAGGATTAGTTTTAGTTTGTTTTAGTTTTCGGGTTTCGGTTAGGGTTAGGGTTTTGGTTAGGGTTAGTGTTAGTGTTTTGTTTAGGGTTAGGGTTTCGTTTACGGTTAGGGTTAGGGTTAGGTGGGGGTCACCAGAACATGAGGAACTGCATTAAAGGTTCGCAGCCGTAGGAAGGTTGAGAACCACGAGCAGAAAGGAGATGAATGGCAGCAAATTTATGAGAGTGGCTTGCTTCTGAGCCCACATAATCATAACTTATATTGTCCACATTTACAACTGTCATGGTGGACAATGAGTGGACACAACTTTTTTTTCTCTTTGAAAGCACATGGCAAGATAGAAGGTGTGTGCATAAATGGCTATGTGACTAAACATGTTCCAACATGTAATGGAGTTAATGAAGGATGCATTATGCCTTAATTTGATCAACAGTTTAACTGTAACCAAAGCAAGAATAAAAAGCAGTGCATGCAAGACTGGGAAGATATCAATTTATAAGGGAAATACTAAAAACATAGTAGCCAAGCTGGATCAGGCAACATCCCAGCTAGTTCAGCATTCAGCAATTGCTTCTGGACTTCCTAAGTAGAAGATCAATATGACATCAAAGCTAGCAATTCCTGTTTCAATTATATTTTAATTGGAATAGCAAAATAATTCTAATTTCTACTTTCCTCTTAGTGAAATGCCAGTGATGCCCATGATCTCCCCCAGCTCTGGTTTAGGAAAACCTCCCTTGGAGGAACTGTTTGTGTAGCTCATAATTCTTCTAAGAACAAGTGTAAATTCATCTTTAAGAGCACCCACCCTACTGGAGTCTAAGGGTTAGGCCAAGAAGAGAGTGGAATTTTGGCAGAGTATAGAAATAGCTAAAACACCCAAAGCTGCTTGTGTAGAATTCCTGAGTATTTTATTGAGCTAACATTGAGTTCAATTAACATCCTAACAGTTCTCAGTGTAGATCCCCTATGTTCTGGCTTTTAAATCCAAAAGATACCAATCACAGTGCTGCTGGCAGACAAAAGATGGAGTGGTCAAAATGCATTTTTGGTGGATTATAATTTCAAAAATGAAAGAAGTAAAGCATATTTTCCTACCCATCTTTTTTGTTGCACTTACTAAGGACTGAATAGAACAGTGATGGCCAACCTATGACACGGGTGTCACAGGTGACACACAAAGCCCCATTGGGTGACACACATGGTCACCCTGGCACCTGGGCGTGTAGTGCTTG
>MTQE01002208.1:27143202-27185121 GCA_014337955.1 Aspidoscelis marmoratus | reverse complement strand
CATGTGGGAAGATCCTCAGAATATGAGAGTTTATAAGCTCCCCTTCTTCTGCTCCCCTTATTTTTATTTGAAGCAGGTAATTTTTACCAAACTTGCTCTTCAGGTACTGAACAGGACCAAGGCATCTGAAGAAGGACAGAATCATCGCATGACAAAAAGTGATGATATTTCTTCTTTGATGCTACTGCAGACTATTATTAATCAATCTGATATGCTCCCATAGGTCTCCTCTAAGTAAGTGTGGGGAAAAACATTAATACCTATATCCCCACAGAATTCAAAACTATATCCTGAGGCTCACCTGAGCTGTCCAGCCACCATGATAGCCACTCGGTCACACACTGCCTCAGCTTCTTCCATGTGGTGAGTTGTCAAAATGGCTCCTTGGTCTTTGTCCTTCATTAGTGACTGAATTGCTCTCCTACAAAACAATAAGATATTTGTTACCATTGAAGAGACCTGAAGTATGCACAATTACTGGCTCTTAAATGGTTGCTTCACTTTTGCAATTTAAAGGGACCATTAGAAATTTTAAAAGCACAGTAAATGATCTTGGTTGGAATTTTGTGTATACTTAAATATGTTAAACTTCTGATGCCATTCTAACTGTGGGCTGTGTTCAGATATAACAAAAGGAGTGCCTTCAGAGGTGCCTCAGAGTCAGTAGCATGTGGCCCTGAAATTCCCAAGCTTTCTCCAATTGTCCTTTTCTAGCACAGAATATTCCGGAGCTGAGGGAGGAACAGACTGGTGTGTGAACAATCCCACCTCCAGGCCTTCTCTAAGCTGCTTCAGAGATCTTTCTTTCTCTCTTTGCTGTGTCTGATCACAGTCATAATTTCATGGAAATAAGCCCCACTGAGCACAATTGGATTCACTTCTATGTGAAATTTACCATATGAAAAAGAGGATAGAATTCCTGTTCTTTCAAAAGTTGAACAGAGGAGGACAGTTTAGAAGACAACTCCTACTGAAATAGCCTCTTCTGTGTAACTATAAAAAAGCAGGAACCCTGTTCTCTTTTTCACACAGTAACTAATTCTATGTAGGAATGGTTAGGATAGCTTTGTGCTATCTTTTGATGGTGCACATAGTGTGCAGTTCTGGGGAATCGATACATGAGTGACTCACCACACCTGGCGCTTTCCTTTGGGATCCATTCCTGCTGTTGGCTCATCAAATAGCATCACTGAAGGATTACCCAGCACACTCAGAGCAAAACATAACTAAAACAGAAGAAGCTGTATTCAAAAGTTATTTTGAACCTTTTGTAGAGAATGCACAGAAATAAACCTGTTGGCTTTTTTTACAGGAATACATTCAAGCAAACAATAAAAGTTTTCCGTAAAACAGTTCATAATGTAATTTGTAATATTATAGTAGACCAAGGAATGTAAAATGTTGCTAATGATACAAAAATGTCCACTAGCACAACAGTTCCTTAAGGGTTTTATCTTACAACTATTCAGAACAGGAAGGGGCTTTCAGCACAGCATGTGCTATCCTGTGCTATATGGACTTGAAAAGAAAGTCAGTCATGGGCTGGGGTACCACTGGCGTGTTCCAAGAACTACGTGTATTGCAGACAGTCTATCCCAGGATTGCAGACAAAACATGGGTTATCCCAGGTCTAGTCTGGGGTTAAACTGGGACTTAAATTGGGATTTTCAATATAGTCCTGTAATGTAGTTGTGCAATCCGTGATCTCCTATTCCAAGGAAATCCAACTCTCAGCACAGATTTTCCCATAGTAGTGATCTGACCTACCTGTCTGGAAGCTTGCTTAATGTATCCTTCCTGAAGAAAAAAGTCCCTGCATGTGCACATGGCAGAAACCAGGGGAACAATGGCTAATATGCATATGTGGGAGCTGGGATCTACAGGTAAGTGTCCCACTTTCCCCATGATATTGCTCTGACATTTGGCAATGGCAGCAAGAGACACTATGAGAGGCCAGGAATGAATGGGATGCAATGGAGCATGCCTTAAGATCTGGAGGGGTGGGCTCTCCTGGTTGTCCTATCACCTTCAATGGTAAAAGGAGTGGGCACCCAGGAGAATTCCTTCTCAGTGATGGCCCCCAGGCTATGAAATTCATTCATTCAGTCAGTTTATTTGTATACCGTCTTTCTAATAAATTACTCAAGGTGGTTTTCAGGACCACGAAAAAATACAATACAAAGTAATACATCATCATATCAGATAAATACAGAAAGTAAAGAAATGACTTTCAATAAATAAAACTTCAAATATATAATAAACAATGTACAGAATTCTACTATTAAGCTATATAATCTAAGAAACTACAGTACACAGTATCAAATAAGAAAATAAACCATAAGACCAATTAACACAAGACAACTCAAAAATGTCAAGGGAGAAACTGAACAAAAATTACAGCAACGCAGCAACTAACAACCCAGGTGTCCCTCCACTCCTCCATCTTCACCTGGAAGCGACACCTGGAAGAGGCTCCAGTCTCACAGGTGAACCACAAGACTCAGTTGTTTCTCCTGTCACTTAGTTTTTATATCCACCCTGGGGGAGGGCGCGGTGCAGGCTCCAGTCTCACAGGTGCAGTACAAGACAGGAGAAAAGTCTTCCCCTTGAGGTACATCAGACCCCATCATTGTATATGTTTAGGAGGAAGACGGACCTCTTTGCCCTGGCCTTTGGCTAAATGGGGATATACTGTCTCTTCCACTTTACAGACACTGCTATTGTATTAATATATATTGTTTTAATGTATGTGTGATTTTAAATGTTGTTACCTGCCCTGAGACCTTTGGGTATAGGGTGGGATAGAAATGCAAATAAAAATAAATAAATAAATAAAAACTGCATTACATCAGAAAATTTCAAGAATAGTTTATAGACTGACACCAAGACAGACTTCTATGACAACCTCAAAGTATGGGTGTTCTTAATGAGCCAACCAAATATGATGAAAATGCAATAAAGCAAACTGAAGTGCCCTCAGGGTTTCAGTCCACTCTTTCTGCAACATGGACTGCATCTGGCATCGCCTCTCTATAATTACATGACACACATCCAGTGAGCATAAATAGTATGCCATTTCTACTATTAATGCTGTTGCAAGTGATATACAGCATCGGGATGATTCTTGGTGTGCCACCCATGCTGGCAGGGTGGCAGATACTCTGATTCCTCTCTCCTTCTCCTCTTTACTGTTCATTTCCACTTATTATATCTGTTGCTTTGGAGGAACAGAGAGAAGAGCAAGCTGTGGAGATGGCAGTGCAAACATAGAGCTAGAAGCTCCCAGGGTTTAACTTATGTTAATTATTTATGCAACTGATTTAGAGAAAAGCAACATACGGAACTTACTTTTCTACTTAATCCAGTAGATAATGCCTTTGCTGGCTTTTTAAAATTCTCCTGAAGTTCTAGAACTTGGGCCAACCTGAAGAAAAATAGAAAGAAGCAACCATTAATTTATTTTTCTTCTGAAACTGACATTTTATGCAAGTGAGATTGAAGGATTGGTCTTAGTGTTGGGTAAAAGAAAGGGAAAACAGACCTGCTGCTGATAGTGGACTGTTCACCTTACTCTCCAACAGTTTCCCTGTCTGAGTGATCTGGGTGTGTGATGTTGGGCGACTTCAAATTCCACATTGACAGTGGCTCTCATGGGATGATTCAGGACTTCGTGGCCTCCATGACAACCATGGGTCTGTCTCAGTATGTTATGGGCCCAACCAATATTGCAGGACATACTTTCACCTTGGCCTTAACTACAGAGTGGGAGGGTGAGGATCCATAGGTTGGAGGAGTTATTGTTATGGACTTATCTTTTTCTGGTGAAGTTTCAGCTTATGGTGCCAGTTCCTTGCTTTAGAGGTGAAGGACCCATTGAGATATTCCACCCTTGGAAGCCTATTGAATCCAGTTGATTCCTAATAGCTCTTGGGGAATTTCCAGATAATATGGTTGGTGCTCCTGCCAAGTCTCTAGTCACAATTTGGTTTTGAGTCCAAGAAGACAGCACCCTATTCTTGATGGGATTTTATCCCTGAAAGAAAGATTGTGTAATCTGGGGGTGCTTTGTTCTGTCATTTGAGGTGCAAGTGACAGCAGTGGCCAGGAATGCTTACCTTCATCTCTGACTGGTTCAGCTTTGACCCTTCCTACACTAGAACAATGTGGCCACAGTGTTACCTCCAGACCATATACTGTAATGTGCTGTACATGGGGCTACCCTTGAAGGAGGTCTGGAAGTTGGAACTAGTGCAGAATGCAGCAACACCACTGTTAATCGGAGTTTCTGACTGGATTTACATCACACCAGTCTTGAATTGCACTGCTTACCAAATTGTTTCTAAGCTCAAACCAAAGTGCTGATATTGGGCTCTGAATATTTGAAGGATTGCCTTTCCCCACACACAATGCCTGTAGTTTACAATCACAAATTGAGGACCTTTTTTTAATGCCTCTGCCCTCGGAGTTGCAAGAGAGTCTTCTATATGTCACCCTCTAGCTTTGGAACAGCCTCCCAGTGGAGATACACCAGACACCAACTTCGTATGGTTTTCAGTGCCGGGCTAAAATGTATCTCTTCACACAGGCTTTTGATTCATTGTTTCCTCTGAATTCAGTCCTGCCAGATGGGAGAGAGGGAGGAAGAAATGTTGGGTTCGTTATATTTTAAATATGTTTTAGTGTTTTGTATTTTAACCTACTCTGTGACCTGCCTTACATTGGGTGAAGGACAGGATACAAATGATAAGAAATATGACTGACTGTGAGGGCTAAAAAGCAATTTGAAAATGATGTGAATTTTCTTTGCCCTAATTACCAATTTGGTTCCCATGTTTTCCGAGAAGTAAATTGCTAAAAACCACAATAAAAAAACACCTGAAAATACAGTTGTTTTTCCTGTTTTGCTGCTAAAACAATGGGACAACGGGTGGGGTTTCATCCTGTGCAGGACAGCCCCTTGCCAAATTTAAAGTGCCAGATTTAAAGACTTTTTCCCTTGGGAGAGCACATCAAGATTTCATTTTCAGGCACTTCACACTGATAACAAGTAACAATTCACCCACTCCACACTAATAACAAAGTTTCATTTCCCACCCACGCTTCCCCTCATTTTCTCCTTTTTCTGCGGGGGGAAGGAGGAAGAGGAGGAGAAAAGGCTTCCCCTGCCAGCAGCCCAAAGCATGTAGCAGCAAAGTGGAATGCAGAAACCTCACTCCCAAAATAATTTTGGTTTCTCGCACCACCGTAAAGCAAATGAAGGCAGCAGCAGTAAGCTACAGTAGAAGCAGCTGGGACGGGTGGAGGCAGGAGGAAGAGGGGTGGTGGGAGAAGCAGAAGGGCGGCAGAGAGGAGAGAGGGTGCAGCAGAAGCAGTTTCTGTTTACTGTTAAAGATATTCCCTTGCATTATTTTATTTTATTTGCGGGAGAGGAAAGCAGAACAGGATTTGCTCTACTTCCTGTCTGCCTGGGATTCCCCACCCTCCACCACGTCACCACGGGATCCAATAGAGAGGGGTGGGTGCTCCGGCTGGCAAAGATGGGGGAAGAAAAGATTCACTTTCCCTGATGTGATTCTGAAGCGTTTTCAATGGAGCCAGCAGAATCGAGATTGACGGCAATTTAAAGCCACTGAAGTGGGATCAGCCAGAATGTGCATTTGCATCGGTTTTTTCTTGTTTCATTTTAAAAACATTTTAACAAGCACAGGTGGGAACACAGCCCTATAATACTAAATGAGTGTTTCCTTAATTGCTGTTCAAACGTGTTAGTAGTAGTTATTACTGCCCACACAAAAATTATGGAAATGAATATTATATGGCTAGGTTCCAGAGTCTGATGAATTCAGGAAGTATAAAATGAGATGTTTTACATTCAGCACCCCACAGCTCACAAAAACAAGACATTTTCCTGGTCATACCGTCTGACAACCAAATCAGCAGCATCCTTTTTAAATCCTTTTACAGCTGCAAAAATTTCTAGATGTTCTTTCATGGTAAGGTTAGACCAAAGGGCATTTTCTTGAGGACAGTAACCAAGAAACCCAGCTGTGTTTTCTTCTACTGCAGCAGCACCCGATCCTTTCATCAGCACCTGTTCAAAAGGGGAGCTATTAGTAGGGCATATTTATTTGAATCTGTTCAACATACATATGTCTTTTGTAATATCAAAGAGATATCACAAGGAGGACATGAGGACCTTTCCAGGAGTTCTGCCACAATGGATAGGACTATTCATTTTTGGTGGCAGGAGGAGCTCCATAAAGAGGTCACCACCCCAGCAAAGGGCACAAATGCTATCATGGGTGCCATGTGGTGGATAGAGCCTAGTGCCCTTTTTGCAGGCTCCAGGAATTCCCCCCATCTGTGGCCATTTCCAGGCACACTGATAAATTCCTCCCCATAGCCTGCAACCTCAGAAGCTGGCACACTCCACAGCACTCATACTATTCCTGATTTGGGCTGGGAGTCATTCTTCACATCATGTACCTCCTACACCGGGGCATTTGCTACCTGAGCCCCACCCTCCCTCAAGGTATAAGAACTGTGGCTGGAGGAGAGAGAACTGGCTAGCTACTGCACCGGGGCATTTGCTGCCTGAGACCCACCCTCCCTTGAAGAATAAGAACTCTGGCTGGAGAGTGAAGAACTGACTAGCTGCTGCACTGAGGACAGTATAAAAAAAAGATGGAAATGAACTGGGACCTTTGGTCAGCTGCTCTGGACTCTATTTGGCCTTAGCTGCATCAATTTGTGTTTGTGTTTTGGCTTATTTTGCAATGTTTTGTATGATGTGCAATTTTTCTAATGCATTTTTAATTATGTTCTAATTATTACTTTGCATTTTATGTTTTCTGTTTGTGGTAAACCTACTTGGGCAAAATTTTATTTTGGAAAGGCAGTATACAAATAAAAATGGAAATGGAAATATACCAAGGCAAGTGGCATTTAAGGTACCATTCAGTCCAGAGATCCCCCATTATTTATACTTTGATTGTACAATGGCAACACCTACCTGTCCAGCAGTTGGATCTGTCTCTCCTATTATTATATTCATGGTTGTACTTTTACCAGCTCCATTTGGTCCCAATAGACCCATAACTTCCCCTTGAAGGAATAAATATGTGTACAGGGAATTTCACAAGGTTATTCATGTTTTAATAGTTTTAATAGTTTTATCCCCATTTTAAAAATGCATATGAACCTCTTGGAGATTTTTTAAAAATATATAACTGTAGCATATAAACACTGAAATAAACAAATGAATAAAATCACTCTATACATCAGATCAAGCCAAAGAAATATAATGTTAAGTATTAAAAAGAGTTTCTAACGTAAGATATGCAGAAACTATTTTTTAAGGATTATATACATTTTGGTTTCAGTAATTATTCTTATTCTCATTTTATATTTCAAATGGTACTATATATGCACTAACATTCTACAATTGAAAAAGACTTTCACTATTTGGATTTAATGATTAAGAGCTATCACCAGTCAGACCAATAAATATTTAAATTTTTAAACTCAGTGATCACCAGCATTCTTTTTGCCTGTGGACTACTCTCATTTTAACCAAAAGTATGATGCAGATAAAATTTCAAGAACCAAAGAAAAACTAAACAACATGGTGGAAGAACATCTTATTAGCCATGGGCCTAATTAAAGCCCCAACCCACTTTCCCCTCCATTCTAGTCAAAGTCCATCATAATGAAGCACAGAAAGCTATTAAGAGATCTCTTCTGCAAGAGCAGCAGATGGTGAGCGCTGGGCAAGGCTTGGCTTCAGTTCAGTGTTTTCTAGCTACTAACCTTTTTTAACACCAAGGGAGACATTTTTGATGGCTACTTTTTGTCCTGCTTTCATTTCCTTGCAACAGGAGCATGCCTTCTCAATTTTGTACTCCTTACGCAGGTTGTGGACAAGAATTACAGGCTTCTAAGTACAGAGAAAAAGAGACAAGTTTGATTGTGCCATATTTCTGAATCCCACTACCTTCCTTTGGTTTCACTTCATCATATCAGTTATCGAGGAAAACTGAGCATAGGAAGTTGGCTCTCCACCTACTGAACTTGAAAACTTCTGTAATTCCATTTGTGAGAGTTACTGTTGAACTGGTATTAGTTAATCAAGCAATATGTATTTGCATTGGGGAAGGATAGAGAAATAGCTATGTTCGTGCTGTTGTTGTTTCTTTTTTCTTTTTTTGCAATTGTTACTGGCCAGTTCCCCACCCAACAAACAGCATTTGTATACAAGGAGGGAAAGAGGTAGTCAAAGCTACCAACAATCTTGCAATTGCCCAAGACCTAAAAGAGTTCCCATTAGAAGGTGTTAGTGATTGGCCTAAAGAGGAGACCTAATGGAAGGGATAAAAATTGTGTCCTACAATGTTAAGGGATTAGGCACACCACAGAACAGGCATAAAATATGGTTGCAAATTAGGAAGGCCAATCCAGCTATTTGTTTTTTTACAGGAAACACATCAACCTTGCAATAGGGCAAATTATAAATTATTGCCAACCAATAGATATAATGAATTTAAGGCATATGGCTCCTCAAGTTCAAAATGATCTCAGACTACAGGTGGAAAAAATTGAGGATCCATGAGGTAGATTTATAATCTCGAATACTATAATAAATGATGAAAGAATAACAATAAATTACTATATATGCCCCAAATCAAAATAAAAAAAATCTAGAACAAGTAATTTGTAAAATAAAAAAAGCATGCAAAGTCCCAATTATATTGGTACGGGATCTCAATATGACATCAAACCCATCTATAGATAAAATGGGAGGCTTATTATCAGCTGGAAGTGATACTAAGACAAAGTAACTTTTAAGAAGTTGTTGGGAAGAGTTCTGACTGCATGATAGCTTGCCTGCTAGGTATCATACAGCTTGTGGTATATGTTTAGCCTCTGCATTCTACCCTTACCCAGAAGTCTTCTCTGTGGATTGCCCTACACAAGTACAGCAGTGGGACTGTGAAACAGACACAGACTGCACAGACATCTTTTATAAAATAGGAAAAAGTGCAACCATTCTCCTTATACCTCTTCCAGATTTGTGGAGCTCAGTGCACTTTGAATTCTTATTTGTTCCTCTTTAACATCTTGATCATCATCTTCATTGGCCTGTTCATGATTCTGATGATGGCGTTTGTTCCCTGGAGAAATCCTATACATCAAAGCCATCAAAGATATAGAAAAAGAATAAACATGGTCTTCAACTAAGAAAGCACAGAGTGATCTATAACAAAGCTGTCAGTCTATACAAAATGCAAAAGCTTGGTTGACTCTTCCTCGTACTGATTTTGTTCTTTCTTTTTCACAAATGATTCCAGATATCTTAATGAAGTTGGACATCAAGTGTTTTAATTATTTTAATATTTTTAGCATTTCAGGAAATACAGCTGTTGAAACCTTTTAGATTTTATCTTGCGGAAAGTTTCCCAAGCATTCAATAATAGGTCCTTGAACTATGCAAAATAACCTTGGTAATTATGAATGGTGCTAATAATTCAAAGCAGCATCATAATCTTCTCATGTCTGTAGCTACTCCTGGCTGAACAAACATCACAGCCAGGGAATCACCCACCCACCCAGCTTCAATATTTCCTGCCATAAATGCTTTCAGGAAGTTGGCCATTTCCTGTATTAATGAAGAAAGCCAACAGGTAAGGTCCCATATTGCAGTGGCAGCACAGTGGAAGAGTGGGACCCTCATGTCTTGTTGCTAGGTTACTACTTAAGGGCCTGCAATTAGGAGATCTGCATAGATGTTATAGTAAAAATCCAGCATGGTGTTATCTCCACTACCCAACCTCATCACGCTCCAACCCAGTGAATCTTGTGGTCAGGTTAGCAATATAATTTTGTCTGCATAAGGATGTTAATGTCTATGTACAAACCGAAAGATAGGGTCTCTTCTCAGGGCTGGTCTGCCATATTTCATCACCAGACAGCGAAGTAAAACTAGACAAACAATGATGTGGAAGTATGGCTAAACAAAAACCATAAGGAAAAATCAGCATATTTACAATGCAAACATATCCACATCTGCTCAGAAGTAAATGCATTGTACTCAAAGGCTTTTACCCCCTGGAAATTGAGGTTAATATCACTGTCTTTCAGCCCAATTCTGTAAAAGGGAACAGGGGCATTTCTGAATTATGTGACCAAATAACAATTCAAACAACACAGATCCAAACCAATGAGAACTTCATTTAGCCCAAACTAGCATGGCAGCTCTGTAACCATTAACCATGCTTTTAAAGTAATGCCTAAAACTCCTTCATTTGAAAGGGCCATCTCATTAGCCTGTTATTGCACAATAAAGTTTTTTTCTTATGAGCAGTAATCTTACTGATTGGCAGGTTGTGGGGTGGAGTCAAGATGGCGACAAAGTAAGACGCTGAAGATTTAGCTCCGTTAATAACCTCCTTCGTTTTGTTTATTCAGATTGGCAGGTTGGTTTAGAAAAAGGGACGGAGAAGGCATGGACAGACTGTGAGGGTGATTGTCTTTTTTTGTTGTTGTTCTTTGTAATTTTCCACCTCAGTGCAAGATGCAGAAGCGCTATAACTATTTTTAGGTTAAGTACTGGCAAAAGCCAATTGTTTATTCCAGAGATACTAACGGTGATGAGCTTTAGCAATCTTGAATGTATTAAGAGCCTGCTGTTTTGCCATCCGGCTTTTAGATAAAACATTTGGCAGATTGTCAGCTAGAAGCCATAGACTGCACGCAGACTATGTCCCCAATGATGCAGCATTCAAGACACTTTTCTGAAGACTGAAAATCATGCCTGTCATGCTGGAAGGCGGTAGCCTCTTTTGTGAGACACCTCATAACACCCACAAGTGGAAACACATCAGCTTCAGCTATTTCTGGAATATGCCAGTTAAGTAAGTGAAAACGCAGCCAAAGCCTTCTTCATGAGATCAAAATAGTAGTTAAGGTTTCCCCATCCAGTTCTAAGATGTATGCAAAAATGAAGCAATCTGAAAGAATTTTCAGTGTGCAGCTCAGGACAAAGAAGAGTGAATAAGCACATAGAAGAGAAGGGAGAGCAATCTAGAAGACCCAAAGTGGGAAAGAAATAGTAATAGTGAAAGTAGACAACACAATGCTAACGGTATCCAGAGATGGGGACAGGATGTGTAAAAGCAAGGAACAAGGAGAAATTATGCCATAGACTAGCAGCAAACTACAGGTGTTCCACATAAACACAAATTCACTTTGTGTTAGGCTGGGCCATCTCTGGGAGCTGGCATGTACACATTTTCAGTCAGCTCCTACCACTTTTAGTGAATGTTAAAAATCACAAAACTGATGTTCACTAGCTTAGTTGTGAACAAACAAACAAATATCCATGGCAAGGCTCCTTGTAAACTCTCATAATTCTAAAATTTAAATTCTGAAAAGTGATGTATTAAATTGTAGGAAAAAAGAGGTTCTCCTGTGTATAGAAATATGGACCAAAAATCAGCATTTCAAAGAATAATGAAAACTCCAAAAGAAAACAAAATAATATGTAGAAAGAAAAATATCACTTTTGTTTCCCTGCTTGTCAAAGAAAAATTGGAATGTAATTGTCCATCATAGTAATAAAAACATACCCATATTTTCCGGTGTATAAGATGACTGGGCGTATAAGACGACCCCCAACTTTCCAGTTAAAATATAGAGTTTGGGATATACTTGCCGTATAAGAAGAAGACACCCAGTGTATAAGACGACCCCCAAATTTTGAGAAGATCTTCCTGGGTTAAAAAGTAGTCTTAGGCTGCTTCTGCACAGGGGCAAAGAAACCCGGATCTCCTGCACCCGGATTTAGTCACCGGGAGATCCGGATTTACGGGGTAGATCCGCATCTAAGAGATGCAGATCTAACCCTTGCCCCGCGCCTCCGCACACACAGCGTGGATCCGGATTGGAGGTGCCCCATCCATGGCCCAGGGCCCTCCCCTGGCCCACCATGATTGGCTCCTCGGAGCCAAGCATGGCGAGCCTGGGGACCTCGCTGCCGCGGCTGGCCCTCGCCCCAAAAGCAGCTGATTGCCACTTCTGGAGCCAGGGCAAGCTTCCCTAAAGCCCACCCTATCCCACCCTGGGGGGAGCGCAGTGGATCCCCACCTTACCTTGTCAGCGTCGCCCCGATTCTGAGGGTCGGCGCCCAGGATGCAGCGCCTGTGTCCTGTGCGTCCTCCTGAGTGGCTGGGGCTGCTACTGGCAGCCCTTGCCCTCAGAAGGCGTTCTGCGCAGGCGCGTTGCCCTGACTAGACGGGGCTTTAGGGAAGCTCGCCCTGGCTCCAGAAGCAGTGATCCGCCGCTTCTGGGGCGAGGGCTAGCCGTGGCAGCGAGGTCCCCCGGCTCGCCATGCTTGGCTCCGAGGGCCCTGGCTAGGCACACTTGCGCCGTGCGGATGCATCCTAAGTGGATGCTTTTTCATGGCGCAAGACCACTTGAAATGTGGTGTGTAGTTAACACCCATTAGGTACACTTTAGTCACGGATAGGTGTGGATGCACCTACCGGAAGTGTGTCTAATAGACCCCACAAATGTGGACGTGCTGCCGAAAACCAGTTTGAAAACGGCGTTGCTGTGCGGACACACCTCACTGGAAGTGTGCCAAACAGCAACACGTGTGCGGTCGCGCGCTTCCAAAAGTGTCCTTAATGGGTGTTAAAGTGCCTGTGCGGAAGCACCCTTATACGCCAGAAAATATAGTATGTAAAAGCAAGATCTATCAAAACAGATGAAAGTACCAAGTGGCAATACAGTTTTCACTAGAAGTGTCCCTGTACATATTAGGATGACCATGGACAGGCAGATATATGGAATGAGCCAGCAGACTAGGATCCTCCATTCCACACGCTGATGCTGTCTAAAGAAGGCCTCAAATATTTTTAGTGCCCACAGGAAATGGACACTTATACAAAGTATAAATCTGAATAGTAATACTGTGTTGCTTGGCTTCACTGAATGGGATTTTAACTATTTTCGTAGTGCATGGTCTACAGTTTGTTGTGATACTGAATGATAGCACCTTGCCAACTATTTGGTTATCAGCATCCATTACTTCTTCAGTCACCTTTATCAACTTTCTGCAGACATGTCTGCCCCAAATGCCTTCCACTCAGACTCAGGGCCATAAAGGTGGCAGGGAAAGGTAAAATTTGAACAATTGATAAATATAACCAATGTATTTATTTATAAGCTTGGAGCAAACAAGGGATAGGATGAACACTGGAAATCTAATTTTCAGTGAAATACAATATGAAATTCCTTAACTGAAAACTATTTATATATTATTTCCAGGAGTTGTATTTTAACTACTTTGAAACTAATGGTTGACAGCTACCAGTGTTTTGATTTGAAAAAAATATATTGTGTAAATAATTGCATATTAATTTCTTACCACAAAGCTAGACAAGAATGGCTTCTGTTCCAAATAGAATGACTGTAAGAAAAAAAGTTAGTTGATTAGAAAATGATTCCTTGTATTGCTCACGTCTCTTAGCTTGAATCACTGTGGCCAGTGTATCATTCTCTAGGAAATGCTGGAGCTGGTGTACTAGTGGTGGACATAGACAGTCCTGGCTGTTGCTGACACTTATGCATCAGCTGATCGCAACAAATCCAGAAGAAAGCCAGATCATGTGCCCATTCTTTCTGGAGCAAAACAGCTCCATCCAGAATTGGGTGCCTACTTGAAACCCCATGACGTACAGCACCTCCATCTTGTCTGGATTCAGTGTCATTTTATTGGTCCTCATCCAGTCTATTTTTACCTCCAAACAAGAGACTTAGCCTGATGTAGATGTAGACCTCACTGGTGATGTCTACAGCTGGACAATGGGTAGTATGCTGGAAGACTGAGGCAAGCACACAGTAGACCACTGTGGGCCAGTATACTGGAGGGATCCTTTTAGGTGGCACTCCAGGATGAGCAAGTGGAAATGGGCCCACTGAAAAACTAGCCAGGATGGAACTCTGAAGGCCAAGAACATTTCTTCCTGGGTTTTTGAAGCCATGCAACTGTCTCCAAGGGGTATCCAGAGGCAGCAGCAACGACTGGAGTGGAATGAGCTCTCTGAATGCAGATGGTTCTGTTCTGCTTCACTGGCAATGTCTTTCAGCTTGGGACAGAGTGCCCATTCTGGGATAGGGTGCCCTAGTATGCAAGATTGCACACAAAGGTGCGATAACTCTAAATGGAAACCAGCAAGTCTTTTAGTCAGAAAAGATTTTTTTTCAGAACAGAATTCTCCTTCCTTGTTTTTTGACATCATTGTAATAGTTTTGAAAAGTAGAGGTCTTGTCAAATACATTGGATGTGGGATTTCAAAGATGTGGAATCCTTTGAGCCTATCCATAAGAGTCTATTTGATATTGGTAGGAAAGAGTGACACAGAAGCCCTGATAATTTAGGGTACCATCTGAAGTAAGCCAATGATACCAAATTCTCCAGCAAATACTGATAACTGACTATTTCAGGACAGCATACTACTTGCTCCATAACAAAACTGCAGGGCTAATGCAACAGGCTATAGATAACCTTGCACTTTTGCTTACCTGTGCAAAGGAAATTAGAAAAGCTATTGATGAAAATACAGGTAGAAAAATGTTCATCATAATAGCCAGTGTTCTTACAGTGTGTAAGGTCAAAATATAGATAAAAATAGCAAGCATCGTCACCTGAAATGTAACAAGAAAAGGGATTTTACACATTATGCCATATACTGCACACAGATAATAATTCATTTCTATTACTTTCTTCAAAACATTTGATTCTGTGTATATAGATCAGACATTTGTGTTTTGGGGAGAAATTTTCTTTTTCTTTAATTTATTTGATATTTTGTATAGGAAGCAATAAAGAAATGTTTAAAATAAATTTGCATTTTTAAACACTGAAAATATGAAAGAGCATAAACATAGAATTGCTTCAGTGTGATTTATGTATTAAGAAATATGCTTGTAATACACTTACCAAGATTAATATCAATGACCAAAAACCACTGGTGTGTGATTTCTTGCGACATAAGAAGGCCATTATGTATAAGAACAAGACCATTGAAATGACATAGCCAAATAAAAATGATACCTGTTAGGAAGAAGGGCCACAGAAAAATTAAGCTAATACTTAGGTCAAAGATATACTTTATCAATAATCAGCCAACATAAAGCAAGCTAATGAAGAAGCAATGCAAGTGAGAGTAGAAATTCAGCAGACACAGCTGAGCTTAATGACATTTTAAGTATATTTTCTGCTTTCCTCAGTGGTTAGGCCCTTACTCTTACCTAACTTTGTGATTACAGCATAGGCTTTTTGTCACTCAGCAGCATTAATAATCTGCAATTAAAAACTATAGTTTTTAAGTGATACAAATAATCTCACTTACCAAACAAAAAATTAAGATAGCATCAGGTTCCCAAACGACTGCCGCCATTAGTGCTGGCCAACACAATGCAAGGAGAAGAGCATACTGTACAGGAATATCCACTAGAGCCAGGCCACTCCAATATGCAGATGGAAAGAGCCCTGAAACACGCAGCTGCATACGTGTTTTTTTCTAGCAAAGAAAATTATGAAGAATCACTACAATTGGCATTATGCTATCTAATTAAACACGTGATGTAGTGATATCAACATGAGAATTTTTAATATAAAATTCAGAAATAAATGATATACAAAGAGAAACCTGGGTAAGGCAACAGAATAGGTAGAAACCACCACCTTTCAGAACATTTGCTCACATTGGTCAATAACACCAAAAAAAGTGCTCATGAGTCTCAGAGGATTTAAACACCTTACTTTAAAGATGCTCAAATTATCACAATAAATCCTATAAACATGTAGCATGTGTTTCCTCAGTTGCAGTGAGCATGTCAAATTCCATTTATCTGTCTCTGAATATATCTTTAAAAAAACATTCAGTTGCCTTACCTTGTAGTCATGAATAGCTGTCATCGCAAAATGTGCCATGTAGGCAGGAAATAAGATAAAAACTTCACCAATGTTTATCTCAGAAAAATACATCCACATGTCGTTAATATCAAGTGGCTGGGGAGAAAAACAGAAAAATAAAGTTTAAATTTGCTTTGTCACAGTATATTTGATCAGAATAAACTCAATTAATCTGAATCCTTGGAAGACTTAAAAAGTTTAAAGATAGTAACTATGCTGAAGAAGATAATTAAGTCACCTAGGTTTTCCATCTTTCATTTCCTCATTGGTTAAACTTTCAGCTTTGTTGGTTTTATTTTTTCAGTTGAAATCTGCATTTGTTTGGCACACCAGCTCCAATATTTTGTTATTTTAACCCTTTCCTCAGCTCTTATAAAATGGTTTCCCTTTTTTGGAAAATTATTTTTCTGTCTTTGCCCAGTCACATGTTTAAGGTTTATAGTCACATTCATTGACTTGGGCCATGAGGGTAGGAGGTTGTAAGGTGAGGTAGCTGAAAACCTCCGTTCTGCCTACACAAGGTCATTTGGCTGATGTTCACAACTCACCAGTTGCTACAGTCTCCTATCCTGGCTGTGGCTTGCCTCTAAAGAAATTAGCTAGACAACCATAAAACTACTAAGCTGTTAGAGATAGTAAATCTCTATAGCATGTGGATGATGACCAGTTGAGTCTTGGGCAAGACCCACAAATGAGGGAAAGGGGTGTTACAAGCAGAGCACCCCTCTCCTTGGGTAGGCTGTGCCATCAGCTCTGCCTCTGGCCATTTACACTGCAGCTGGGAATGACTGAAGAGTCATAATGCATGGGCCACTTCCTGTTTTCCAGAAGAGTAGATTCCAGTAGCCAGTCAGGTGCAAATGCAAGTTTAATTGTTCCATTGCTAGGACTAATCCTCAACCACTAGAACTTACAGTCTTCTGAGTCAGACACATACTGAGCAGCAACATTATTATATGTTGGGTAGTTGGCTTTCCTGGTGAGAGACTAAATGGCTTGGTCCAGAGTGAAGGGACTCTGAGCTGGAAGAACCAGTTAAGACAGGAGCTGAAAATGGGGGTGGGGGGTACAGCCAGAAGCACAGCATAAGAGACAGAACTAAAGTTTTAACGGACCCAGCAAAGATCACACAGGGAGGGTAATAATGGCAGTTGATCTGCCATGCTCCTCGCACTTTACTGCAGTGAAAGTAATTACTACTACTACTACATGAATTGGAGGTCACGTGGACATATGTAAAGGGGGGAGGCAGATAACGTTTTAGTGAAGCTGAAGCATCTGCTTGGGTTTCTCAACCTAACCTACCACTCAGCATTATCATGCAGGTACAGGACAAAATTGCAATACAAATAAAGTAAATATATTATTGCAAACTCTCTTACCTAACCTGCCCTGATCCATCTGCCACACCTGGTGCCCTTAGTCTTCAAAATGGTTAATACTAGTTTCACAGTTGTACTCCACCTGAAATACTTACATTCACAAAAAGATGGCTCCAGATGTGAATACGGGCAGTAGAATTTAACATTTGCAGATGTGCATTGCTGATGATGTTGACAAGCACTGGAAAGCAATTTGTTACTTCCATGTGGCACATAAGTGTGAACCTGTATTTCTGACCCATAGGAAGACAAGAGACTGGCATTATAATTCACTGGAAGGAAAGATGTAGTGATAAATTAACAATTACATGCTTTTTGAAAGGAGGTAGAAAAAGCTTAGGACCACACCTGTAATGTTATTCCAGTTGGCTTCTCAGGCCCCTTCTGCGCCGACCTTATTTCAAATTATACCTTGGAATAGGGACCTGCCATTGGGACCGCCTACTGCAAGTTATAATCCAGAATAATTCCTAGTGCAGAAAGGACCTCAGTCTTCCTTCTTGTGACTCTAAGGGCGAATCCCCACAACAAGCTTATTTTGCTTTCCCTAAACCAAAATAATAGAACCGGATGCAAACGCGAATTTGCCTGTTCCCATTACTTTTACTTTTAACTTAATCGCATTCGATCCAGATTCTGAGGATCATACGTGGTGTACGTGACTCAAGGTGGGACTCAAGTGGCTACTTTTTAAAAGCCACTTTTTGGGGCTGCCCTGCCCTCTTCCTCCTGGCATGGACGCGCCACCCATAAGGGACCCCTTCACTGAGCCTAACTGGGTGGCTGGGTGGCTGCCACTTCCATGGATGGAGGAAAAATGGCAGCAGGCAGCCAGCCAGCAATTCTTTCCCCTCCTCTCCCCATTGCTCAGGGCACACAGCAGCAGCAGCAACTAAAGCATCTTTGCTTTAAACATTCACATTCAGCTGCTTTCCTCCCTTCCTTTCCCTTTCTAAAGTCAGAACTTTTAGAATTGCGCAAAATTGCAACATTGTTATCAGGTTGAAGTGGTAGCGCTGCTGTTAAGGGTGGATTTTTACACTGTAATCAATGTCTTTGGAAGCAAGCTTTTGGGAGAGGGAAACCCTAAACATGGATTCTCATCCCTTAAAATGGTACTGTCCACACAGTAAAAAATGTAAAACGTTTCAAGCACACGATCCGGAGTGAGACCTGTTGGAATCAGGATTGAGATTCACCATGCTTTGGGGTGGTTTAACACGGGAAAAGCGTGTTAAGCCAAACTGCCATGCGGACTCCGAGGATTGAAAACGTTTTGAATCCGAGATAAGGTTGCCGTGAAGACATGGCCTAAGGCAACTTTCACACAGACCCTTGGTACTGCATGTGCAAGGCTCTAAGCGAGTGCTGTCTGTTCAGTCCACATACCAAAGTGGTCTCTCTTAGGGGTTAAGGCTGGGTTCCTGTTCCTACTGCCACTATGCAAGCAAGAGCAAGTGGCTGCAAGTGTGGCCCAAGCCCTGGTACTGAATAATTTCTGTCATAACTATTAATAACAAATGAAAAATCTACAAATATGAATCCTGAAAACTGTCTTGCTCCTGGTAGAAGGGAGTGGGAGGCTGCAATGATGTCCAGAGGGCCTATTTCAGTGCTCCGTGGAGACTAAAACAAGTCAGCCTCACATGACCCCCATCCAGGTAGTCTAGAAGACAGGGACACGTCTTCTACAAGCCTCCAAGTTTTGAACTCGGTTGGCTTAGTTCTGTCAGTACATGTTGATGTTGAGATCTACCAGTAATCCCAGTCAGGGCCTCCCTGATCAGGATTACACTTCATTCAGCATGCTTGGAACCTACCAGTAAGGGCAGAATTTTAGATCTGCCACTTTTATATCCTCACAAGCTGAGAAATTTTTCCTTATCTACATTTTTTTTTTTAGATCATGAGAGTTTACCTTTCTTTCTCATGAAACCTTATATTGCAATGGTATGCTATGTTTGTCTTATCACATGGATGAGGCAACCAAATGTTCTGAATGGTAGGCATGGGAAAGACCTGGGCTCAGAAGGCTTGTAAGCCTCCTGAACCAATCATTTCCTTCCTACAGAAAGTCAGCCCAATAGATAGGAGAGCTGTACTAAGAATTTATCTTCCAAACTTTTTATCTGAGCTGAAAGACTACAGGGCCGTGAATTGTCCTATCATCAGGCAGTCTGATGCAATTTTCAAGCCACCATGCCCTTCCAAGTTTCTTCCAAACCAGTTAATCATAATAATAATAATACAAAATACTGGGCTTGACAAGTACCTTGGAAGGTACGGTGCCTGAAAACTGCATGATGACATCTCAAGACCCAACATGGCATTGTATAACCTCACCCTCTTCCACTCAGAGGAACGTCAAGAAGATAAACATCAAGAAGTGAAAGATGATCTGAGGTAATTGCTGGCTGAACCTTGTACATGCCAACTGATTGTCCTTTTTAGAAGGATCCATTTATGATGTTTCCTTGGAAAATGTCTTTTAGCCTGAGATTCCTGATTAGTTTGGTCCTGTGACCATCTGATACTGCAGGGTCACACAATCATAGATGGAAAAGATTCTGAGCAAAGACAGAATGCTGTGCGCATCTGTAAAAACGTATAATGTCTTTTTATAAGAACACTTAATTCCACAATTTACCTTGTTTGTCAGGGCTACTTTCATAGCTCCATTGTGTGCCAGTTGGTCACTGACATTCTTGCCTGAGACAACATCCACTAAGATATTCTGACTCTTCACTGCTTGGATAAAATGATCAATGCTTGCACCTGGTAGGAAAACAAAATAAATGGATTTTCCCCAAAAAAACTGAAGTACCAAAATTAAAAAGTATACAGGGTGTATACAATCTAGAGGAAAATTTAATAGAAAGTGATGAGAGGTGTGCACCATTCATGAAATCTGATGCAATTCTTTTTAAAATTCTTCAAAAGGAAAGCCAGCTAGCTTGATCTCCTTCAGAGGTTACAAGTTAGCAAAACTGGTGTTGTTGTTTCCTTTCTTCTCTTCAGTACTAAAATGTGTTAAAGGCCACGACTCCACTGAAGTGGCTGGAAGCAGCTGGAGGATGGTGCCTCCGTAGTTGTAGCCTCCTTTTGGTTCACTTCAGCTGGTCAACACATCACCTTGGCTCCATTGCTGTTGGGCCAGGATGCATTTAGAAGCTGCAACTTCAGCCTCTGAGGCTGCATTCCCATTCAAGAAAAAATTCTAGTCTTAAATCCAGATTAATTTAATCAGAACTGAGCTCCATTTTTTCCTATTCCCATTTATAGCTTTTGATGTGGATTTACAGGGGGAACCCCTCACCCCCTCTTTCACGTCATATCCTGACTTATAGGGTGAGGATCCAAACCCTGTAAGCCTATCCTCGATTAATACCCATAACCATGGGGAAGGGACGAAATAAAAATGGCCATTTATGCATCCTACCAGCAAAGCAGCTCCTCCAAGGAGACAATGTTACCAGGAAGGCAGCAGCTTTGCATAGAATCAGCTGAGCAAAAGGACAGACATCAAGGGCAAACCGATCCCTCTCTCTTTCAAATCAGATGTTCCCTGCATTCACTAAAGGAGTGAGGAGAGTGGGGTAGGGACAATCATGGTTCCTGTACTGGTTCAAAGAATGCAAAGGGGATTCTCCCTTCCTTCTTCTTTGCTTTGAATGAGCTGCTCAGCAGCCAACAAGGCTAAAAAAGGATTCCCTCTGCTAGTTGTCAGATTCTGCCTGCTGTTAAAATGTAATGTATCCCCTGTCATTACGGTGGCATTCACAAAATGAAAATCTATGTTCAAAGATCTGACGCTTTTTTTGATCTCCATACAGAAAAGACGAGGCGAACTCTAGCATGGCAGGAATGGCCCACACCATTCCAGTTTATCACAGAAACTGTTATACATCCAAGAAGTAATAAAATTTAGCTTAGCTTCCAAAATCAGACAAAATTGATAAGGGACAACATACTATTAAGGCTCTTAATCTTTACCTGTGTCATTGACGATAAGAAGCCCAGGTTTTCCATCAAAAGTCTGTTTTCCTTCCTCAAAATAAAGCCCAGGATGAAGCTGTTCAGAGTGTATGTTTCTCCAAAGATGAAACATTGTCATCTGAACTAGCACAGGTCCTAGAGCAACTGCAAATAGGAGCAATCTATAATGAAGAATATACACTGATGAAACACAGAAGGTTGGAAACACTTTAATAGTTGTATTATATTATTTACAAAGTTAGATAAGCAGTATGATGCTGCTGCTGAAGGTGATAATATAATGCTTGAATCTCTAAGAAGTTCGCTACAGACGATGCTCATGGAGCTTTGATAGCATATTAGGGGAAAACGCTGTGACCTATGTGTTACGTAATTATTTAGAATGCCTCATTAGCTCTCTCAGAAGGTAGCTTGTCCTTGATCACATTGTCAAGTCTGTTTGGATTCATGCTGAGAAAGGTCCTCAGTCCTGCAGAGATCTTTCTGCAGAATGTGCTCTGTGATTAACTGGGGCTTCTTGTGCTTGTGGATAGAGCCCTTGTATTTACATCTGTACAGAGACAGCACGTTACTTATAACGCGTGATCAACCATCACTGCAGAAACTAGGGTGATTCTACAGGTGCAGATAGGGTTCCAGGAACCTTTCGTGTGCATGCTGGTGCAGTCCAAGGGCAGAGTCACCAGTGTGTGAAAAGGAGGCTCCTCATATACCTGCTGATTCAGTATACTGGTTAGTGCAGAATCATTCTAGGACTCTGTTTACACCAAGGCCTGACCCTGACCCAAGGGCTGACCTCAGGCATTGCATGCCCTTGCATTGCCAGGCCAGAAGATCCTGAACACCAGAGTGCTTTATCATTCAATCAGTTGTTGAATGTGAAACTTTTTTTTAATGAAGAGCTCATACTGCTATGAAGCAAGGAGTTCCACCCACAATTATGTCAGTTAGAAGTCACTGGTAGAAAGTGACAGGCAGACCTCAGCACATGCCAGGGAGTGGTATACAGTGTACAGCCAAATGCAGAAATAAACAGAAATAAACCACCTCAACATTTTGTTTGAGATTATCTGTGTCATCATTACACTCTCAGAAAAAGGACATTCCTGGAAGTCCAATCAAACAAACCCACCTTAAAAAAAAATGGGAAAAAGTTGTCACTTACAGGGATCCCCAGACTTTCTCCCCACGCATAAGTCTTAAAAAGTGCATTCTGGCCACAGCACAAACTTGTTGCCGCCACAGTGGTATGCCTCTCAGTGTTGGCCTTGCCATGTCTGAGAGCAACAGCAGATCCTCCTCAGCCATGCCCATATCCTTCCTCCCCAATTCAGTTTGCTCAGTAGGAAGACCTCTGTAGTCTACGACAAAAATAAAAAAATAGTGGTTTTGCTTATCTTCTTTGTTCTAAATTACTATTCTCTCCCTGCTCATCCATCCATCCATCCATCCATCCATCCATCCATCCATCCATCCATCCATCCATCCATCCATCCATCCATCCATCCATCCATCCTGCCCTGTACCCAATGAAATCACTATAAATCACTAATTACTCCCTGTTTTTGAAATAGTCCTTCCTTCTTTGAAATACTATTGTAGATATCCTGATTTCACACTACTTTCTAGCTTATTTATATTCTTGCACGCAAATTTTACTAAATGTAACAAGGGTGACTTCTAGAAGCATTGTTATTAGGAACAATACTTTACCATTTTCTTCAAATGATTCCTTCTCCTCCAGTTTCAAGAAGACATCTTCCAAAGTGGTCATGGTAACTCCATAATTAAGAATTCCAAGGTTTGACTGGTGGTCCATATCACAGAATAGATCTGTAGGGCAGGATAAGAAAAACCTCACATACTTAGTTGCAATTGGTGGTGGTTCTAGTTTAAGATAGGCATTCCTAATATTCACAGCGTCTTCTGCAACTTCTTTTAAAAAATTATTCTGTAGTCTACGTAGCAATCTCAACAACAGTGTAGTTCTAGGTGATATCAATAATTTATTGTCACTTAGATTAATAATTACCTGAAAATTTATCCACATTTTCCAAGGGCAGTGTATAAATCAGCTCCTTGTCATGTTGTTCTGATATTTTGGTGGCAGGGATATGTTTCCTAACCAGGGATGTTGTTCTTTCAGAGTCAAAAGCCTCATTCATATGCATCCTGTTAGTATTAAAATGGATTCAGATAGACACCAAAGTCCAAATGTTGCACTTATTAAAATGTTTTCCAAATTTAATATCCAAGATCAGAGATCATGTCTAGCTTGCGTTAGAAGCACAGAATCACCACACTAAATTCATCCAAAGCAGCACTGAAAAATCAGAAACCCTTCACATATTGTGGATCTCCAGGTCTCCTGCCGCCTAGACAACATGATTTATTTATTTGCTTTATTTTTATCCCACATGTTATTTTCTAAAGGACTGTCAGAGTGACTCACAAACTATTATTGCTAGAGTTAGACTTTACTATAACTTTATTACCTCTATTGAACACAGCAGTTCAACATTTGGTTTCCCTACCTCTTCTTTGTCGATATCGTCATATTGTTTTCTTTCTCCGCAGAAGGAAATTATAGAGAGGACAGAAAACTGTATGAGACCATTTCATCACATTGTGTAAAGCTTAAGGAAACCTGAGATGGGATGCTTGTTTTTGGTAGCAAATTCATGAACAGGAAAGATTTTCTTCCTTTCTTAACCTGAAAGTCTCACACAACACGTGCCTTGTACAATATCAGTTAATTCCTGTGGATACATAATGGGTGCATTCCCACCAACAGGTCAATCCATAGCGAACCCAGATTAGATCCGGAGTAATCCAGGTTCTGCTGCAGGTTAGGAGTAGAGGCTGGGAAGAGCACCGACCACACATCGGGCTGTTCCCTAACAGAACCTGCAGGTGCGCACAAGCCCACCTGCGAGTGGCTGCCTGCCTCCTCCTCCTTGCCTGCCTTCTTTTCTTTTTCCTCCCCGTTTCAACAGGGAAGAAAATGTGAATCAAACACACACAAAAATTTCTAGACCAGCTTAACCACACAATGCAGATGATGTTGTTCTCGTCCAAATACTGCAATGATCCAGATCCCATTTAAGGGGACTCAAGGCAGCTGACAAAGCTTCTGTTCTTCTCCCCACAACAGAACACCTTGTGAGATGGGTGGGGCGGTGAGACCTCAGAAGAGAACCATGACCAGCCCAAAGTCACCCAGCTGGCTTCATGGGGGAGGGGGGAAATCAAAGCCAGCTCCTTGACCACTAGACCAAACTGGCTCACAAACTGACAAGAACATACTTGTTGTTTCTTTGCTGTATTTATGCAGTTGCTTGGTAACTAGAGTTATAATGCTCATTAACTAAACGTATAATAAATATTTGTGATTGTATATGAGGTATTCCAAACAAGAAATAACACAAAACTGCATAATCTACTGTACCTTAAATGATAGCCAATGCCCCATTTTTTCTTCAAGAACAAAGATGAGCCCACACATACCAGCTTTCCATGTGAGATAAATGCTTTCCGGTCTAGGGGGAAAAAAGAATAAAAAGCCTTATTTAAGATACAATATTCAGTAGATAAATTACCATATAGAACAGTGGTTCCCAAAGTTGTCTGGGCTACGACCCATCTAATATAAGTTAACCAACTCGGGACCCACCTCTAGGAAATTTAACCGTTACCAATATGAAGAAAGGACTTTTCAAATAACAAAGTTTTAATACAATTTTTTTATTACTTAATTCTACAGGCAGGGCCCACTCAATATTCGCTCGCGACCCACCAGTGGGTCCCGACCCATAGTTTGGGAAACCCTGATATAGAAAAAACTATAGTGAAAAATATACTTTAGTGTTCAGAAAAGAAAATGCATTCAAGATACAGACTGGAGGTATTTACTGATCATGTTTACAGAGATTACCATTGTGCTGTTGTTGTTTGGCACAGTGAAGGTGGCTTAGAAGCTGACTTCCGCAGCATCCCACTGTTCTTAATATGTGATCTGGCTTGTGAAGTTGGGTGTGGGACTTGCCTGTCTCTAATATTCTGCATTGTGACAGCCTGAACACTCAGGATAACTGAAGTTTGAGATCTGTTTAAATAACTTTCATCCTGGAGCAATCGAGTAATGGCTTGCTAGAAGCAAACCTGGAGTAGTGGTACATATGCATGCACAAGTTATAGCCACTTCTGGGGTCAGATCCCACCCAGCTAACATTGCTGCTACATGTAGAAGTAGCCCGTTAAAAAGCCATATAAAAGCCTTGGGAAGATCAGAAACACAATATGGTTCCTCTCAGACATTAGGGACCTTTTAGCACTTGGGATTGTTCTGGGATAACTCCTGGAACAAGACCTTGTCATCTGCAAAGCACAGATGGCCCCCACACCCATCACATTTCATTCACATTGGATGAAATGTGGAATGGACATGCTTCAATACTGAAATCACCTCAAGGTTAGTATGCTGAGGCTTTTTCACCTTCTTTTTTACAGGCATTATATGGATAGATTTTTTTATTTTTTTATTTTTTAAAGAGAACTTTGTGTTCAAGCCAACTCGCTATCTGCCTAAACGATTTATCACCAGGATCACTGACCATGATAAAGTATTAATGAACAAGATATTACAACAAGTGCCAGAAACAGAGGGCAGAAATACAAGATATGGGTACTAAGAAGATAATAAAGATGGAGAAGTACTGACAAGTAAGTGCTCTTGCTTGGGGATTGATCTTCCCTCAATAATATTATTGAAGGATATTACCCCAGTATCCCAGAGCTGTGTTGGGACGGCTACAGACACATGTCAATCCCAACACAGCTCTGGATAATACTGGGTTTTGCATCCTCTCTGGAGGCAACCAAAAACAGTCTTTTATGGAGTGTAGGCATCAAAAGCTCTGAAGAAACATATCCTACCCTATTTCTCTTTCTGCTTAAACTCTGTAAACAGTTTTATCAGAAGAAACCCTACCCACCAAACCGCCAGATTAGTATATTGAATCTGATACATATGAAGTTACCTCTGCATGTAACTTCAGTGGCATTCTTACCAGCAAGAATATCAGCTTCATCCATGATCTGAGTAGTGAACAAAGTTGCACACCCTGCTTTGCGCTCATTCAGGAGGGCCCACACTTGGTGCCTGGAATAAGGATCAAGGTCTGCAGTTGGCTCATCTAACAGTAAGACCTACAGGCAGGAAGGGGATTGCATTTTAGCAAATATTCAAAACAGCCCCTCAGCACTGTAAAAATACATACAGAAGTGGGCTTAAACCAATTATTCTCCTTGGATTATATCAGGAATACTGCTCATAACTGTGGCACTCGTAGGATATGGATATAGTCCTAGGAGATGGAGGCAATATCCTGTAACATTACTATTATAGGAACTCCAGCAATGATGCTGGGTTTCCCATAATAGCAATTGCTTAACTCCACCTACCAGCTCCTTTCATGCTTGTGTTTTTCATGCATTTGATTGACATCTGGGAATTCGCAAGAGGAACAATAATGAAAGGAGAGGCCGATGGAGGTAAAGTCTGAGAGGAGTTCAGGCAATTGCAGGATCTTCTTTAGATCCTGCAATTGCTTCCTGCCATGTGGCTGCAGCCTAAGATAGACCGCCTTTTGCATGGGTTATTCTCACTTGCTGGGCTACTAAGAGGAATATATTGTTCTCCAGCTGTCCTCGAACAAGGCCATCCATGCTTGTTTAAGCTTTGGAGCCTTTTGCGATGGCTCCAATGGCCAGGAACAAAAATTCCTGGGAAGACCAGTGGTACTTACCCATGCCAGTCCTAACTTTCCTGCCTATCAGCCTCACAGAATGTCCTTTGTTTCTATATTGTATGATAGTGTGTGTGTGTGGGGGGGGGAATCAATGATATCATCCTCTTAAATGCAATCTTCCAAAGCTGAATAGGCATGTTTCCTCAGAAGTAGGGATGTGCATGAATATTTGTACTATTTGTTATTCATACAAATTTGCATGAATTCAGATGCTCGTAAATGAATCAAATGTCCGACATTTGTTTTAACGGTATGGATACATACACATCCTGTGTGTATCTGTACGCATCCTGTATATATCTGTACTTATCTATACTGATATATATGGGATGCATACAGGGAGCATATGGGATGTGTATGGAATGCATATCATCAAATACTAATCTGTACATATTGAGTATTTGAACGAATATGCACAAATAGATTCATATCAAATTGAATGTCCAGACATTTGGAATTGCACATTTGTACAAATATGAACATTGGGACATTTGATTTGTTATGAATCAAATCCTGAAAATCACATTTGTGCACATCCCTACACAAGAGGAGTGTAATCCAGCTACATTTGGCTGGATCTCACCAGAGTGGATGTAAGAACAAGACTAAGGACTTTTGTTTACTTATCTGCCTCTGATTCAGCTAACTATCTGAAACTGGTATGGATTGCTTTGCACCAGAACAAGGTTGTGTACTGATTTAGATTATCCTCTGTCTGGTGCAGATGGAGCATACTAACAGGAGATGTGACCTCTCTAATCTGCACTATCATGATATATTTATTTAATGTATGATATATTACTTTGCATTGAGTAATTTATTAGAAAGGTGGTATACAAATACTGTATATTCTGGTGTATAAGAATACTTTTTAACCCAGGAAAATCTTCTCAAAAGTCGGGGGTCGTCTTATACGCTGGGTGTTGTCATCTTATACAGCGAGTATATCCCAAATTCTATATTTTAACTGGAAAAGTTGGGGGTCGTCTTATACGCCCAGTCATCTTGTACGCCGGAATATATAGTAAACTGAATGAATGAAAGAATGAATAAATGAATGCAGAAGGGAGACCTCTGGACTTCTTTTTAACCAGTCTAACAGGAAGTTGGAAAGACCTTGAGAGAGATCCACTGGATTAATGAAAGGAGACATAATGCAACATGCAGCTGCCCTGCTTTGAAAAATCATTATTTTACCTGTGGGTCTCCTAAGAAAGTAATCCCAAGGGTTAATTTTCGTTTCTGCCCACCACTTAAACGATTAGCTTGGGTGTTTTGAATGGGTTCAATATCCAAAAGAGAGATTAGATTTTTCACCTAGAAGAAAAATAATTTCAAATTTCAGCCACTGGGATGTAGGATTTTTTTTTAATGTCATTCATCATTGGTTATGCCTCTGACACGCTACTGCTGGTACATAATTAAACAATTTTGGAAAGTCTCATGATACACAGGCCGCATCCCCATTACAACCTTATTTTGATTTCAAACCATTTTCAATCCTGGCAGACCCCATGTCAGTTTGGCTTAACACGCTTTCCACGTGTTAAATCTCCCCAAAGCGTTGTAAATGTTAATCCTCATTTCAACAGGTCTCACTCCGGTTTGTGTGCTTGAAACGTTTTACATTTTTTACTGTGGGGACTGTAGGGTGTTAAGGGATGAGAATCCATGTTTAGGGTTTCCCTCCACCAATAGCTTGCTTCCAAAGAGAGTGTTTTCACTGAAAAAATACACCCCTCAAAACAGCCACTATAAAAATCCACTCCTTAAAGCAGCTGCTACACTGTAGCAATGAGAATCCGTGTTTAGGGTTTCCCTCCCTCAATAGCTTGCTTCCAAAGATAGTGATTTCATTGAAATAATCCACCCCACAAAACAGCCACTATAAAAATCCACTCCTTACACTGTAGTGATCTAGCCACTTCACACCTTATAACAATGTTGCAAATTTGCGCAATTCTGAAAGTTCTGACCTTTAGAAAGGGGAAGGAAAGAAAAGCCCTGGAGGTTCTGTTTTAAAGGCTGTGGCTGTGAAGGGGGCTTGAGTTGCTGCTGCTGCTGCTGTGTGCCCTGGGAAATGGGGAGAGGAGGGGAAAGAATTGCTGGCTGCCCATGCCGTTTTTCATCCATCCAGGCCAGCAGCAGCCACCCAGCCACCCAGCTAGGCTCCCTGAAGGGGTCCCTTATGGGTGGTGCATTCATACCAGGATAAAGAGGCCAGGGCAGCCCAGAAAAGCAGCTTTTAAAAAGTAGCCACTTGAGTCCCCCCCTTGAGTCACGTACGCCACATATGGTCCTCAGAATCTGGATCGAACGCGATTAAGCTGAAAGTAATGGGAACACGCAAATTCATGTTTGCATCCGGTTCTATTATTTCGGTTTAAGGAAACTGGATTAAGCTTATAATGGGGATGCGCCCACAGAGTACCCACATTTAGTCATATACTCTTACATTGAAGACATGGTGTCTTTTTCTCTGACATTCTGATTGTATCCACCACCAATTTTGCTGTTGTTTTTAAATAACTCAAAAATAATTTAGAAATGGAAGCATCCACATGCTAGCACCTTAGTCCACATGCATTTTCTGGTCTTTAATGTGGATTAGAGGTGGGATGGAAACACTAGCTGCTACATGCTACTGTCTCTAAGTTCCTTTGAGCTATTTTTCAAAATGGGTACAGATTCACATAGGTTCACAGAGCACTTCAGACTTAAAGTGTTTTCTTTGCATCCAAAGGGTGGCAAGTAATCCCAGAAGCCTTGCCAATCAGATGCTATCTCCAGAGACTCAGGGAATATTACCCACTAATGACCTTTTCTCTGCAGGACCAAGCCCAAACCAATCAGTTTCTGGAGACCAGGCACTCCAGCCCACGCCAACAAAGGCAGAAAATGAGAATACAGGAGAAGGTTCAAAGTAGATTGGTGGTGAAATATTTTCAGCAGCATGATCCAGATGAATGCAACACTCTAGTCTTCTGCTACAGATATTCTGATCACCAGCACCCAAAGTGTGAATGGTCAGTTTTGACCCACCTAGATTGCCATGAGAATGACTACAGCAACATGATGTAGCATACATTTGTACAGCTGCAGCCATCCACCCCACCCCACACTGTCCACATGCAATGTTTGCACAGGAAGAAAGTATGAACATTGTGTCTGGGATCTCACCAGGATTGAAGACATTCCTGCATCCTCCAGACAAAATGTTGACAGAGCATCCTGGAGTGTGCAGGAGCATTCCCAACAGGTAAGTGCAAACAGGCCCTAAGATCCAATTTGGTTTTAGTTTTTTCTTTTTATTTGCAAGTCTCTCATAGACCATCTTGTTATAACTTTCCAAAATTTATTTCTTTTGCCTTTTTAAAGGCAATAAACCCAAGACACGTGCTTATTGAAAAAGACGCAGAGCATCAACATGTGTGTAAAATAACTTCTTAAATTCCTACCTCATTTTCTAGATTACCGGGAGGAACTCCCTTTATTTTAGCAAATACTTGTAAATTTTCTTTTACTGTTAAAAATTCAAACTGAATGTTGAACTGGGGGCACACAGCAGTAATTTCCCTGATTTGTTTCATATCATCCCTTTCAGAAATATTATGGTTGAATATGGTTGCTGAACCTGTAGACACAAGCGAAAAAGAAGGTATGGTCACTTTTAGACTTATATGGGTTATTTTCTGTTTTTCAAGAGTTGCCTCCAACTCTAGCTATGGCTATTTGGAAGTACAAATCATGGCAGTGAAAAATAAAAAGCCCCAATTCATCCAGTCCATAATTATGCCATGATAGCTTTTCTCGTGATGGTTATAGCTGACTGGAGTTGTGATTCAGAATAACCAGAGCTTAGGAGGTAGACGAATATAGCTTGCTGCTAACACCCGCTGGCTGCGATAGAGGATTATACAAGGCTATTGTGTACAAGATAATCAAGACAGCCAAACCCTAGAGATGTGCATGAATCTTCATGTGTGTGTGTTCAAATAGAATAAAATGTGAGGAAATTCACATTCATATGAATAGAGCCCCTTTGATTGTGTTAGGATTTGAATTTGCTATGAATATTCTTCAAATGATAGTTGAATCACATTCGAATCCCTGCTGCCAGTCACACCTATGAATCGACTCTGAATGCTTTAAATCCACTGTAAATTCACTTTGACTCCACTCTGGCTTCACTCTTGATCTGCTGCAGATGTGACTGGGCAACCACTTTGTTCGCGAAGATAATGAAGCTTCAGATGAATGCACAAAAGTGTTTGCTTTGCATTCAAAAGTCAATCTTAAACTGTAGCCAACATTTGATTCCATTTCATATGTACAAATTTGAATGAATTCGTATGAATTTTGAATGTGGTGAATATTTATACACATCCTTAGTAAGCACATGAAGGTCTGCCCACTTAAGTACTGATTGTGGGCTTCCCAGTTGGTGTCTGTGGAAGAGAAGATGCTACATGGATTGATTTGCAGCATGTGTATTAGTATTATCTCCTGTTCTATTTGGGACTGGGCTGACAGTATTCTTTGTTGTAAAGCCTTGGTTCTTACCATCAGATGGTTTGGAAAGTCCACTGAGAATGTTTAGCAGTGTCGTCTTCCCAGCTCCATTGTGACCAAGTACTGCAGTGATCTGGCCCTCATAGATGTTCAAGGACAAACCTATTAGAAAAGAAATTATGCTAGTCTTAAAAGTAGCAAAGAATACTGAAGCTCCAAATCACCCAAGAAAAGAATATTTCATATACTTAAAAAGAAAGATTTGATATGTTTAGAATAATTCCATATAATTCAGAAACTTTAAGGTTTCAGGGTGAATTTTGAAAATAATATTTTTAATTGCTAAAGTGTGGAATGGCATCCTAGTTGCTGCTTCAATTCTTTTCAGTCTCTTCCCTCAAAAATGATTATGGAAAAGTAGTTGCACTTAAAGTTAATGAAAGAAAGACAAATATTTTGACAAAAAATATGAAGGAACAAGAACGGAAAGAATTATTCATGTAATTAAGTTTTCAACCTTAATTACATTTATAACACTGTTTGCAACTCCCTGTGTATTCTGGACCAGATTTGTTTCAATTTTGGACAAGTCCACCACACATGATACATTGTACCTGATTTATTTTTACATTTCCAGCATTTGTAGGGAACTTCAGCATACATTTTTGACAGCTTATACAGAGTCAAATACCATATATGCATCATTTTATCAAACTTTCTTTCAAGGCATAACATTTTGCAAACTTCAAATATTTTACTCATATTTCCTCCCCTTGTTCCAAGTTTATATTATATCCAAACTTTCTAGCTCATGTCACTATATGTTCTTTCTAGCTCATGTCACTATATGATAGATGACAGTCTGGACACCAAGATCAGCCCAGCAGTCCTGAGGGACGCTTGCACTGATTGAAGGGTGCCGATCCGACCAGTTCGGAGAAAAGAAGACTCCAAAGAAGAAGAAACTTTGGAAAGCAGTACATTAGCAGTACAGCAAAAACCTGAAGAAGGAAACAGGAAGTCATAATTTGATTCTTAATATTGTATATTTTATTTTGAGGAAATACTTTTTTTTTAATGAAGGATTTTGTCATGAAAGTTCCTCTAACCCTTGGCTTTACATTGAATTCTATTGTTCCCATAATGTGAGTTCTCAGAAAGATACATTTTTTCTAGAATCTTCGTGTTTTATGAGGATCTAGTGCATAGTTAAACAATGGAATTCATACTGTATATTATTACCAATATTTTGGATGGCTTTATAAAAGGTTTGGACAATATCTTGGAGATAGGGCTATCAATGGCTATTAGTCTTAATGACTGTGTGATTACATCTGATATTGGAGGATGTATACTTTTAAAAAACAGCTTCTGGGAGATTGTGAGCAGGGCAAGTGGTCTGTTGTGTTCATGCTCTGCTTAGGGTTTTCTGTGTGTAACTGTAAGAAAGCAACTAGATTAATAGGCCACTGATTGTGTCAAGCAAGGCACTTTTTATCTTATGGTCTTAACTTCAGAAAGCTTGTTTTACAGAAAGAAAAGGAAAAGATAACACACCTCTCAAAGCCTCTGTTTTCCTATTCTTCACCTTATAAGTCTTTTGAATATTATTTATTCTGAAAGAATGAGAAGCAATTAATTATTACTATTGTACATTTTGAATTTTAATCAGTTGTTCTCTAAACCAAGAGTCCAGCTACACAGCATGTTCCTGAAGTGCTGTGGGCCAAGAAAATGCCTTGTTCTGTTTCAGAAATATTTTATTGCCATTTCTGCACTTGGAATTAGAACAGCCTAAAAAGGGCTTCAGATGCTCCATCCTCTTCTAGAATGTTATATCTCAAGAGGACAGTGTGTTGACCATACTAGGGCCCCCCAAAAGCTCCCTGGTCCAGTAGATCAGTAGAACAATTTAAACAGTCTACTGATATACTAGCAGCTGGTAAACTAAGGAAGGCATATGCCTTAGTGGTCCAATTTACCATAGGGAACCCATTTCAATGATGCAATAAGGAGTGATGCTAAAATGGGTCCCTTGAGGGCTCTGAAACCAGGAACAGTTGAAACACTAGACTGGAACCATTGACAAGATGCACTCTTCATCAAAATGGGAGGCTGTGACTTTTACAAATGTATCTCACACATTTCCTTCAAGGACAAAAAAGATCCAATAGGCTCAATGATGTTGAATTAAAAATCTTTTCAGGACTTAATCTGATGGGGAAATCACTACCAAATGAGTTTAGGATCTGTTCCTTCTAAGTTAAATATTCTATACTTCTCTTGTATTGCATAGCAATAAGGATGAGAACAGTAGGGAACATCTTGATCTCAAGCACCCCATTCTGCCATTCAGATCTGGGAATTACAAGGAAAGTTATAGAAAATGCAACACAAATTCCAATCACAGAGGCATGCATTTCAGGGCATCAGTCCCAGTGTCTACTTCTACAGCTTTGCTGACTCCAAACTATTACTAGATTCTAATCTTAGTTCAGCAGATTGTTTTAAAAAATGATATGTGAGAGATTATCTCTTTGTTTTAAGCTTGTGAAAACTTGAATTATTTTGACTGTTGTGGTGATTTAATACCTTCTGCATGGTCCATTTGAACTATTCCAGTAGGGGTCTGAATGCCAATCTATGCCTCTCCCACAGATGAGTATGGATTCAGTACCTGGTAGTGATCTATTTGGTGAGTAGTTAAAATTGCTTTACAAACAGAATGCAAGCCAGGTTTACTCCTGTCACACCTGAGCACAAAGATAGTAGTGGCAGAAACAACCTACAGCCTAGTCCAGAGCCTGGAGTTATTTCACTATGAACCAGGAGTACCCCCATTTCCTTAGCATTTCTGGAGTCTGGTGAAATGTTGCCTGCATGTTACTTTGAAGTGGGGAAACATATGTTTCCAGGGTCTTTTCTGCACTTGGAATTCTGGAATATATCTTGGGATAAGAGTCTATTGTCCACATGCTAAACCAGACTATGGCAGGCCTGGCCTATTCTGCTTGAGCCTGCAGGCAGCAGGCCCCTATTCTGTGATATATTCCAGAATAAGGCTAGGTGCAGAAAGGTTGTGGTTTCAAAGTTAAGCCAAGTCAGGCCATGCATCCAAGTAGAATGGCATCCTGTTCCTCTCAACCTTCATCGTGGGCCAGAGAAAGCCTGGCACACAGGTGAATCTTGCCTCTGAGTAGGAGAAAGCTATTGAACATAGTACATCAAAGAATTGCTAAAAATTCTTTACCTAATAACCTCTTTTCCATCAAATTCAGGAGGAACAGGCTCAGCATTGTCACTGAAGATACTTCCATGGTTTGTTTCAACACAATGATAGTTACTTTTTGATTTGAACCAGTAGGACTTCTTCATGAAAAACAAGGGATGATACGGAACTCCATATTTGTCTAAGAACAATACATAGATATGTATTTATTTACTCTCAAACAGATCATAGCCCCACATCTAACTGTGTGACTTTTAATCACCCTCATATGTCATTAATATGTTTGAATTAACTCTTAGCTTCTTTCTTTAGTACAAAGACCTACACAGAGCTCCCTTTTGCTCTTTCTACTGTGGTCTTAAACTCTGTTCAGCTATCATTTGCTTCATGGTCCTTTCTTCATCCCCTGTTCCCCATCCCTCAATATTTTAAAGCACAGGCTATGGCCACATGTGATCACACAGAATGGGCACCTAGATTATTGTTCATTCATATAACTATTTTATGCTATAATTGCATCCACTTTTTGATATGCTCACCTTATCCAGATGAATTGTTCAAGACCTATTTTGACTAGTCACTCTGATAGCTGGCAATTTGAAAGAGGTGGAAGTAGGATACAGAAATGCAATAGGCAAAGGATTAATTACAATATGCTTACCAGGCACAATCTTGTCAAAATAAATGGCCAGGAGCATATATAAAACACCATCAAAAAGCAGAACATATACATATGATTCATACATTAGGTTAGAAAAAAAGAAGTCTTTTCCATATCTTTGAAAATGGAAAGCCTGCAAGAAAAAGAAAAGTTTGATTTCCTATGACAAAGGGGAATGACAACGGTTTGAAGTAATGCATAGCATAGTATCTTAATCTAGATTTAGATCCCTTCTGCACTTACATCTGTTCTGGATGAAATGGCAGTGCAGTCTTCTTCTAAGCCTTTTTTTCCTGCACGATCATACAAACAAAGACACCCTGCCCCATCTGCTACATAGTAGACAGAATATGTTCCAGATCAGGAGGTGTAAAATGGCCTCCTGGCCTGCTTCTTGACCAGCTGCCTTGACCAGTGCACTTCGGCTAGGACAGTCTGGGATGCTTACCCTATTCACACGTAGGCAGGAAAAGAACGTGTCTACACGTGTTCCTACCTGCCTACATGTGAAAGGAGAAAACATCCCAGAGTGTCTTAGCCTGAAAAGACCAGCTCAGAGGCGGGATGCCCCTCCCAGGCCTGTTTGCCATTGGGTGACCAAAGATCCAGGAGTGGGCAGGCCTGGCAGGCCCCTTCCCTGGGTTCCTGCACATTGTAGGGGACTGGATTAGGTCCCCTATAGCTGGCATGACCCCCCCAGTCACCCCCCAACCCCCCTGGCCCAGGGACATGCATGCATGTGCACCTACCTGCTGGCTGTCCTGGGTCCAAGTGACCCGGCTCAGCCAGCGTCAATCTGTGCATGCATGCAGTGCTGCCTCTGGTTAGCCAGTCCACCCACATGTGCCGGGTGGCCAGTCAGAGGCTGTGCTGCACACACATACACCGCGATGCCAGCTGAGCTGGGTCACTCGGATCCAGGACAGTCAGCAGGTAGGTGCATTTGTGTGCGTGTCTCTGCGCCACGGGGTAGGTGGGTGGTGGTCCTGAGGGCCATCTGTGGGGCTGAGCTACTTAGATCTAGACAGCTCAGCCCTGCAGAGGTCGATGATCTGCCCCAGTGAGCCAGGGGATGTGGGATCCCTCAGTAGACTGGCTGTAGCCATTCAGCGCTTCGGTTAGAGCCAGTCTACCAAGGGACTCCACATCCTCCAGCCCATTGGCCTTAGTGCCCATCCTGGAAAGGGGGGAGGGGAGGCCGAACTGGGTGTCTCCCTGACTCCTGCAGTTGGGACTGTAGGAGCCAGGACTGAGCCACCCTTCTCCCCATGCACATGTTCACTCACCTTGCGGGGGGCAGGGCACGATTTGCTGCGGTCTGCACAAGTGTGTGAGCTCCTGGCAGACGGGACTCCCAGTAGACATATACTGCAGCTGTCAGGGAGGGAGGCATGCGAATGCTTTCCTCCCTGGACGTGCGGAGATGGCCGGAACACGCTGGGCTGCGTGTAGAGCACAATTAAGTTCTCTCGATGTAGAACACATGGAGGGCTGAGGCAGTTCTGAATGTCCTCCATGCACTCCAAAAGGCCTGATGTGAAAAGGCCTCATAATACCAGTAGACCTCAATAATGAGTTCTACCAGCCTAGCAGGGTAGAGGAGCCAATTTCCATGTTCTATTCGAGCTGACAACATTCGTATGTGTCCATATGCATTCATACACATCCGTAGGCATCCTGTTTTAATCCTGTATGCATTCTATTTTCGTACCATATGTATCTATACAAATACGTATGGATACAAATAAGATATGTACAGATACGTATGTACAGATACACATACAAATGTATGAATAATTTGTATGGATAATTCAAAATATTCAAATTCGCATGTTAAAAAATGAATGTACAGACATCCAATTCAAATTCAAATATCCAAATTGAAACGAATTTGATCGAATTTCAAATGTGTTGAATATTCTTGCACATCCCTACAACATACTAAGGCTGTTGGGAACCCATTTTGACTCAGTGCCTTGTTGAACTATCAGAATGAGTCACCCTGATCACTGGAGCTTTTGAACACTGGCTCCAAAGCTTGCATGAGGTAATGTGGTGCTGCTGGTGGTAAGATCCAGGTCAGGAGACTGTGTGATCTGGACCGGTTGATCTGAATTGTGCAAAGTAAATTTCAAAAGTAAATTTCTGTGCAATACAATACAAAAACAAAGGACTGTACAAAACATCACTTACTATCCTTAGACAGATTTCTGTGCAAGGATAACAGAAAGAAAAGAAATAAAATTTTCATGCATTGATGATAATTAAGGATGTGCACAAAGCCAATGTGAACTGAATATGGGAATATTTGCCTCTGACTGAATCCCAAACGTGTGGGCGTTCAGCTTTGTGCATGAATATCTCATGAATATTCATGAATGAAGGGAAACCCCCAAGTTCACCCTTCCTGTTCCCTCACCTGCCACCACCACATGCTGCTCACTGTTCGGAGCCAGATTGTTGCAATCCCTGGATGGGAAGCTGCATGCACTTACCAAGAAGGGCTGTTTTGGTTTCCAATCAAAGTCAAAACGATGGCAGATAATGCAACCACAGCCTCTGTATATGTAATGGAGTGTACTGGAGTGGAATGGGCAGCTGCGGTGGCATTTCCAGGCCCATTTCAGCGCTGTTTGGAAGCTGAAACAGGCCTTCTGGTTGTGCACATGCAGCTTCCATCTGAGGATCACTATCCCTGGATGGGAAGCTGCACACGCAAACCTTGGAGGACTGTTTAGGCTTCTGAACAGTGCTGAAATGATGGCAGACGATGTGAACATGGCTTCTGTATGAGTAAGGGAGCATGACAGAATGGAACAGGGGGGCATGGTAGCATCTCTGGACCAATTCTGGCACTGCTTGGAAGCCCAAACAGGTCTTCTGGGTATCTGAGTGTAGCTTCCTATATCCAGGGAATCATGCGATGGTGGTGGGAGCTGCGTGTGCAGACCAGGAAGGCCTGCTTGGTGGTGGTGGTAGCGGTGGCATGGCTAAAGGTAAAGGGGGACAGATCCAGTCTAAATTGAAGCTTCAGTGAAACTTCAATGGATGCTGGATCCGTCTGATTCTCAGAGAAATGGGGCTTATATATGTAGGCCCCTTTCGATTTGTCTACAAATGTCAAAATATTGTACGAATTCATATGAATTCCAAATGTGCCAAATATGTATTCACATCCCTAATGATAATTGGTTTCTCTGTTCACTATCATAACTGAATAAAAGAGAACATATTACCATTGCAAGTCCAGCACCAAAAGGGAAAGGAGAGAATAAGCTGAAAATCCATCCCCAAGCTGTTGGAGTCTTATTGAATAATTCAGCAATGCTGAGTGTTCCGAAACAAAAAATGAGCAAGATGACAACAAAGCAAGTGGACTTTGGTTTCTTTAAGAGAGAACTGATCATGAAACAGAAGCATATCTGAAAAAGAAGATAGTATAAGATTAATAGTATAAGATTCCATTACCAGCCAAAACAATACAACTAGAATTTAGTATGACATATATTCCACAAGTTACTATTATAACATTTTCCTATAAGAGAATGTGTGCATACAAAGTTGATAAAGATTACTGCAAGCCTACATTTGCACCAGCATGCAGATGGCAGGCCTCTATTAGGAGATACGAGTGCAGAAAGGGTTCGCTTGTTTTTAGCATGTTCATTTTATACTTTTTAAACTTACTATAACTCACCCTAAGACCTTCAGGTATAGGATGGGATATAAATGCAAATAACTAAATAAAATCCAGTCCAGATTATTTTCTTTCACATTCCTACAGGAAACAGGAAAGGTAGTATATCTGTGAACCGCCATCTTGTTTGGATCAGCTCAGGAGCAGGAAAACCTGGTTGCATGGTAAGTAAATGTGACAGGATTTTCAAAACATTTTCAGGGCAAAATATATTTTATAGTCTTGCTCTCTTAATAACTGCAGATTCTGTTGTGACAACTAGAGTATTATCAGTTTAGAGTTTATGGGGCCAATTTTAGCTATTGGGACAATTTTGGACAAGAATTGCCCTGTTAGTTTATTTTAATCTTGTTTTAAGTTTTGCTAGCAATTATTGATAGTTAAATCCTATTTGGCAAAGAATATTTAAATTATTTATTTTTTAAAGGCCTACAAAATCTGATATGTGAAATAAATGCTTTGCAAAATATTAGGGATGTGCACATTTTTTTTTCAGGTTTGATTCATATCGGATCAAATGTGAGGAAATTCATATTTGTTTTAATAGACCCCCTTCAAATGTGGTAGGATTCAAATTTGGTAGAAATGGTCAATACGAATCTGATTCAAATCCTGTTGCTGTCATGCCTACAAATCCCCCATGAATGCCCTATGTATCTGCTCTGAACATGTCAAATCCACTCTGAATCTGTTCTGGATCCACTGCAGATGTGACTGGGCAGCTGCTTTCCCACCTCCCCAGTTCACAAATGTAACAAAACTTTGCACAAATGTATTGAAACATTCTATTCATATTCAAAGGTCAATCTTCAGTTGTGCCAACATTCAATTCAGATCTGAATGCCTGAATTTGGATGAATTGGTATGAATTTCAAATGTGATGAATATTTTGGCACATTGCTACAAAATATATGAGGATGAGTGAAAAGTTATTCAATACACTTTGTCCATCTGTCAACAAGCTTTCATATTTCCTCTTTAAAACCTGTTTTGGCGGTGCCTTGAGCCACAGATGCACCACTGTCTTCACCTCTTCATCAGACATGAATCTTCATCCTCATGGGGCTTCTTTCAGGGGACCAAACAAGTGACAGTCTGATGATGCAAGATCAGGTCTATAGAAAGGATGCTTTAACTTCTCAAAATGAAGTGTTTGGAGAGTGACAACAGTATGGACAGTGGTGTGCAGACATATATTGTCATGGAACAACATAATGCCCTTGAATAGCAGTCCTTTGCATTTTGTCCAAATTTTAGGCTTCAGCTCTTCAGGATTTCCCAATGCAAACCAAAAAGTAGGCAGACATTGCTTCCTGTACCACAGACACAAACAGACTTATATAACATGTCCACAGTTACACAGCAGTTACTGGGGAGATAGTGACCTCATGTGGAAAGTGTTGTTAAGACAGTATGGCCAACTGACCTTTAACTGGAGCGCAGATGGTTTGTGATTCCACAGTTACCAGCCTCTCTGCCAAGCCATGCCAAATATGCTTTCCTTTGAAATATAAGCATGTCCCAAGGGTGGAAAAATTCCAATAAAGCATTTTACTTGGTTCCTACCATTCCTTAGGGATGTGCACAAATGTTTTTTGGCATTCAATTAAAAAAGGATCGAATGTTCAAAAATTAGTATTCATACAAATAGAACACATTTGAATGTGTTAAAATTCTATATGATGTGGATCTATTAATATATATTCATACAAACATTTGATACGTATCTGCTATGAACAGATACATATCTGCTACGATAGATATGTATCAGTACATGAACAGATACGTATCTGCTATAAACAGATACATATCTGATATGTTTTCCCAGCTTAACGGATGTCCAAGCTATTCATATGAATGTCCAGAAGCATTTCTATTGGTTCAAATGTTAGCATATGAATATTGTAACATTCAAGTTTGAATGTCCAAATTCAGCCAAATTCAGCCCTACCCTTCCTCTTTTCATTTCTAAGCAAAATCAATACTTAAGTTCTCCGGAGAAGGGAGTTAAGCAGTTAAGCAGGGAACTGGACAAGCAAAGCAGTGAGATTAGCCTATCAATGGCAGTCCAGCGTAGAAGAAATGTTTTTGACCACTGAGTGATAAGAGTTCCTCAGGTCGAGATGCCTGACAAATTAAGTTTCTCTTATGTTGTTGTAATGCATGAAAGTTCTCTACTTCCATCCTTCTCAGGTTTCTGTCTTTTCCTCATTTGTCTCATAAAGTGACCAGGAGTCATAAGACGTTTTCAAATATTTGAGATCTGTCAGAGGTGGGTAGGGAAAGGTTAAGGTTTATTTTTGGTACATTTACTTAATGGATATGACAGCCCAGGTCACAATATTTTTAGATGATTTGAAAACAAATTGTTGTACAATAAGTAGATCATTGCTTGTGGATCCAAGGTTTTTAACTTCCTTGTAAGCATATAAATGAGGTAAAATAATGCCTGAGGACAGCTTACTCATGTGTTACCTTTTTCGCTCCACCTGCTCAAGACCCCCATCCCTGACAAATTCCCATATTGGGCAGCGTAATAAACTGAGGTAATTTTTTTTCCTCAGAAACATACAAAACCCTCTCCATCTTATGCCCTCATTGCCCAAAGGGAAAATAGCCATCGGTTCTGTTTGTCTCCCAGATCTCCGTCCCC
>MTQE01002208.1:27094615-27106597 GCA_014337955.1 Aspidoscelis marmoratus | reverse complement strand
AGAGGATAAGAACTTATTAGACTTGTGACTTTTTCCTGAGCGAGATTCAGGAAACTAACTTCCAGGAAGACCAAAGGGTATTTGCGGTTTCTCCTTTCAGTTCCATTTAGTTTTCAAAGATGGAAACTAATAATAACCAGTTTATCATTTCATTATGAACAGAGGTGATGCAGTGGAATTTGACGCATTGTGGACATCTTCCTAATGCATTTTAAAGAGGTAAAAAAAAAACCCCTTCACATCAGACAATACTGTGTTGATGGCAGTCTTCTCTTTCACATATAAGATCTTCCTCCTTCTCTTTCTGTTTTCTGAACAAAATGAAAAACATTAGCATACTGATGACTAGTATTTAATTCCAGAAGTGTTACCTCCCCTCCTTTATTCTCCATATGCCTTTATTAGAGTTTTGAAAATTTATAGCCCCAAGCAACTGCTTAGAGAGTTTAACAGATGCATTAAACATTACATTCAGAAGGACCATCTTTTGCATTTTCACAGGCCCTTAGGAACTTAGAAATCATCCTGTTGCAGCTTCTTCCACTCAAAAGTTGTATCCAGATTAGTGTCCACAAAATCACGCTCCTGCTCTTTGCAAAGTTCCAAGAAGACCTAGATGTATATGAAGAACATGGTTTCTTCAATTAAGCAATTGAGCAATCAAGAGTCCACATCTATAGTGTTGTGAGATAATAAATTAGCTATTGGTAACTAATAACATGGATGTGCAGGCACATATAAATTGGGATGGGCGGATAAAGATAAAACCAACTTAAAATATAGCTTTCATTTTCTGTTTCAATATTCACCCATTACTCAAAACTGCAGCCAAAGTAAGGATGCATGAGTAAGAAGATGCTGTTAATTAAGGGAAAGATTGATACAGCAGCAAAACTAGCTATTCTTATTTCATTCATACTTTAATTGAAATAGGAAAAGAATTCTAATTTCATCTCTTCTCTTGACTAGATATCATTGATGCCCATGATCCCACCCCTACCCTACCAGGTCTGATTCAGGAAAACACCTCTTGAGGGAAATGACCAAATAACTCACAATTATTGTAAAAAATAAATGTAGCTGTATCTTTTAAGAGCATGGAATTTGGGGGTTGGACCAGAAAGAGAGTGGGGTTTTGGCAGAGTATAGGAAAGCCTGTTCTCTAGAATTCCTGAATACTTTACTGAGCTGACAACTGAGCTAGTATAATGGTCAGAGTGGTAGTTATCAAGGTGCAAACAGAGCACTTCTGTCTCTGATTTTGCTCTAGCGCTATGCCAGGCATGGTTGATGTACAGTTATGGCACACCAAAGGAAGGCCTGGCCCTCCTTTGGTGCACAGTGCTCAGTGGACACCATGTACCGAAGTTTCCAGTCCAAAAAAATGTCCCAATTTCCTCTGTTGCACACATGAAAGTTATATAAATCTATTTGTCTCAAAATCACATCACCTGTTCCAAGGTGTTCAAGGAAAAGCTGTACTCCTCAAAGTTGAAGTGTTGTTTAGCTGTGTGGACAAAAATGTTGCACCAATTACTTGACTGTTGATTTATGCCTATGAGTCACCTTCTCTCTGAGCCCAATGGAAATATAAGATCAGGCCCTTCTACAGGTACACTTTCTCCATCCCCACTTCTTACAAATCTGGATAATGGGAACTATTTGTGATACCTTAAATTTGTTGATATCTTGATCCCTCAGATAATATATATGCACATGCACAGATATTCACAGAAGGACATATCTATGCACTTAGTTTGAATGTCACAAGTTGGATATAAGATGCCTACTACATGGAAAGGCATGGTATTTGTTCATTTTTACATAAATGGGAAGAACACTAAAAGGTATGGTGACCAAGCTAGACCTTAAACACCAGATCTTCCTCCACAAACAAACACATAACACCCTGCCTTACCTTTCTCTAGTTGAAAGAAGGCTTTTGAGAGAGGCAGAGCATCCTTCATTGGAATCTTATAAACCAACAGGGTAGATATCCTAAAATAGAAGAAGAGGAAACCCAGAAAACAGTCTTTAGAATGGCTTTGATCCAAAAAGTATATAAACAGTCCCTCCTAAAAAGTCAAACTACTGTTTGGCATGAAATGGAAATATGAAGGGTGAAAGGTGAAGCAAATTCAGGCTGCATTCACATGTCTAAAAAAGAACCTTTGAGATGGTTCACAGGCAAGATCATTCACTCTCCCTTCTGCCCCTCCCCCTTCACATGAACATTTTAGGCTAGAAAAGATAGATTAGGGATATGATGAAAACAAGATTAGAGATGTGACAAAAACAAGACAGTCATAAACTCCTTTCTAAAGCACTACTGAACTGCTTTTTTGTTGGTACATGTGAACACAGCCCCACTCATACTACTCTTCCCCATAAAGGGTAATAAGAAGACATCAAGCTTTTATACAAGTAACGCAAAAATGGCAACATTTTCTAAATTTGCCATTAGTCTAGGTTCTTGTTAATATTTTAGGACCTCAGAAGTGAACATTAGAAGCCATGGAAACTTCATAGCTGGTCTTGTTAGTGTGACACATCCCCAAAGTTATTTTAAAGCTCAAGTAAAGCAAGACTATTAAAATGTAATTAAAACTTCAAGTTGTGTGTCAAGCTGCAGAACATGCTGCGGTTACCTTTCTTGACGAGCTGCATGTGGGAAGATCCTCAGAATATGAGAGTTTATAAGCTCCCCTTCTTCTACTCCCCTTACTTTTATTTGAAGCAGATAATTTTTACCAAACTTGCTCTTCAGATACTGAATCGAACCAAGGCATCTGCAGAAGGACCCAGTTAGCACATAACATAAAGTTACCAAGTTTTACAGCTGTCAAATTCTTGGATACTATCACATACTTCTATTTATAGATGATGTTCTCTTATTAGTGTATTATTTTATGACCACCTCCAGATGATGACTGGATATATTGATAACAAGCAATAATCTGGACAATTGTTCCCCTGGCATGATCACTTGCTACTTAGACAGTACCAGCTATGGTGCTGTCTTTACATGTTTTAGTGACAATCGCATCAGGATAGTGTCACTGCCACCACACATGCATGGAGGACAGCATGATGATGGTGGGTCTTTCCAGAGGATGACAAGAGGCTGTCAAGACGGACCTCTTCCGGCAGGCCTTTCCAGATTAACTTTTCCAGATTACTCATCCCAGCTCAGCCTCTCTGACCCTCTCATTCCTCTCGTGGCCCCATCTTTAGTGATGGTTGAGGAGCTCGAGAGGGTCACTAGGGCTATTAGTCCTTTTAATTAAGTTTATTTTTTGATACTGTATTTTAATTTGCCATATTGTTTAATACTTTTTAAGGGGGGGAGGGACTATAATGTTTTATTCTTATGTTTTTATTATATTTATTGTTGTTAACCGCCCGGATTGGTTCGCCACAGGGCGGTATACAAATAAATATTATTATTAGACATGTTACTGCTGGAAACACCTCCAGCAATAGTTTTTAGCTCATTTTAGGGGAAATACAGCAGAACTATGGTGAGTTGTCACAGATACATGTGGCAACCCCGCCATAACAGTACCAAAATGGCACTATATTTCCCCTGTCTGGACAAGGCTTGTATGAAAGTATTGATAAAGCAGACCAGTGCTGCTGTGAATACATTTTAAGCTTTGGGGTGCCTTGCAGAAAATTAGACCATAACTCCACTTTGGGTCAGAAATAGCTCCATTCCAGGTGGCTAGGAGAGGCACCCAAGTCTGCCAAGGGGAAAAAAAATCCTCTGCACCTGTGGACTGGGCCTCCATGCAGGGAATGAAATGATGGTCTGCAGCCAGGGTGCCTCCAACAATGATCATGGCATGAAAAGGGGGTGACATTATTACTGTGATGTAGCTGCTGCTGCGGTGACTGGAGAAACAGAGTTGCCTTCTTTAATGGCCATGGGGTGCCTTCATCAATAAGTGGGGACATGGCCTTAGATAGGCTGGGTTTCATTAGCACCTGGGAATTCAAAGAATGTATTTGGTTTCTTGAGCGAAGAAAGGTGAGATATAATTCTAACAAATAAGTATCTTTAATTGAGTGTGCTTTTATGACCAACTATTCATCCAGAACCTTTTCAAAATTACATTTGACTCAAGCTATCTTTAATTCAAGATTCTGCAGTAATGTCCCACCTTTTATGGGGAACTGCAATGATGCTTTATCATTAACAATTGAGCTCTTGTCTATTTCGATATTTTTAGCATTTGTGAATGAGTAACTTAGATTAAGGTCTCATGTGTCTGAAATATAGTTTTGAGGTATCTACCAAGGTACAGATCTAAGTCTAGTACTCTCTACCCACCTGATTTCTTTTTTAAAAATCATTTTTGTCATTGTTGTTGAAGATGAAATTCGCAGTTTGTCAAACCATTCTTAGGTATAGGGATTGATAATATTTGAACAAGATAAATTAATGTGGAAAAGACACATACTTTGGCATTTATTCTTCCCTGAGGTAGATCTTTGTTGTTGTTTTTGTTCTTTTAGCATGTACTTAATAAGTATCCATGTGTTCTTGCAGTTAACTAAGTAGTTACATTTGTTAAGATCACAAACTTGTTTAAATTTGAAGGAATAACAATTTTTAAGGGACGGATCATAGCCTGGTTTAGACAATCAAAAGTGGAGTTCCAATTGGAGTCTCATTTTTCTTAGTCTTTGGCAGGTTCTGCAGTGTGTGTTGCTGCTTCTTGGCTAAGTATTTTGTTTTCAGAGTGAAATAAACCATCCTTTAGATGGCAATATTATGCAAAAAATCTCTTTATCTGGGTGCATTATAAAGCACTTCTAAAATTCTTTTTTTGAGTTCTGATGCCTCTTACGTTGTATCACTGATAATCAGAATGAGCTCATCTGCATAGAGGGTAAATTTATATTCTTTATTTTTGCAATGATAGACTTGTTCTGTTGCTTGGTGAATATAAAACATTCCTGAGCTTAGATTGTTAACTGACTAAGGTTATAGATATCTAATAGCTTTCATTTCAGACTTTTCAAATGTTTCTCCAAATTGTATTAGTGCAAATACCTTTTACAGTAAGCTCACACTTTTACACAGTGGAGGCATTTATGATATAACTTTACATACATCAAGGAAGCATGTGCACCTTAGTTTTCTTGCAACTGAGGGGTTTTCTGAGTTTAGATTTGATAAAGTTCACTTAATTAATGCAATACTGCAAAGCCAGGAACTTGTTATAATTCTAATTTATTTGAAACATTTATATACCACTTATTCATTTTAAAAATCCTGAAGTGGTTTACAATATAAGTGGTTTACAATATAGTTTTACGTATTGCTTCCATAAGGTCCATCCTCACGAGTATAAATCAGAGTATAAATGAGAGTTCTGTGTGACTCTCATAGATCAATTGGACTTAAACAGAGTGACTATACATTTATAGATATTGAAACTATCTCCTGAGGCTCACCTGAGCTGTCCAGCCACCATGATAGCCACTCGGTCACACACCGCCTCAGCTTCTTCCATGTGGTGAGTTGTCAAAATGGCTCCTTGCTCTTTGTCTTTCAGCACTGACTGAATTGCTCGCCTACCAAGAATAACATTTGTTACCTCAGAGGAGACCTGAAGTAGGCAAAATGGCTGGTTCCTAGATAGTTGCTTCACTTTTGCAATCTCAAGGACATTAGAAAGTTTTTACCTAGGGTGTGTCCCCATGCAGCTTTTTTAGTCCTGATTTAGTCCTGTTTGGACTTTTTTTTGTACCATTTGCATTATTTTTAATCCAAATAGAGAGCCCATCAATTCATCCGAATACAGCCATCCCCATGCAGCTTTTTTAGTCCAGTTTTAGTCCTGCTTAGACTATCTTTGGGGCTATTTTTAAACATAAAAAAGGACTTTTAAATCTCGCCATGAAAACTCTTCCTGCAATAAAGGCAACAAAACTCTTGCTGAAGGCAGTTTTAAAAACATTTTCTATGTGATTACTTTCTATTTCATACCCCTCTCTTTTGACATTACTGGCAAATGTGCACTCAAGCAGATCAGTGAACTGACTGAGCATAGCATGGTAAAATGTATCTTTGCAAAGTATTTCAAATATTTAAAGATACAAATGTTTCCAGCGAAACTGTTTTAAGAGGCAAGCAGCTCTTCCTCCCTTTTTGCCTTTTTTGGAACGAGGCTCTAGCACTGCGAGCCTGGCAAGGGAGGGGAGCTTTGCATCTGTAAAAAAAAAAAAAAAACACTCACAGCTGGCTGCCATTGACCAGAAGGCTAGACCCCCACACCCAAAGAGCCTGGTATCTTCCCCATGTGGAGGAAAATAAGCAGACTTGGCTCCAAAAAAGGAGACTGCATGGGGACACCTGGATGCCAAGTTTGGATTAATTACTAACTCATGAGGATGGTCCTTCCTGAATTCAAATTGAATTTGAATTAAAATGCCCATGGGGATGCACCCCTACTATTATTAAGACACACCATAATGATTTGGGCTGGTATCTCTGAGGGGTTAGCATATGACTATAATGAATGATACAAAGATGATAAATTAAGGATTGTGAAATGCTGGGGAGGAGAGGAGAGAGTGAAGATAAAACCAGAGCGGTATGTTGATGGGAGAGTGATAGAGTAAAGATTGCTGAGTCAGTAAAGCTGCACTGAAAGAAAGCGGGAAGTGATAAAACATCTGTGAAGGACTGAACCAAAGAAGGAACTGCGGTCTCATCATAAAGTTGCATAGGAGACTTGGGGGAATTGAAGACTGTAAATAGGTATAAATAGGTGAAAGTCAAGGACTCATTTAGGGAAAGGTTAGTTGATAGTCTCCCCTGCACCATCCTTGTAAATAAATCCCTTTTCACACAATCAAACAAACCTGCCACACACACACCTCAGATGATTTCTTCGTTTGATTTCTGAATAAACAAGCATGTGAAACTTTTGCAGTAAGCACTTCTGAGCACAACTGGATTCATTTCTATATGAGGGTTACCATATGAAAAAGAGGACAGGATCCCTGGTCTTTCAGTAACTGCATGGAGGAGGACATTTTAGCAGACAGCACCAGCTGAATTTCCCTGAGTAAATGAAGCAGGAACCCTGTTCTCTTTTTCATACAGTAACCCATTCTACGTAGGTACAGTTAGGACGTTTCTGTGCTGCGCATTTGATGGCACATGTAGTGTGCAGTTCCAAGGAATTGATACATGGGTGACTCACCACACCTGACGCTTTCCTTTGGGATCCATTCCTGCTGTTGGCTCATCTAATAGCATCACTGTAGGATTACCCAGCATGCTCAGAGCAAAACATAACTAAAACAGAAGAAATTGTATGAACAGCTTTAACTGTTTTTGAATGTGGTGTAAACATATGCTGTAGAAGTCTAAAGAATTAAATATTTAAAGTGAAAGTTATTCCCATGCTCCTTCATGCATTTATTTATTTCTCTTTCTCAATGCATGTTTCACCTGTTCCCTAATTATTTTGGTTTGTTCCTTCTTAACAGATTTAAGCTGTATCCCCATGGGGGTGGAATATATCCACTATCCAGGACAACACAGGAGGCATGGGAGTCCTGAATACCTCGCTGCTGTGCAGAACTGTTCTTAAAATATTGCTTTGTCCACCTGGGCTACCTCTAGCATCTGTGTCAATGCAGCCTTCAACCTATAGTAGTAGTAGATGCTTGCCTGGACCGATATCTGTTCTAGAACAAACTCCATATCAGGAGAATGAGGATTAGGGTCTTCTTAAGATACATAAAGATGAAAGAAATAAGCTACAACAAACAAAGGCAAAGGAATCAGGATTCCTAAGGATAATTTGCTGTTCACAGTTTTAGAAGAGTTCTTCCCAGTAAAACTTTGCAAAGCACATTTATGACATGAGATCTGCTCAGAATCAACTTGGGATATACATACAGGGTTTGAATGCATTTGGAGTTCATATTCTGCATGTTCATTGAACAATTAGGCTCATTTCCTATACGGAAGTGCATAGTATGGATGAAGATGGTGTCCATTACTTAGAAGAGTTCTTGTGGACCAGCCACATGGATGAACCCCCTTCATTGTAGTAGGTAGTAGATGGTTCATATCTTTCTCCCGTCTTCCCACTCCTCGTTTTTAGTAACATTTTTTTCAGATGATAGGGAGATGACCTTGCACAAACAGGGCTTTATCTACCCAGTAGTAATACTGATTTGCTTTGTGCAGACAGTGGCTGATATTAAATATTTAACTAATAGTTCTAAAAATAAAGCAATATATACAACTTACTTTCCTGATTAATCCAGCAGCTAATGCCTTAATGTGCTTTTCTATGTGCTCCTGAAGTTCTAGAGCTTGAACTAACCTGAAAGAGGGATAGAAAGGAAAAAACCCAACTGATTTGTGCTTACCATCAAAAGAAAATTAGAAAAGAAAGACACTGCAGGAATTCAGGGTTAGTTCAATAACAAAAAATGAATATTTTCAGAATTGCTAATGGAGTGTACAAGAACTTCAGGTTAGGAACCACCACACAACGGTCATTTCCACACTCAGCCCTCTATTCCAAACTTAGGATAGGCAAGCCATCCCATGCTAGGACGTGTTGCCGTGGCAGTGGAATAGGTTTCTTCACATTTTAGACAGCACAGCCCCAGCTGCTGACTCTGAAGATTGGGCCAGCCCTCAGAACCCGCACTGGAGCCTTAGAAGGCCAAGGACTTCCAGGAGAGCCCTTTTTGGTGGCATACTACTTCCAGGGCCACTTTCAGTGGTGCTTTCTGAATCACCACAAAAATGGGTCCCCCATGGGCCACTAGTCAACCAATAAACCTCAAATGTCGAGTTCTACAGGTACAGTGGGAAAAGGAACCATTTTAAGTGTCCTGTCCCTTGCAGATGCAACATTCCAGAAGGGAAAGGAGCTGCATTGTCCTGTGACATGTTGTAAAAACCAGGTGCTTTGGATCCTACCCTGGGCCATAGTAACAGTAAGCATGGAAAATGCCATTGTCTACATCCACATCTTCCCCCACCTAAAGCTAGGAGGCATGGAAGCTACATGGCTGGAACTGATGCATGCAACAGAGAAATCCACACTGGAATGATGCACAGGGACTAGAATGTGGCTGGAAGTGCATGCACAGGGGAGGAAAAGGACTTCACCTGACAGAGAGTAAAAGTACATAGTTTAACAAAAGGGCATGTTCTTTGGGGATTTGGTCAGTCCAGGGTCTCTCTCAAGGCATTTACGTACCTCATCCTATGAGTACTAGGAGACACCTTAAATGCTCATGTAGACAGTGCCAGAGATAATACAAATCAGCTTAAACCATTTGATAAATTTGGAAAATTCTCCACAACTCTAAAATATAAATGGGTAATGAAAGCAAAATTATTTTGCTGTGTTCATACCGAATGATAGCATTACTAGCTGCATTCTTCTTCATCCCTTTCACAGCTGCATAAATTTCTAGATGTTCTTTCATGGTGAGGTTGGGCCAGAGGGCATTTTCTTGAGGGCAGTAGCCAAGAAAACCAACCATGTTTCCTTCTGATGCAGACGAATCAGTGCTTTTAATCAGGACCTGTTTAAAATATTCAGTATTGTGAATGCATTTATATTTGCACACATTTAGTCAATGCATGCATACATTTTAAAATATCAAAGTCTTCAAGGAAGACGAGTGAGCAATGAAGAATGTTCTTCCACAAATAACCCTACTACTACTATTATGAGTAAGAGATGTGGCTGTCCGAGGGGACAATGGATTTAAGGTGAAAGAATTTGAGAAGATAATAAAATATTGAGATCTATAAATTGAAATGCAATGCTGCTGAAAGAAGCCAAAAATAGTAATTCCACGAGATATTGGCACATTAGGTGCAAATATCTGGAAGACATCAGAATATATTAAAATAATTCCACAACTGGCAAAAGCAACACTATTTGCAGATAACCACTTTCTTCAAAGATGTCTGATTTGTAGGTCATGGTCACATTTTCACTTTAAACCATTTTCAATATATCTTCTGATCACAGTGCTTACATCTTTTCACTTCTATCAATTTTATTTGTGGACTTTCCCAGATAGAAATGAAAAAGTGTGAACGTTGCCATCAGAAAATGGTCTGAAGAAGATTTAGGTTATTTGACCATGGCCCTAATTCCTAATAAAATTAAGAATGGGACAACTCCAGTTGTTAAATATGGAGACTAGTGCAACCAAGAAATGATAAGAATAGCTATGTCATCTTTCTAAACAAAACAAAACAAAGAACTCCTCAAAAAATTAGCAACTGCATATGAAAAATAACACCTGCTAAATCTGCGCCTACCTGGCCAGCAGTTTGATCTGTTTCCCCAATTATTATGTTGATAGTTGTACTTTTACCAGCTCCATTTGGTCCCAGTAAACCTAGAACTTCCCCTAGAAGGCATAAACACATAGATACCTTCTTTTTCACATGGTTAGTACTGTACCACATCAGAATAAACAAGCAGGAGAGTTGGCATTTTTTTAAAAAAGTCTAGTTCAATTTGCACAAATGAAAAAGATATGCAAAGTTCATTCAAAAATTCAATCAAACAGTTGTGGATGCGTGGATTGGGCCAAATAGGTGCTGGTTTGCATATCCAGAATACTGATTTAACTGAATAGGTCTCCCACTCAGAACCAAAAATAATTCAGTCAAACAGTTTGAGTTTGCTGTGTTTTTGCCCTTGGAAGGGGAATTTTTCATGGAAAAAAGGTATTTTTTGTTTACAGACAGTTTGAAAGCAAATGCAAACACCCAACTGTTCAATTAAACAGTTCGCCATTGAGCCAAACAAATGGATATTTGGTTTGACACTGAACCGAACATGCAGTTTTCATTCATGCACGTTCCTAGTACTTCTGCAAGAATAGATTACTAGTACTATGAAGTATTTAAAAACTAGGCCTATTTTTATGGGATAATATGTATTATAGATTTTAGTGGTTATGGAAGGGAAAGTATATTTTTGCCACGCTGATTTTATATTTTGAATAATGTTACAGTAAACTCTGTCAAAGAAAAAGAATTTTGCTGAAATGTTCCTTGGTGGTTAGGATGATCCTTACAAAGTCAGCAGAAATCAAAGCATTGCTAGTTAAACTAATAAGCAATACTACAGTTTGAGTTCTGGAATTAGTGGTTGCCAGTGTTCTTTTTCATTTGCTTAGGACCTGTCCAGATGGGAATATATAGTGCTATTATCTATATGTGGCAACCTCACCCCGCTATATCTCTACATGCAGGTGCGGAAGCCAAAAAAGACGATTACGCATGCTCAGTGGTGGCTATCATGCACTTCTGGGTATTTTGTGCCACTGAAATGTGCACATCATTATATTATGCACAGACGGTGTCAGGCCTGAGTTTTCTACTCAACAAGCAATTATTCCACAGGGACTTTACTCCAGACATTGTTAGCACAAATATTTGGCTGGCACTCGGATTTGGCCTTAGAAATACAAATGGTTAAATATGAGATGCAAAACCTTCTGCTGATTATACTGTTTCTATTATTTTTTTTTCTTTAAATATACCCTACATCAAGGGTTATTAGCCTTTGCCGGTCAGGTGAAAACCACTGACCCGTTTTCAGAGTGTAGTGGCAGATAGTTTTATGATATTCAACTTCAGCAGTTCAACCTCATGGACCTCTGAAATCTTAGCTCCTGGTTAAGAATCCCTGATCTAAGCAATCCCTGGAAGCTTGGAAAACAGATTTGCTAATCATTTGCCAGATATTTCTTTCTTGTTTAAATTCTGTTATACTGTCCTTTTTTAAAAAAAGTTAAGGTTATCGTCATAAAAAAATCACAATATTTTTTAAACAGAGCAAAATTATTACAATAACATAAATTGCAGTCAAGTAACAGCACGTTCTTGGTTATCAAGCATATTTTAACCCTGTAAGGCTGCATCCACATGGGATGCCTTAATTCAGTTTAAGGAAATCG
>MTQE01002208.1:27066139-27088569 GCA_014337955.1 Aspidoscelis marmoratus | reverse complement strand
AAACAAATTTTGAATGTTCCAAAACATTCATTTAAATGATTTGAAACATTTGAATGTACAGATACATATAAGACAGGATGCCTATGGAATGCATATAACACATATGAATGTTGTCAACATTCGTATCTTCAAATATGAATGTTGTCGAACGAATAGATTCAAATGTATTCGATTCGAATCAGAGTTTGTTGCATTCGGATTCTAAACATTAAATCAAATGTCTGGATATTCAGTTTGATTCAAATGCAAATGCAAAAAACAAAAACAAAACACATTTGTGCATATCCCTATCCATATGACTTAATGCCATCTTTATAAACATGCCTGGAGGAATCTTTAGAAGAAATAAACGTGGTAAATCTGGCATCAATAAAGCATAGTATGAAAATGAAAGGTGTGAGTACCTCAAAGCATCTTTACTACTTTCAACTTATTGTTAGTGAGTGCTTTAAAAAAAATCCATCATGTAAATACTGATGTCATTATTTACATCATTCTAACAAATTATTCTTACAAAAGAGGAAGCTATGTAAATTTGTCTTCCATAACTACCGAAGAATGATTCATCTTCATCTGTGAACTAGAAAGAAAAAAATGGATCGATTACATAAATTATTCACACAAATACTGAACTTAGCTGGTGCTTACTCATTCATCTTTCCAAAAGTTCTGAGTTTGTTGGTATTTCATTGGCTATTGCTTAACATCTGATGTAGTTATGAATTAAGATATAAGCTTGGCCGCATTAGCATTGTCATTCTCAAGCTCATGTTTATTCTCATGTTCACTCTCATGTTCAGGCCTTTTGCCCTGATACATTGCTGGAGTTACTATGCCTATGAAATGATATGAATTTGGCCCTGTTCTCACGCAGGATTTAGTCAGGCTTGCAGCTGGCTAGAGATCTCCCCATCCCAACAGTTTCCAAGGGATCAGCTGTTTCAGCTGATTAAAGGTCCCCAAACTATCACTATTCAGATTAAAAGAGGTCTTGCTGCTGGATGTAGAAATAATCCTCACTACTTAGCAATGGGAAGACATGCAGGTTTTTGGGGGGAGGGAATTGTGCTTTAGGGGTGTTCTCTTCAGTTTTCCTAGACCCAATGGGAAGCTGTGATTTCCTATGCCCTAACCCCTTCTCTCCCCCTGGCTCTCCATCATTACGTGCTAATGAGATCGGGCTGCCTAAAAGGCAGGGGAGAGCTGTAACATTGTAAAAAGAGTTCAGTATAACAAATTGGCAGCTTCTGTCCTCAGGTTGTGAAAGTGTGTCGGCTCTTGTGTCCCTCCTTCCTTCCATTTGTGCCTTTTGCCTGTATCACATCCTCACCATTTCACACTGCTCTGACTTTCTGATCCAGTGCAGTTGTCAGCTCCTTTTGTGAAAGCCTCCCTGTTTCCCTCCATCCTTCCTCCCCCACCACCCCCTGGCCATTTCACACTGCTTTGATCTATGGATCTAGCACAAAACACCAGGGAAAGTGATCTTTAACATTCCCTGAATTAGGCTTATATGGGGGAGGATTTTGAATTGACTGCCCAGATGATGTCACGGTATTATAAGCTAAGAGTGGGAATGCCAAAAACCAGACCTTGCTGCTGATTTAAAAAAACCCTGCTTTAAACCTGGATTAAACTGCCCTGTGGGAACATGGCCTTTGCATATTTTTGAATACTTCTGGAACATAGAAGCTGGACCCCATGCTTTGCATGGTATATTACCTTTATTTACTTAGACTGTTATGATCCTATTTCTTTTTTTGCTATTTTTTGTACTTGTTCAAGTTTTGTATTTTCTTTTCAGTAAACCAAATTATTCCACATCTGGTGCTGTTTTATATGCAGCCTGAAACCAGGGATTTTGGATAGGGGAAAGCCTTGCTCGGCCATAGCCCTGCCATAGCAGATCCAATTGATTCTGAGTGCAACCACAAGCAGTGGCCATTACTGATTCCACACTTGACAGGCTGGCAAGAGATAACCATACTATTACAGAAGACATTTCCTAGTCTGATGGGGAACTACTCCTGGGACATGAATGCATATCTTTCATTCCTGTTGTATCACAGAGACATTGGAAATGACATAAAGGGAAGAATTCAGGAGAAAGAATTCTCTAAGCACTTTGGCAGAGTTTCCTCCCTGCTGTTCTGGCCTTCATGTCCATGAAATGCCCTTCACCAGCACAGAAGGGTCAATTGTATTTCTGGACATAAAGTATTCCACATAGCTATAATTTACTGTGAGGCCCACTCTGGTGCTGCAACAGTGATGAGCCAACATGAAAGTACGTGATAGTCACTTTTTTGGCCGTATTCCTAGATGGCGACAGAAGGAGAGCAATTAGAGAAAAATGTGTGGACTTTCCCCCAAGTTATGCTTTTAAATCTAAAATTGCCTACTGGGCAATGCAGAAGAAAATGGCTGCATCCAAACACATTAAATAGGTAGTTCAAATGTGGCTGAGAGGTGGTAGTATGCAGCAGTTAGTATTCCCATCCCACCTCTAATCCACATTAAAGGCCAGAAAGTGCACTTTGGAAATGCATTTCATTTGCCTCCAGAGCCACCGAAAACATATTTTTGCATTTTTACTTACAACTAGGTTGGAACCCAGATATCTTGTTGGTGGAAGAAAGGGTATCAAAAAATTTGCCAAGAGACCTAGATAACTGTGCTGAATATCTAGGTATGAACTGAAAATGAGAGCTAAGAACGTTACCTGAAATAAAGCAAGAAAAGGTAATTTTATCCTGTTCAATAAGGTACTTCACACATACAAACCATACAAAAGGTTGGCCACCTTCATACTCCATTCTGCTGAACATTTATCTGATCTAATTCTGCCTACCACCAGACCAGGGGCCTTTCTGCACTTAGCCTTATTCTGAAATATATTAGCGGTGTCCACAGGGCCATTTTCCAAATTATATTTGAGTTGCATAGAATGTGGAAAAATTCGAATACCTGCCCCCACAGATGTGGGGGTATTCGGATCTGAGCATGGATAGAATATCCATGCCTGGAATGAATAAACCCTCCCCCACCCCCCATTCCCACTCCCTCCCCCTGTTCCCATTCCCACTCCTCCCCCACTTACCTGAACACCTTGCCTTCTCCGCGCTGCCACTGCTGCTGCTACCCCTTCGGGCACATTCCTGTGGCAGCGCAGGCCTCTTTCAGGACCCTCTGGAACTGCGAAAGGGTTCCAAGGCCTGTACTTAGCTCTCGGAAACCCTTTCGTGGTTCCAGAGGGCCCTGGGAGAGGCCTGTGCCACCACCGAAGCAGGTAAGGTGGCCCCAGGGTGGCTCTGGTGGGAAGGTTATGGGGGAGGATGGCCAGGGGAGGGAGGCCCTGGGGCACCCAGTACCCTTAGAAGCTTCTACTGACGTTTCTATGGATACTGGATTATCTGATTTGTGGATGGATAGGGCCCTTTGAATACAGCCCTATTCGATCTGTCCATGAATCTCAGAATCTGGACGTATTTGTCCGGATTCTGAATGCACAGTTAATTAATGCACATCCCTAAAATATATCCCAGAATAGGGACCTACTATCTGCATGCTACTGCAGACTTTGGAAGACCTCAAGTGTGGCCTGCCATAGGGTTCGTCCCCATGGGGCTGCCAATACCTCAGGGTGGATTCAGGGCAGCCTTAATGCAAATCTTAATTTGCATTAAGGAGTCCCCATGGTAATGGAAGACAGCGCAGTTTCAAGATGGACCCACCCGTCCCCATGAAACTGCGGTAAATCCCTGCATCGAGATACTGCATATTTCTCCACCCACCCCCCTTGCGTGAGCATGCAGTCGCCTAGGTAAGGGCTTGCTTTACCCCAGACAGTCACCTGACCGGTTCCCTGCAGTCAGCTGAGCAGCTGTCAGGCAGGTATAGGGGCTGTCAAGCACACGAGCAAAGCTCTGGTAAAATGACTAAAACAGCCACGGGAAAGCAAGCCACGTCTGTTTTAATCATTTTACCAGAGCTCTGCTTGTGCAGCTTGACAGCCCCTATACCTGCCTGACAGCTGTTCAGCTGACTGCAGGGAACCAGTCAGGTGATCATTTGGGGGTAAAGCAAGCCCTTACCTAGGCAGTTGCACACTCAAGCAAGGGGGGAGAGTTGTGATCGCAGCATTAGCGGCGGGGACAGCAAAACCCCACCTGCTAATGCTGCGATCAGCAATTTACTTAAACCGGGAGTATCCCCATGCCCCCAGGATAACCCATGCTTGCCCCCTAGTTCTTGGTGAGAACAGTTATAAAGGGGGGGGGTTGCTTTGGGTTTTGGATTTTGTCACTCATATAGCCCGAATTAGGGCTTTGCTCGGGGACTGTGTCGAGGCAAACTCAGGTTCATCTCGGAACCTGGGGACTCACCTATAGTCTGCATTAGCTTGTGGCCAGCAGACTGCTATCCTGAGATATATTCCTGAGCAGGGCCATGTGCAGAAAAGCTCCTGGAAAGTTCCCTTCCCTTTTTATTAGGCTGCAGTATTTTTCTTTTCATGTCAGACATGAGGATTTTTAGTAACTGACTAAAAAATGGCATGCAAAGAATACAACAAAATAAAGGTTTCAATGATCTGTTAATATACTTACTAGAATAAAGATGAATGTCCAAGCACTGCTAGGATGCTGTGTCTTGCGAAACGTGAAGGCAATTACATATAGAAATAAGACAAGTGAACATCCATAACCAGGTATGAACACCTATTAGCAAGAAAATTCATGTTAAATGTGAACAAGAATTTTGGCAAATATCTGCTCTATTTAATACGTAGCAAAAAATAATTATGTTTAGAATTAGCAAGCAACTGCATTCTTATCAATGTTAATTACTTAACATTGAAAATCTATACAGTATTAATTTAATACTCCAACCTGAAAAATATGGCTGCCAGGCAATTACTTCACATCAGTAAAACGACAAAGAATGTATGTTAGCCAGGTAAGACTGAGGTACAGATGGGAGATGGCCTAATTGCCCAGGGCTATGTGTCACTTTTGGATGGGCTTTCACACCCCCTTAGAGGCCAGATCAGCAGTTTGGGGGTATCCTTTGATCCAGCATTGTCACTGGAGAACCAGAGTGTTTCACTGGCATGGAACATCTTCTGCTAGTAGCCCAATTCCAGTCCTGCTTGGGCCTGGTCACACAAGTAGTTTAGGATGACCTCAGATCATCCTCAGGTCATGTTACCCATATTATTTTTATTTAAGTCATTTTCCAAGCCAATCTACCCCTGTTAGATGGTTGTAACTGTAGTACTCATTTTTACAGGACTAAGGAGGACTCGGCCCCTCTTGGCATCTCAGGACATCTTTGCTTCCTGAAGTGTGAGTGGGGAGATGAGCTAAAGGAGGCTGAACTGTGCTGTGTTGGGTGGGGTCTCCACATGGCAGGTGGAGAATTCGTGAGGCACCTTCCCTTCTCTCCTCAGTTTATGTGTATGATTCCTCTATTTAGCATTACATAAAAAAAGAAGGGGGTGTGGAGGTGGGGGAGCAGGCTTAAAAAAGGACCGCAAAAATGCACCCTCACCTCCCTTGAGTGTCAGAATGGCATCCAATCAGAAAGGAGATGGATTTGACGCAGGGAAAAGGGTGGAGAGCCAAGAGGAGGCTCAGGTCAATCTCGGAGAAAGGTGTGACCGTTGCAGCCCGAGGTGGAGACAGGTTGAGTATGACCTATAACAAGCTAGGTGTGACCTGCACTGCTGCGACCTCAGACTGAATTAATGAATAGGCTGACCTGTCTTAGACTTGTGTGACCAGGGCTTTGGACAGCAGCAAACTGGCATAGATAATCTATGCTCTGGTGACTTCTCACTTGCACTGTGACAATGCTTTCTACGTGAGGATGTCCCAAAGGCTGTTCAGAAACTAGAATTAGTACAAAATGCAAGGGCAAGGCTTTTAACGTGTATCTAGAGAGAGGACTGCATTGTTCACCTTCCAATATGCTTTAAGGCCCAATTCAAGATTCTGATTTGAGGCTTTAAAGTCCTCCAAGGTTTGTGTCTGCAGTAGCTGTTAGAATGCCTACCTCCATAATAGTACAGCCTGGGGCCTGTGTGTCCATCTTCTGTCCATTGCCAGATAGGTGCTTTCAGCTGAAGCTCCACTTTTATGGGACTCACTCCCCAGAGAGGCTCATCTTGTGCCAAATTTGACTTACTTCAGGCACCAGATGATTTTAGCATGACAGAGAGGATAAATACAGCAGAGCACTGACCATTTTAATGACATTTTCCACATTTGGGAAATTGCACACCTGCAATGCAATTGATGCACCTCATTCTGTTCAAGGCATCTCCCCTGCCAGGAATGTGTTTGGCTGAGAGGCTAATGAAGTGGAACTACCATCTGTGGGATTATGAATGATGGTTTCCCCCAAAAGGTATGTGCTATGTGTCAAACTGCACTTTGTTAAAATATAAACTGCATTTGGAGGGCCATAACTGTTAAGAAGAAGAAGAGTTGGCTTTTCTACCCCACTTTTCTCATCCATTTAAGGGGACTCAAAGCGGCTGACAAAGCTTTCTATTTTTCTCCCCACAGCTGAACAACCTGTGAGATGGGTGTTGCTGTGAGGGCTCAGAAGAGAGCTGTGACTAGCCCATGGTCATCCAGCTGGCTTCATGGGGGAGGGTGGAATCAAACCCGGTATTCCCAGATAAGAGTCCAGCTCCTTAACCACTAGACCAAACTGGGTACTTTATCTAACATCCCCAGCTCTCCTTCACACTTTTACTTGATTTACCATAATCACCATTATAGTCTCCTCTCCAGTTTTGGAAACTGGTAAGTTCCCTGCATCTCTATGACTCTTCAAGAGTCATGTCAAGGTGCCAAGAACCCCCAGGGCTGTCAGGTAAAGAGCCTGATAGATCCAGGCCTTTAAATGCAGTTTGTGCTTCAATGAACTACAGTTCGACACATTCCTAGTAACAACACGTCAGTGATGTTTCAGTGATGTCTTTAATCTATTTTAGTGTTTTATGTTTTACCTTTTAACATTTTCTACCTGTTCTTTTACATCACCTTGCTTTATTATAGAAAGGTGATTGATAAATAAATAGACATACACATAAATCTAAGCTTAGGTTAAGGATACTGAGATTAATTACATCGCATTGAATTAATTCACTAGCTGCCTAATGGACAGGTACATGACCAGGCAACTGAACTGAGACTTTCAATGTTACCCTGAGATTATCCCTGGAGTAAGCAGTTTTTTATATATATTGACAGTAGAAGGTGGCTATTAAGTTATCACATGAATTTTAAGTGGAAACAGCCCCAAGCCTGAATATCAGGAGTGTTTTTGCAACAAGCTACTGCTGACATTTTTTCGTCACCTTCATCTGCTGCAGCACAGTTTTCTTAAGCCTGCAGCAGCGGCACAGCTTTAATCAAGGTAAAAATATGCTGATCAATCAACATCTTTTTACTTCACGTTTTTGGGGCACGCTGAGGCATTATTGTGGGCAATGGTGCATCCAATTTGACCGACAGGAAGTTGTGTTGAAGGGACAGTGCAGCTTCTGATCATCCTGTCAGGTAGACCGGAAGTGACTGCACTTTCCCTGTATGGCTTCCAATCATTGTGTCTGTCACATGAGAAGTGGTGTCCACGGGACAGCGCAGTTTTATTCAAGCCTGGAAGCTCCCTATGTTTATGAACATAAGATTGTAAAGAAAATTATGGGAAGCTGAACAGAAGACAAGAAATGTTCCATTGCATATCCAATGCCCAAAACTTGCTGCCTCCAGAAATTTCTGTTGCAATAGCAGAAGCCCTAACTATAGTCATTTATTCATTTCAAGAGTCTGACCTGATAGACATTCTTAAGATCCATCCAGAGAGCACTAAGCTTTCTGCATTATTTGGATAATGCGGCATAAAGCACAGATAATCTGGAATAAAATGTGTCTGAATGTGCTTTACTCCAGATTATCCAAATAATGCAGAATAAGTAAGTGCTTTCTGGATGAAGCTTAAAATTCACCTAAACCCTGCCCCCACCCCAAGACAAACACACATCCATAATGTGATAAAAACAGTCATTCTTACCAGGCAGTAAAGTAGGAATTGAACAAGCACAGGACTATCAAAGGAGAAGAAAAAAAACCATGGCCAGAGCAATAACAAGAGTAGGATACAGTGCAAAGGAATGTCCACCATAGCTAGTCCACACCAGTATGCAGATGGAAAGAGTCCTGAAACCCGCAGCTGTGTGTATGCTTTCATCTAACAGAGAAAATTTACAAGAGTGACATTATCCAATCTAATTATGTAATTTATGTGAGCTAAAATAACAGTAGCTAAGGTTACAAAACATTTTCCTGCATCACTGATCTTTCACTCATGCCCACACTGGGTCATTACTGGCTGGACCATGGTGTGCTTTGGAGCAGGCCGCACGCTAAGCCAAGTGCAACATGGGCTGGTATACCATATTTGGCATTGTTTTGCCAGGCACTAAGAAATAGCACCAGAAGTAGGCTACTTCTGGGTGTCCACCAGAAACAGCCTCAGTCAGTCAGTTTCAAGGCTGGGAACTTTCATTCCTAGTCTCTGAAGTTTGTTGTGCTGTGCTATGCTGAGTTGTCTGCAAAGTGGAAAGCCCTTGGCACACACTACAGGTAGCCCAGTTCCTTGTGGGCCAGAATACCTGTCCCAGGCTAGTACCATGCAGGATGGCCAGCACGAGGCCAAAAGGCCTTTCGCCTGCTTTCCCCTCTCATTATATCAACCTGAGGATTTTTGGTTGGTAAAATCCAGAAATAAAAAATGTGCAAAGAAAAATCTAAATAAGGGTACAGAACTGACAGACACTGAATTAACATTTGGATTGACTGTGCATAAATGTTTCTGTTAACATATTTAAATTTTGCTGTGACATGCTTAAGATAATATTTGGGTGAGTTGAGCTCATTTTCTATATTATGGCTAAACTTTTGTTTTAGTGATTAGCAGTTTGTGGGGAGCGGGGCGGGGGAGTCCTGTGCTGGACTGGGCTGCTCTAGGCAACCTAGTCTATGATGGGTCTCGCTGCTGCCTATCCTGGCTCAGCTTCAGAGTCGGGAACAAAAATTATTGGGTTCCAACATTGCCAACAAAGGGTGTTTTTCCACTGTCACTAAAAGTACCCATTAAGTACCCATTAATGGATACGTAATGGCATTTTTGTACCCATTAATGGGTACTTAATGGGTACTTCTAGTGACAGTGGAAAAACACCCAAAGACTTCTATGACTGGATGATTGCTTTCACCCTTCTACAACTGTGCAAATATAAAGAACAAGGTGTTGAGTGGGAACTTGACTTGACCTAGGCACCATTCAGAAGGGCACCTAAGTTCCCCCTTTAGAAGGACAGAGGCACAGGCATCTATACACCCACATCCAGCATAAATCCAAATCCAAGTGCAAGTACATAATACAGATATGCAGAATCTTCTGCCTTGTCTTTCTGTTGGATTGGCTATGATTTCCATTCTCAGTCACCCTTCAAGATCAGAAGGCTCCCCGTGCTTTTAAAAGTATCACAGTAAAGCATACAGAATTGTAGCCAGTGAAAGTCATGCAGAGGTTTTCACTACTAGACTGAGGTGTCAGATGCCTGCGCATTGCTAAGAAACACGGTACATTCCAAACATATTAAGGTGCTTTACCTTATAGTCATGAATGCTTGTCATTGCAAAGTGTGCTGGGAAAGCAGGGGATAATATAATATTCCCAAGAAAGCATGTAGAAATAAAATATCCCCACATTATTACGACCCTATAGTGCTGAGGAAAGAACCAGAAAAATATATTTTGAAATTTTGTGACAGTACTTATAATTGGAAGAAGTTCTATTAATCTCTAATCTTGGTTGATGTAAACGTTTAGATATCACAAACAAGTGAATGCCAGTTGCCTGCTAATGTTTTGGTATAGCTTAGGGTTACCAAATGGAAAAGAGGACAGGGTTCCTACCTCCCCAATAGCTACATAGAGGTGGTGATTTCAGCAGTGTAGCTTGTAAAAAAAAAAAAAAAAGCCAGTCACCATTGAAATTTCCTCTTCTGTACATTTGTCCTCTTTTCCACATGGTTGTCATAGTGGAGCACTTATCTTGCTGTACACACCAAAACACATACTTAAGGCATGTGATCACTGATCTCATTTGTGCCACAATAGTAGAACTAGACTTGGAGAGTATCACACTGAATGTGCTAAGTTACTAGCCACAGACAATCCATGTAGACACCTCTCACATTCAACGAGGTGACAGCACTTGTCTGATTACTCTCTTTCAGTGAAACTCTGAAATACGAGAAATATTTGATAGAATATCTATGCCCAGATATGAACCACTTACATATGTAAAAAGATGGCTCCAGATTCGAATACGGGAAGTAGAATTTAACATTCCCAGAAACGTGTTGCTGATGATGTTGACAAGCACCGGAAAGCAATTTGTTATTTCTGTATGACACATGAGTGTGAACCGGTACTTCTAAACCAAAACAAGATAGAGGATAGAGATTAGAATTTCAGAAAGAGGAAAAATGGAGCACCAATAAAGAAATGGCCAGTAAATAGACATGAATTCAAAAGCCCCTTAATGTGTTTGAGAAGCATTCAGAATGACAAGAGAGCTACACCTATAGCCCTCCCCAACCAGTTCTCCAGCTATTCTGAGTTAGAATATTTGTCTTCAGCATGAAAGCTTACCACATGAATTGTGATCAACAGCTTGTGATCAAGATTCAATTCTCAGACACCGATCAAAATTGCACCTAAGGATTTCCTTGCTACAATCTGGATGGACAAAGGGCAGCTCCCTGCCCATTATGATCACAGCTAGGGAATCCCTGAGTGCAGTTTTGGGTGAAATTGTCTCCCTGCACCTGTGTCCAGATGCAGGCTTGCCCTCTATTCCACAGTCAAGATCAGTGCAATTGTGACAAACAGGAGAGGCAAGCTCCATAAGGTTCAGAGGTGTTTGTGCCTTGTAGGGATGTGGATGAATATTTGTGACATTTGATATTTGTATGAATTCTGACACTCGTATATGAATTATGCATTATGACATTCGTACATTGACGTTACAAATGTACATTATCTGTACAAATATTTCAGAACCTTCATATGAATGCTTTGGACCATTTCTTAAACTGGGGAGGTGAGAAAGCAGCTGCGCCAGTTACATCTGCAATGGATCCAGACTGCAATTGACATGGATTGAGAGTGGATTCAAAGTGGATTCAGGGCAGATTTGACGCTTTCAAAGCAGATATGCATGGCATCGTATTGGATATCTGTATGAATTTGTATGAATACATTTGTATTGAATAGAATCCTACCACATTCAAAGGGGATCTATTCGTACACATCCCTAGTGCCTTAGTATACCCTTGCATTTGCTTGTTAAGGCACTCAGTATAGGGAATTCTGGAAAGTATACAGGATCAAAAGTTACCTTTTCTTCCAGGGCTATTCCTATAGCTCCATTGTGTACTAGTTGATCACTGACATTTTTGCCGGAGACTACATCCACTTGGATATTCTGACTTTTCACTGCTTGGATAAAATTGTCAATGCTTTCACCTGGTAAGAAAGCAGGATCACATTTTCAAACATGGAAGCAGTACCCACTTTAATGTTCACAGCTATAGAAAAATGAAAGCAGCACTATGAGGAGTGGGTGGCAATGTGGTACATGTTTGGAATCAACCCTCCTTAAAGCAGGACATGTGAAATGAGCAGATGCAAGACTGGTGAATATAGTCCAGGGATCCAAATAATTTTTCTCATCTCTTCAATTCAATGGTTCTAGATTTTCCCACTTTTGATAGAATAGATGAAATTCGCATGCTTAACTCTTTTAGAATGGGTAAATCCTGCCAAAATCCTGCCAATATATTTGAGAACATTAGTTCATCTGATATTAAAAAAGCCTGGTGCCTTAAAGGAGAAAGACTCCAGCATTTATTTTATTTGAGGGTTTCCCTGGATACCCTTTCCGTCATGTTCTGCAGTGGTTAACCTGAAACATAAATCAGTGGTGCCAATCCGTATGCTGATGCTGAACTAGGCTTCTAGGATGGATAAGAAAAGAAGCTCAGCTGGTGTTTTATGGACAGCAGGTCTCACCACACCAGGCATTTGGCTAGAGCTGTTTCCTATTATTTGATTCATTGGCTAAATACATGCATGCATACATACATGCACGCATGCACGCACGCACACATACATACATACCAATAAATGTATACATGAATGTGTTGTCAGTTGAGTCTGAAACCTTTGCAGAAAGTGGATGCAAGCATGTCCACATGCTAAGCCTTCTACCATAATGACCTGGCTACTTTAATGGGCAATTCCACACTACCTGGGATACCAGAAATGGAGGCATATTAGGAGCCTCCCTTCCACACCCTGATGAGGTCTAAGGGTGGTCCCAGGCATGGCGTCCTTTAGAGCACACCAGTATGAACGAAGGCTGCTAGCATGTGAAATGCTCATTCCTGGCTTTGATGTTAGGTCAGGCCAGGCCATCTGTCCAAGAAGGCAGTGATCCACAATGCTCCTGCCCTGGAGAAAGCGTTCCAGACCAGGTGGTGAGGTCTGTGAAGCATGCTCTATGGCATGGATGAGGATCTTGCCAAGTTTGATTTAAGGTTAATCAGAAAGGTTTAAATCTGAGCAGTCATTGGATCTTATCTTCTCCCAGAAGAATTGTAAAAATAGTGCTGTAGCCATTAACTTGTATTAGCTATCGGTGGAAATGCACTGAAACTTCAGTAGTATACTCTCCGTTCATTCATACCTGTATCATTGAGGATCAGAAGTCCTGAAGTTCCCCAAAAAGATTGCTTTTCTGGTTCAAAATAAAGCCCAGGATGAAGTTCTTCATAATGCATCGTTTTCCAAACAGCAACTGTGAGCAACTGAATGAGTAAAGGCACCACTGTAATTCCAAGAATAAGGAACCTGCAATGAAGGATATAGACTAATGAAACAGAAAAAAGTCATTTGAATTATTGCTTATTATTTGTACGCTGAGGCGCAACGAAAGCCATAATGTGCTATAAGAAAATAATAACCACAGAACACTCTAAAGCCATTTCTGAACTGATCTTTCTTGACCCAGATGAGAGTGTTCTGCTCTGTCCCACATGTGGATGGATCCTTTTGTGGAATAAGGCCATCTTTATTTCGAACAGCTGTTCCTGCTCAGCCACACCTGCTCTGTCTCCAAACCTCGTGATGGCTTCAGTGACGGCTCCAAAGGCCCTCATGGCAAGGAATAAAGATTCCCGCCCTACAGGGCATTGAGGGACTAATTTTGATGGCACATTAAGGCAAGATGGGCTCCCCATGGTAAACCTGACCATGCTTAGTATGTTGATACAAGTCTTTGAAGGAATCTTAAGAGGAAAATGAGAAAGGTGGTTTTAAGCTTAGCTGTTTCTACACTTCTTGAGAGTTTAACTAACTTTCAAGTTTTCATTCCAGGGAATTTTTACATGGATCAGAATACAATGTTTCACGAACTTAGGTGTTTCAACACTTACCTGTATTCCAGTAAAGGAAGGGAATTTCCTTATGCTCCTCCTTTGTGATATAAGGGAAGGATTGTCTCTTTAGTATACTCTGTCCACATTAGAAAGAGCATAACCTGGAACAAAGTGGACTAGGTGGCTCAGAATGGCCATCTAGTCTAGTAGACTTCTTTAAAGACTCCAAGATTTAGCACTCAGGGACTAGTTTCATATTTCTTGATACAGAATTGTTAGAATCTTCTTTTTTATGCCACAGCTTTAAGTGGTTCAACAAGTGGTTCCCAGCTGGAATGATCCAATTGTCCTGGAACAAGGCTGTTCACACTTGAGATAGCTGTTCTGGGACAGCTCACACACTACCACAAGCTTGGGAGTCTGCTGGGAGGGCTCCAAGGGCTCCAACAGCCAGGAGACACATTTCAGCAATGCAATTTGGTCCACCACTGAAATGGGTTCCCATGGAGTAAACACATCAGACAGTATTGTTCCAATCCATGCCTTGCTGTGGTCCAAACTAGCAGGCATTTCTGGTCCAGAACGATTAATTGAGATCAGACAAGGTAAGTGTGAAAACGCTCTGAATCTGTTTCTTACAATTTTTCTTAATCTTCAAAGCAGTGGTGGCCATGAGATTTCAAGCAAAAGTCCCTCCTCTATTCCATAGAGCAGAAAATAAGCTTCATTATCAAGCTTCCACCATAAACCAATTAGAAAATACCTGCCAATCAGCTGATTGTTGGAGGCACAGTAGAAGCACTGCAGAGAGAAACCCCTCCCTTTTGCTAGTGCTGCTGCTGCCTTCAGCAACCAAGGGTAAGTCAGCTATCAGGAATCTGAATTTTCCATAAAAGAGCTAAGCTCTTCCCTCCGGATTGCTCTGACAAAACAGTCAGTAGCTTTGTTCTGAAATTAGAACAAGACCTTTCAGACAATGTTGTGTGCAAAATGTGCAGTTTCTTACTATAATGCTGTTGTTTTGGGGGACCATTGAGTCATGGGCCAACTCCTGATTGATCGTATAGACACCTCTATGGGCATCTTTATGCAGTTTTCTTGGCAGAGATATAGAAGTGGATTGCCACTGCCTATTTCTGGGGAATGCCTGAGAACTGAACCACTGACCTCAGCCCCTTATGCAACTGCCGTTTTTTCTCAAATTTTGGCTTCATTCTTCCGTAAGCTAAAGCAGTAGTCTCCCTAAACAAACTGCAAAGTGAGTTAAAATGAGGGGGGCATGCATATGGCACATCTCCCTGCTCCTGGGTCAGAACTAGTGCTCTGGCCCAGGAGTGGATCCCTCCCTCATGAGTGCAGACAGAGACCTATATTCTAGCCCAGTGCCATACCATTACACTAGACTGGTAGAAAGTTTAAGTGGAATATAAAAGGCTTGGCTTTCATAAGTAGTTGGGAATCTGTTGCTACCACTGGTAGCATCTGTGTTTGACATCATTCTTGTCTTTATTTGAATACAGAACCATACAACTGGGGGAATGAAACATATCTATTTTAAGGAACCTGGAAAACACATAAATCATAGAGGCCAACTTTTTACTTCTCTGAAGTATTTCTCTAATGTGCCACATAGCAACACATAGTCACATTCCTCAGTCCTGTAGAGCCCTTTCTATGAGGAAGCAGCCCTAGCTCATTGTGATTTTCACTCTAGTGGAGGGAGTCAGGATATTTACAGGTGTGCACATGGTAAAGTATTACTTAGAGACTTCTAATGGCACTTATTGTAGTCAATAGGACACAAAATATTCTGGAAATCCTAAATTAACATTAAAAACGATTTGACACTTACAGGGCACTCCAGACCTTTCCTATTCTCAGAAGAGTGAAAAAGTGCATTCTGGCTACAGCACAAACTTGTTGCCGCCACAGCTCTGTGCCTTTCAGTGTCGCCCTTGCCATGTCAGAGAGTAATAACAGATCTTCTTCAGCCAGATCCACACCCTTTCTTGGTTCTTCTGTTTCTTTTTTGAGAAGGCTTCCATCATTTGCTAAAGTTGTCGAAGTACAAATTCAGAACTTTAAGGACTTAAAAAAACAAGCCTGCTTATTTGCTTGGCATCTTTCTTCTGGCCTTCTCCCCTTCAAATACTGTTGTCCCCCTTCCCATTCTTCCTTTCACCCTCCAGCATTTAAAAATCAGAAATTGGGTGGGATGGGTGTGAAGGGTGGGATGGAGGGAGGAGGACTGGTTGGCTGACTGGCTGACTGGCTGACTGGCTGACTGTCTTTGGAGAGACAGGTGAAACCAGTGGAGCCAAGAGTTTCTGAAAGAAAATGCCCAAGAGCATTTTTCTTACCCAGCTATGCTTCAGATAATGATAAATGGGTTGTCAGTTCTATATTGAGAGAGGGAGCTGGTGGTTCTGGGGGTGCAGGAAAGTTTCCTATTGGCACTGGAGCTAAAGATTGCCCCACCATCCCTTTGTTAGACAATTGGAAAAATGGGTTGGGCTGAAAAATGGGTTGGAATGGATATCCCATTCTGTCCAGGCCAGGAAGCCATGGAAAAAAGAAAATATAGCCAAAGTATTCCCAGGGGAGGCCACATTTTTGGGTTGGAACAAATCTCATAGTCACTTTACTTCAAAATGTGGTTACTCATGGCACACCTGTCTATTACAGTTCTGGTGTTCCGTTTTCCTCTGTATTTCTAGTCCTAAAGCCATATTTCCCCCATGCACATTAAAAATCACTGCTAGAAGGTAGATTATACACAGTAGTACCTTTTTCGTCAAGTGATTCCTTTCCCTCCAGTTTGAAGAAGACATCTTCCAAAGTTGTCATGGTAACCCCATAATTAACAATTCCTAGATCTGTCTGATTGTCCATATCACAAAACAAATCTGCATGACAATGAAAAAAAATCACATATCTGTTGTGACCTGCTGTTTAATTCAAGATATGGATTTCTAACCTTTTGAGGAACAACTCCATTAATAGCACAGTTCAAGGTAATATCAATAATTTATTGTCACTCAAGTTAATAAATTACCTGGAAATTTATCCACATTTTCTAAGGGCAGTGTATAACTCAGCTCCTTTTCGTGTTGTCCTGATAATCTGGCCCCAGGGATATATTGTTTGATCAGGGATGTTGTTCTTTCAGAGTCAAAAACCTCATTTACATGCATTCTGTTCATATTAAAAATGCATTTGGATACATGTCAGTGGCAAGTCTTTATATATGGCATCATGTTATATACAGTATTTATTAATAAATAATAGAAAGAAACTAGAAAGAGCAGGACTTTTGCCTTGAGTCTTAGGTTCAGCAGTGTGAAATTCTGTCCCTAAGAACCCTCACAAACATAAGCCCAATGAAAATACTCAAACCTAGCCTCACAAAACTCTCCTTAAGTGCTATTCTCCACAAAAGATCTGGTAGGTCTATGAGACTCTTCCCTGTGATAAGGACCCTTTTTGCACTGAGTCTTATTCTGGATTATATGCCAGAACCTGCTAAGTGCCGACTTCAGCAAGGTCCAGATGGATGATAAGTGTCTATTCTGAAATATAATCTAACCCAGTGGAAAAAGGGCCAAGAACAGCTCTCATCTCCCCAAAAGTATTAAATTAAATTTTCCCTTATTGACCTGATAATTGATTTTTTTTCACATAAGCTGCCTTGAGCATTTCCCTTTGTTAAAGTGAGAGGCAAAGAGATTACATAAATATTAAGTGTTTATGGCTGTGTCTCATAGATTTCATAATGTGTAAAAGCACAATTTTTCAAATCCAAAGTACCTTAGATGATAGCCAATACCCCATTTTTTCTTCAAGAATAAAGATGATCCCACACACATCAACCTGCCATGTGAGATAAATGCTATCCGGTCTGAGAACAAAAGAAGAAAAACAACTACTATACCAAGTCACACACCAATCAGCAAATGGGAGTATCTGAAGAAAAAAAGACAGTATTAAAATGTTTCAAAAAAACATTTTAGTCGCGTATGCAGTCCTAGAGAAACACAATATTTCTGAAGACTGCTGAAAAGCCAGGCTGTTCCCACACTTACCTTACTGCATCCAGACCATATCAGGCTGGAGCAGTCCACCTACAGAACCCATCCACAAGACCTGGAACGAGCTGTCATCCCAGTCTTCAAAGCCAGCCTCCACATTCTCCTATGGCCAGGAATTAAAGTTCCTGAGCTCAAAGCCCTTGGTGGACCCATTTTGATGGTACAATTTGGTACACCACAAAAATGGCTTACTGTTAAACTGGAACATGGAGATGTGCACTATGTTCACACACTTCCACAGTCCATTTCGTAACTGTTTGGCCACTGGTGGCTAGCTGTGGGCATGATCTTCCTTAATCTGGTCCACCATGCAGAAGGGAGGCTACTGGACTCCTTTGTGCTTTATTGAACAGCAGCAGCAGTACAAACAAATTATTGTTTGGAACATTTCAAACAAGGATAACATACAAATGTGTTTAACAATAACTACTAACAACAGCAGAATAATCCAGTCAAATCATAACAAAATAAATATACAATTATTAAAGTGGCTTATATGTGAGTTTTTTATGACATCAGGAAATGAACCATACTTGGAGGGATATGTGGGAAATTACCAGATTAGTTTAGTTTCGAAATAAATGGAAGCCATACTTCATTAAGGGGATACAAACCAAGAAAAAGTTTTGTGGACCAGTTTTAAGGTAAGTACAAAAACATGTTTCAGTGGGAATCAAAGAAAGTTTGAAATTACAGGATACCTTTTAACCTTGCTAACTCTGGGGAAAGGATCCTAGCTACTTATGGAATACATTCACATGCAGTTAAAAAAAAAGGTCGAAAATATCTGGGAGGTGATAGCATATAGAAGTAGCATTAGAACAAACCAAAGTCTACTGAGATATTTGGCTTGTGTATTATTTGGTCGTGACCATTACCCATAACAGAACTGCAATGGCTCTGGTTGAGGTCCACAGTTGGCTCTGGTTGAGGCCCATGGCATGGCATCAAGTGTCCCTTTGATCTGACTTACTCTGGGCTCGGCCAAAGAGTGATCTGAGACAGGTACATGGAGTTCAGTCAGTGGCAACAAACTGGTTCCAGGTGCTTCCACTGTTCCCTGCACCACTGGATAATACTTGCATTCTGTCCACATTCTTGAACTCTGGTCTGCATTTACTAATGCATTTACCCCCATTCTCATTTTATTTGCCAGAGTCCACCTCTACCTTGGCTACAGATAGCTGATCATGAACAGAAGCATGAGTAGAAATTTTTTTTCTCTTTGTGGAAGTCTAGTTAGATTTCCAGTCTATATCCTGAGGAGCAAATAAGTTGAAAGGGTTGATGACAGTGACTTGAACTAAAACAATTTAGAAAGAGGTTTAAAAGATGTCCTCCTTTCCACTGAGCTAAATATTTATCAACTGTAGTCCATATTATTAAACAATTTGAATATTGTATTTTGTTGGTTGTTACTCTTTACAAATGCAATATATTGTTTATCCCAGTGAAATAAATAAAGGATTAATGCCAATAATAAGGACCATGTGGCTATACTTGACGCAAGAACTTTCAAATTCTAAAGAGTGTTGCTGTGTCCAGAGTTCATTGAGTACGTTGGTGTCATACTGAATAATATCCTCAATAATAATAACCTTTGGTCCTGTCTGCACTGAGCCTTATATCAAATTATGTCTCAGAATAGGAGCCTGCTGTGCACATACTGATGGAGATCGCAGCAGGCCCCACCTACTGTAGTCTGGTCTAGCATATGACTATAATACTACATGTGACTACAGTATAATACTACAATACATTTTACCAACCAGCAAGAATATCAGCTTCCTCGATGGTCTGAGTAGTGAACAGAGTTACCCGGCCTGCTTTCCGCTCATTCAGAAGAGCCCACAGTTTTTGCCTGGAATAAGGATCAAGGCCTGCAGTCGGCTCATCTAACAGTAAGACCTGAAAGCAAGAAAGAAATTTCATTTAAAAATGCCATCACACTGAGAGATTGGCAAATAGAGTTATAGGTTGGCTTCCCCCCGCCCTTTTCTGCATTGCGTTGAACAGTTCTATGGCTTTTAAATGAACAGTCTAACAAGAAGTAATTTTTTCTTATTTAAACGCTTTACAAACAAACAAAAATAGGAGAGTTTGAGGCAAAAGAAGAAGATATAAAGCAAGGAAAGGACCTTTAACATTTTTTTCATGCCCCTTCCTGCTCATACCATCTACTGCCAAAGGATCATTAGCCACAAAACTCAGAATCAATGGGTACTTCTGCACTGGCTGGTGTATCAGACCAGCAAGGATACTAGGAGTCTCATTTGTGCACACTAATGCAGTCTAAGAGGCTCTGCCCTCTCCTAGTATGCTCCATCTCCACAGGCAGGAGTATAGAATGAGCTAGGGTCCTAATCCAGTTTACTAATCTACTATACTAGTGGTAGTATACCAGACTATGAAGGATCCATTTTAGTGGTCCTTAGTGCATTCAGAGTTCATCCAAAGCTGGCACAACCTTTGGAGTCAGGAGGGACCTGGCACAGAACAGGCGGCTCCAGTGCAAACAGCTTTGTTCCACACCGGGAGCAATTTAGCTTGAGATGGAATGTGTATCCCAGTACAGACCAGGCCAGCTGTACTGAGATAAGACAGGTAGGAGAAGGAACGGAGTAGTATGAGAGCCATTGAACCCATTAAAGAAAACAAAGACACTATTCAACATGGGCATGGCATTCAAATTCACCCACCTAATTTGCCAACCGTCAATCAGCTCCTAAGTCTCCGCAGCCAGCTCAGAGAGCAGACTGTATGGCCGGCTCCAGACACCAGCCAAATATTGTAGTACAAGCAATATTCCAGAGAAAAGCCCCTCCAGAATTATAACTTCCAGAACAGACAGCATAAAACTGGTGCAGTCTGTGCAAGATATATGGCACACATATCCAGGTATTTCACGGATGAGTGAAACCATGATACGTGCACTCATCACCACCATACCTGTGTGGCCATCTTTTTCTGGCCTCCATATATGCACAGTTGCCACAGTGATTATGGCAGCTCTGGCTACAGGGTAATTGGGAAAATCCACCACCAGAATCAATTTTTTGAAAAATAGGGATATACTAAGGCTATGGTAGGGTCGCCCCAGATAAGTGCAACAATCCCACCACAGCATACAGTAGACATAATGTCACTACATATCCCTTGTCTAGATACACTTATATTAGCCTCAAGAAACTACTGCTGGAGTGGCTTCAGAGGCTGAATTGCTCCTTTCTCCCCAAGCCAGGGAAACATGGAGAATGAAAGAATAGATCACCAAGATCCTTTCCATGGAAGACCATAATGGCTGACTTCTAGCCATATTTCCAGTAGCCTGGAGTGAGCCCAGATGGAAACATCATTTTTACAAACAAAGGTTCCTCTTGAAGCAGCAGCTGGGAGCCACAGCAAAGCAAATGGCATTCATCTATTGCTCCTCCTCCCTGCATGCTGGATCCTGTGCCTCCCATTCTGTTAAGGACACATTCAATTGCCTGTGAAGATGCAGCCACATCTGGCCTCCTTTGAAAAGTCAGAATTTACCTGTGGGTCTCCTAAGAAAGTAATGCCAAGGGTTAATTTTCGTTTCTGTCCACCACTTAAACAGTTAGCCCGAGAGTCTTGAATGGCTTCCATATCCAATAGGGTGATTATTTTTTTCACCTGAAAACAATATATAATTTTAAATGTCAAGTGATGGGATGTGGAATCTTTTTGATTTCTTCAGGTGAGCAAATGCCAGCAATGGGACACAGGCAGAAAACAGGACATGGAACACCCACATTGGGTCATATACCCATACATGTAGAGACTCCTTTTCTAAGACATCTTTCATTGTGGTAGAGAAATACAGCTTCACAGAAGGATCTATGAAGTATAAGGGCAATGAAAGCACCAATTTGAATAAATATATGTAAAGTGTGTGTGTGTGTGTGCGTGCGTGTGTGTGTGTAGGATAAGACAGTATTATATATAACGCCTTTATATAATGCTATAGTTATATAGAACAGGGTAATGCAAAACCATGTTATGCTACCAGCTGCCACCTGTGGAAAATTTAGAGTAAGTAGATCCAATTTAAGTCAATGGCATTGCAAAGCTGAGAGTCAGAGGGCTAACTATACAACATTTAATCCCTTTTCCTTGCTTTGCCTAACTCAAAAGTGGATTTTCTGGGCTTGTCACTTTCCTGATGTATTCTCTGACTTTGAAGGTGGGTTAGAACTTAGGTGTAGCTAGACCCCAATCAACCAGTGTACATTAACAGCATTGTAGAAACAGATTAAGATTATTAATAAGCCAATGACACTGAAGAGAAGTGATGCAGCCTATCCAGTGTGTCTACCAGTCTTTAAATCAATACGTTCTCAGAAGTGAAACTGCATTACCAAAGGTTTCCAGGATTGCATTAAACAAGGGAAGTCATAGTTGACCAATCATGTAAAATAATCAAAATTAAAATTGAATTCCAAAAGACCATGTCATATAAGGTTTGTCACTTTAGCCAGCAGAACCATGGTATATAAAGGATGACAGTATAAAATGAAATATTTCAGTCATGAATACAGAGTATGAAAATATGGTATGTAAATGCTATTAAGAAGCATTAGACTAGATGACATCCAAGCTTACTAACCATATATTTTAGGGCCCTTTCTGCACTGGATCAGTAAACCAACCCAGTGGGACTTTTGAAACACCTCATACACATTGCAGAAGTTGCTGTACTGGGCCACAGCCTGACAATGACACTATTTATATTTATATTTATTTATATTTATATTTATATCCCACCCCATACCGAAAGGTCTCTGGGCGGCTCA
>MTQE01002208.1:27038883-27057902 GCA_014337955.1 Aspidoscelis marmoratus | reverse complement strand
CCATCCATCCATCCATCCATCCATCCATCCATCCATTTGAATTTTTATCCCACCCTATACCCAAATGTCTCAGAGCGGGTGACAACATTAAAAACCAGTAAACATACAAAATGAGCATTAAAACCATAACAATGCCTGAATGTGGGGAGGAAAGCCATTTCCTTGCTTAACCAAAGGCCAGGGCAAATAGTTGTGTCTTCAAGTCACAAGTCATGGCACCCTCAGCATATATAAGTTGTTGTTGCATTAACTTGCTGTTTAACAAACCCCTTTGGGGTTTTTTTCAAGCGTGGTCCCTTTTATTCAGCATTCACCAGCATTACATTTATCCTCACACAAAAGACTACTAAAGCTTCCTCGCAATCAACATGCATAATAGAATATCAGCTACTGTAAGGCTGAATCCCCAAAAGACTTATTTGCCTCTCTAGTCTCCCTCTACTGTCACTGTATTCAAGTGGACTTTAAAAGAGCCCTGCACTTCCGGAATAAGCATCCGCATGAGGCTCAACAAAATGTGCATTTAAAACGCACCTTCCGTCCCCACAGAAGCATGTTTTCTTTCCCCGCATCTTTTTCTCCCCGCCCCCTCTCTTGTTCAAAGGAAAAATAGCCAGATCTCTGTCCCCCAAAATGGCTTCCCATGCCGGCAAAGAGTGATCGCTCGCTCATTCACTCTCAGCACTTACTTTCACTCTGTTCTCTATTCGAAATGGCTTGGCTGCAGCCATCGGCGGCCATGCGATTGTGCGCTCATTTACTCTTAACACTTTCACAGATCACCCACTTCACACCTGATAACAATGTTGCAATTCTGAGCAATTCTGGCTCTTTGAAAGTTCTGACCTTTACAAAGGAAAGGAAAGGAAACTGCAGCATTTCTGGGAGATGTGTGAATGCTTTATGGTTGTGTGTGCAGGCAGCAATCCCTGCCCCTTTTGCCACGGAGCATCCCCAAGGTAAATGTTGCGAGGAAAACCCACGACTTCCAGAAAGAGCGATGAAACTCTTCTTTAAAGGGCGTGTATTTTGTCGTGGGTTTTCCTGCTTTTGTAGTGCTGGAAGCTCATTAAAAACCCTGGCATAGGGGTGCTCAGAGGCAAAAGAAGATTTTTAGCAGACTTTAAATTGCTTGGGGACAGGCCCTAAGATGCTATGGTGTAGCCTCATTTATGAACCATACACATCTACTTGTTGATATTCCCATCATAATAATGTGTGAGATGCAGAAATGCAATCTGCAAGGCATCAGTTACAATATACTTACCAGCCACAGTCTTGTCAAAATAGAGAGCTAAAAGCATATAGAGTACACCATCAAAAAACAGGACATATGCATGTGATTCATACATCAGATCAGACAAGAAGAAGTATTTTCCATATTTTTGATAAAGGAATGCCTGTATAAAAAAAAGCAAAGTCTTAGTTCATGTGGCTTGAATCTTTGTGGGCAAAGACCAAAATGTGATGGAATTATCTCTCCCTTTCCACTGGTTTTGCCACATAGTTCACCACTAGATGCAGCGAACACCACTGAAGCTACAGCTGCGCATGGGGAAAGGATCAGCATTGGAGCAAGTGAAGGGGTAAGTAAAAAGAAAAGTTTAAAATAATGCATTGGAATTTGTAGTTCTGGAAAAGGGGGGGGGATTATTACTTGAGGGAGTGTTGGATGGAACAGAACTTTGTATATTGCAGGATAAAGTATGGATATTCCAGAATATCTATGCTTTATCTTGGAATATCCAAATAAAGCAGAATAAGTAAACAATGTCTGGATGCTGTTTCATAGGGTATGCACGTTTTCAGTGAAATAGAAACCTTTACCTTTGCAATTCCAGTACCAAAAGCAAAAGGACAGAATAAGCTCAAAACCCATATCAATCCTGTTGGAATCATGTTGAAGAATACAGCAATGGCAATAGCTCCAAAACCAAAAATGAGCAGGAAAGAGACAAAGCTAGTGGCTTTTGGTTTCTTTAGGAGTGAACTGATCATGAAACAAAAGGATATCTGAAAAAGAGGGAAAAGACAGTCAAAAAGACATACAACGGAAAGTTTGCTTAATTATCCTTCTACATGTTTCTATCGTGTGTGCATGTGTGTGTGTGAGAGAGAGTGAATAAGTCAATAAAAGAATGAACAAAAGGATGGAACACATACCATATATTAATATGTTAACAATGCCAACAAAATAACACAAGCCTTATGAATTTTGTCTGCTCTATCCACCAACACATGAGGGGACTGTAGGGAAGAGAAACTGAAGCCAGATTCTTCCATTTTTCCCTATAGGCAAGCTAAGCCTGAGAAAGCTGTTTGGCCTAGCAAGCCAGCTGTTCAGCTTGGCAAAGCACCCAAACTAGCAAAAGCCATGTTCAGTGTAAGCCAAGAGGCTCATGCACATCCTTAGTCACTATAACAGGATCACACTGGGTTTCTACAAGGCTCTAACCTGTCCTTCGTATTATTCTACATCTTTATGAAATTGTTTGCAGTTGCCATTCATGGGCCATTGGGATCAGAGTCCCAAAGGTATATTGCATTGACTTTCCAATTCCTTTGGATATACTGGTGACTGGATGCAATGATGGACCAGATGAAGACCAAGGAACTGAGACTAAGGACAGAAATGACTTAGCTGCTCTGTTTTCTTACTGGCCTTATGAAGAAATGTATAGAAAATGGCTCAGCAATGAGGCCATTTCCATATAATGGAGCTAGCTGTAAACGTCAAAGCCAGGGAACTGTCATTCCCTGGCTTTGAAGTTTTTGAGTCTGGTGAGAGATAACAGGCATATAGATGCCATGCTGTGCAGCTCTGGGACCACCAGAGCAAGAGCTTCAGCCTAGAAGATACTTTCTTCCACCTACATATAGTACTATATGGGTGAGTTCCCACTTGACGTTTTTAGTCCTGGTTGGACTATTTTAGTCCTGGTTGGACTATATTAATCCAGATACAGGGCTGAGTTGTTCCCATTTGCCTGATGACAAACTGGGCGAGCCCAAATATTGCCATTTCCTGTCATGGAGAACAGGACCTTTTAATCTCAGCCCCCTAATGCAAATCCTGTAAATAAGCCTGCCTTGGTCATTAGCTGAGTGGAAGAACAAAGGGCGATCATAAAGCAATCACATTTTGCCTTTCACTCACTCCCTTTCAGATCATAGGTTCCTGGTAACATTACCTCTATCCATGTTACCAAGAAGACAGCAAGTTTACACTCAAACAGATGAGCAAAGAAGAAGAACATAAGCTATTTCTCTTCTCCCTTTGAAATTGGAGGCTGACAGCTCACACAGGTCAGGTGGAAAGACTAGGCTCCGGGTTTTGCTTTTAAAACTTTTTTGCTGCTCTCCAAATCTGGATACAAATGTATCCCACTGATTGTTAGCAGCTACTAGAAATGTCTCTCGTGGCCCGTAGAGGGTCCTTTTGTCAATGGCCCCGAGGCTATGGAATAGTCTCCCCCTTGAGGTGCGTCATGCCCCTTCCTTATATATATTTAGGAAGGCAGTAAAGATGTACCTCTTTGCCCTGGCCTTTGGCTGAGGTGATTATATTCTCCCCTCCCCACCCCCCACCCCCAGTTACAGTCACTATGAATATAATATGGAGCATACTGTTTTAAATTTGTTGAATTTTTATAGTGTTTTTAATTTGTATTTTGTTTTAATGTGTATCTTGTTTTTAATCTGTTGGTTAGCCTGCTGTTACCCACCCAGAGACCTTCAGGTATGGGGCAGGATAGAAATGTAAACAAACAAATAAATAAATAAATATAAAGGTTTTGAGAGCAGCAAAAAACTTTTTAAAACAAAGCTCCCAGCCTAGCCTCTCCCCGCCCCTGATTCAGGGGAAATTCAAGCCTTTGCCTTTTCTTGATCAGGGCTTCAGCACTGCGGGCATGGCAAGGGGAGGGGGGAGACCTTTGCAGCTGTGAAATCCCACCGACATCTGGCAGGCATTGGCCAGAAGGATAGATCTCTGTCCTGAATAGTCCAGGAGCATTCCCATTTGGGGGGGGGAGCACTCTGCTCCAAAAGGGGGGTGAGAGCAGTTTTTCTCAGGACTTTTTTTCTACAGACTTTCACAGGATAGCCCACATAAAATCTTGGAATAAAAAATTAAATGGGACCGTTGGATACAGAATTCTGATTCTTTTCAGATTTAAAGTCTTTGAGACCACACCCTATGTGGTGAATTGTTCTGGAATGTATGCAACACGTCCCTCCCCCAAAAAAGGGCTGTGTAATGTGCTGGCATCTCTTGTTTCAATTATGTAACCTGAAAACCACATTTTTTTTAATGGCAAATATGTTCATAGGAGATGCTCAGCTAATAAACCAGCCACTGTTTACCTCCTTATTAGAAGACTGCAATTCATGTTATATCGTTCAACATCCCTGAAATTGCACCAGGGGGACATACAGTAGTCCCAGGCTACTAGACAACACAGTGATTTGGAATCATTTGTCTATCAGTCCTTCCTCCAACTAATTCTCAAAGTGATGATAGATTATTTTTGTTTTGAAGACAATAATTAAAAAAGCAGAACAACCTAGAAAGGGGAAATCTGACATAAAAGTTTCCCTTCAAGATATATAAAGGACAGATTTGTTATGTTTAAGAAACACGTCATCAGAGTTGTCACCAAACTTTAACCACATCAACACTGTAAGAATTGCTTTAAAAATAAAAGGTAAAAAAAAAAACTTACAGATGATATGCCATAAAGGGAGAACAGAAGAAATAGTACTGAAAAACTGCTTCTTGTACAATATATAGCGTGCAAAAAATACGCCATCACCAAAGACATGATCAAAATGATCCCAGCATATGGCAAACCCCATGACAGCCTACAAATAAATATATATTATTAAAATCCTTGGAAGTTTGAACTCTTTCATATTATTATTTGCATTAATCTTTGCTGAAGAACAAAGGAGATCAAAAGGGATGTCCATGAATATTCAGAACATTCAAAATTTGATCAAATCCTATCAAATTCGGACATCTGAATTCAAACTGAATGTCTCTAAATTCGAAATCATTTGAACAAATTTTTGAATTTGTGGAATCACTCGTATGAATTATTCGGACATTTGTATTGTACAGATATGTACGCATTACACACGTATCTGTACGCATCTTATTCACATCCGTACATATTTGTACGGATACATATGGGATGAATATGGGATAAAAACAGGATGAATACGGATGTGTATGGATGCATACAGAAACATTCAAATGTTGTCAACATTCGTATCTTCAAATATGAATAAAAAAATTCATAAGAATAGATTCAAATGTATTCGATTTAATTCAGATGTGAATCCATTTGAATTTTAAGCATTCAAATCAACTCAAGTATTCGGATATTTGATTCAAATCAAATTTTGCATTCATGCACATCCCTAGAGATCAGGCTGACTTTCCATTCTTATTGGTAAACTGTTACAGTGCGAGGCCTAAATCCTTTCTGGGCCACTGTCTTCCACACTGGGCAGAACAGAATGTTCCTGGCCCTTCTAGATTGATCCATCCAAATTGAATGGAGCTTAAATGGGCCTAGGCCACCCAGAATAGCTCCTTGACCAGAACAAGAGAACTTTTTTAGAAGGTGAACCACAGTCTACATGCAAGCAGAATGACCCAGGGAGACATGCTTTTGTGACTCTTTTTAGCAGGGGGACCCATTTCAGTGGCAAAACAAATTGCTCCACCAAAATGAGTCCCCCTGGGGCACAAACGCTGTGAATGACAGTTCCTGGCCACTGGAGCCCTCACAACAGGCTTCAAACTCATGCAAGTGTCTGAGTGAGTGTAGAACAGGCTGTCCAAGTGTGAATGGCCTTGTTCCAGGATAGCTAGGAATCATTCCAGAAGGAATGGTTCTAGTTGGTGCAAAAAAGCCCAAAGTCACTATTTTTAGCAAACAATCCATCATGTTTTTATTTTACTAGGTCTCCAAAAATATGTGTCTGAAGATGAGGATTTATCTCCTATCTCCAAGCAGCAAACAGCAAGTTGTTTAATAAGGAACAGAAAATTATATAACAGTATTTTTAAATTGCTTTTATCTCGAGAGATCCCATATAAAAACATAAAACAAGCACATCTAGTCCAGCATCCTATCTCACGCAGCAACCCACCAATTCCATCTCGGCATCTCAAGCAGAAGACAAAGGCAAAACCTTTACCTGCTCTCAACACCATGCAAATGGTCTTTAGAGACATCCTGCCTGTTTCTCCAACCTGGAGGCAGTATCTAGATTTCCATTCCAGTAGTCATTGATACACCTGCCCTACATGAATTTGTTTAACCCTTTCTTAAAGCTATCCTGCCTGGCTGCTGTCACTACCTCTTCCGGTAGTAAATTTCATGGACCTGTTGGGTGAAACTGCTTTCCATGCTCACCAGAATGCTGCATCACGTAGCCCCATTGTCTTCATCATTTCTTTCAGTTTCCTTTTTTCTCTTGTCATATTTTGTGACAGGTAGTATAAAAATGGGGAAAAGCACATGGAGAGGCTCACAAAGAATATGCCAATTTCTTCTTCTTCTCTGGTGTCAACAGAAGGCGTTCTCATACGAATGCCACTTATGGATTTCATTTCATCCCACACAGAATGTCCAGTGATTTGCTAGGGCAGGGGGAAGAATCACAAGAGAAAGAAAAATAATTACTGATTATGCATCAGGGTCAGATATTTTAAAGTTCTCCTTCATTGCAAAAGAATCAAATTAAACTCTGGCAGTCAAGCCAAGCTACAGTGTATGACAAGCTCTCAATAATGTCAGTTAAAGTAAAGACATCTTCCAGTTGAACTTGACCCTTGTGTTATATAGCCATATCTATCATCTGTCTGTCTGTCTGTCTATTTATTTATTATTTGTATTACTATCCCACCCTATACCAAAAGGTCTCAGGGCTGGTAACAGCATTTAAAATCAGTTATTAAAACAATAACAGTATATATTATAACAGTAAGTGGGAAGGGAAAGTGTATCCCCATTTAACTGAAGGCCAGGGCAAAGAGGTGTGTCTTCACTGCCTTCCTAATCATGTACAGTGAAGGTGATAGACACACCTTAAGGGGGAGACCATTCCACACCTTAAAATCTGGAGGAGAGGCCCTCCTAATTGTACCACTGCCCTCAGGAGCAAAGGGGGTGGGCACCTGGGAGAGGGCCTTCTCAGTGGAATGGTCTCCCCCTTAAGGTGTGTCAAGGAGGATGAAAATTAGATTTCAACTACATACAGAAGGGCGCATATTTCCCTATCCCTAGCACAGTGTTAAATGCCATCTAGTAATAAAATCTGTCTAAATATGCTTCCATGACAAAAGTTTATTTTGATAAATGCAACATATTTTCCATATAAGGAATGCTTTAGAGCTACATACTTTGATAAATTGAATCTGGTGTTTTGATCTAACATGTTCTAAGCAATAAACAACAAATAAAATAAATGTAGAAAGAAAATAATGAAATAGAAATAGAAAATAAAAATCTGCTGGCTCAAACCAGCTAGTGCTACTTACCTCAATAATAGCACTATCAATGCTGGATTGCAATGATAGAAATCCTCCATACCAGTATCTGGGACTTCGACAGTAATCAGATGAATAGTTATAACAATAATCTACAAACAAAAGAAAAGTGTTGAATATAGTAAAATCTTATTATTAATGGTAACACAGTAGCTTGTGGGAAAAAAGATATAAATATAATTAAAGGCTGATTTAATTATCAAATAAGACCAAAATGTTCTATGACCACTTTAGCTAACCCAATATGAAGATGCCCAATGAGATAATTATCTTCAATTATCACCTGGAAATCTTCCAGGTATATTCAAAATCTTCTTGATATATATATTTAAAAATACAGCCATAATTCAACAAATATATCAATACAGGGAATAACAATTACCATACTTAAAGTAATAATAATAATAGTAATAATAAAGTATACTTAAAGTATTTCATCAGTTTAACATTAAATTTGAATAAACTTTGAAATAAACCACCAAAAACAGAATATGTAGAATATATATGTATTATAACATATTTAAAATCCAATAACAAAAGTCCTGTATGAAGTATGAAGCATACTTTGGCTTGACCCATCAGGAAAGCACTGATCTTTGGTGACTGTATATTAAGAAAATATCTCAGAATTACCATTCGTTACTGAGAAAATGGTTTTTATTATAGTTTTCTTTTATTATGTACATTATTTTATTAGTTTCAGGGTGGGATAAAAATGCAAATAAATAAACAATATAATAAATAAATTGTTGATATTTATACATTTTATTCTGGTATTCATTATATTTTTGTGATATATTAATATATTTTATTGATTTTAGGGTGCATCACCATGATCAAAATACTGTGAGGCAAACCTAAGTTCACCTCGAACCATCCCCATGGACAGCCTCTAATCTGGGCTACATTTGGGGCAAACGGCACAAATCTGTGGCAAAAAAAACCCTTTCCAACTGTTCTCGCTCTGAATTAGGGGGCAAGCATGTATTATTATCAGTCATGGGGATGCTCCCGGGTTATTGGGGGAAGATGATGGAGCATTAGCCGACAGGATTTCACTGTCCCTGCCATGTGTGCTGTGATTGCAACTGCTTGGGGAAAGAAATTAAGGTGGCAAAGAAATTAAGATGAAATGAGCTCTCATTTGCCCTCTCCTACTAAAAGCATGCCCCCCCCTTGCCTGATGCCCTGATTGACAAGACTCGTGTGGGCAAAAGGGTAGATTTTCTGCACAAGCGTTGGATCACTAATTCTCTGCCAAAAGCTATGGTTTTCAAAGCTAGGATTAATGGTAGTAGCTGGAGGTGTGGGGGACCAGAAAGGCATTGTTGAACAGAAGATAAGAAAATGGATCCAAGCTGCAAAGATTTAGAGGGAGGCTGATGTGAACCCGAGGCTAGCTGTCAAGTGGAGGTGTACTTGCTGTCAAGTGGACATGCACACATCCACTAATGTCAGAACCGCAGCTTTAAGCCATGAGCCCTTTTACCATCCCATTATGCCCCCCTTTTGTCTTTTTTTTCCTTATTTCTGGTGTGTGTTGTGTTTTTGGAGGTGCTACCTGGATGCATTTCACAGGGATTTCCCCTGTCATCGCTGCACCAGGTGGGACAGGGCATGGTGACGTCAGCTGGGCTTCCCATCAGGACAGAGGGGGTGAATGCGGTTTCCCCAATGCAGGGGTTTACTGCGTTTGCTTGGGGACATGTGGATTTGCCTTCAACCCACGCTGTCCTCAACCGCATGGGGACATCTTAATTCGAACTACAATTTGGATTAAGGATGCCATAATTGCAGCACAATAACTGGAAACCATAGGGACGCAGCCTTAAATGGAGAATTCTAGTTCTTATTGCTCATGGTATTTTCATACTGAATCCTGCTGTTAGGTATGAAATAATATAATATAGTATAATATTATAATATAGTATAATATTATTTCAGCAATAACATACTACTAGTTATCCGTCACTATGTGGAAACAGTGTACAAATGCATCATCTGTGTTTGACATTAAAAAATGCATAATTATGACCTTTTCATTCTATAAGTGTATGCAGGTTCTACCTATACATGAAAATGTAATTCATTTTAAACTACCTATATATTCCAAATAAGAGCTTGGAGAAACTACTTTAAGAAAATGAAATCTGAGCCGATAGGAAGTGTCATCCTGAAAAACAATTCCAATAAACTCTGCGTCTTCCTCGTGTTCAGCTTCCAGAGCTTTTTCATCTTCCACCAATTTTGTCTGTATACCTTTGGTAGAGAAATTACATCATTAATACATTATGTACCTTATCATTAATCATTCTTGTAAAGCAGGACACAGAGGAATAAGGGCTTTACAGTCTATCCTCTTTCAGTCAAGGCTATCATTCCTAAAATCAGTGAAATCATCTAAAGCTGTATTGATGTTGCACTGGCCCCAATTTCAGATTATATCCAGGAATGGGGGCTTGCAGACAAAGGTGGGCCCCATCCAGAATAAGGCCCAATACAGAAAGAGCCATAATAAACTAGTGTAGTAGCTGGAGAGTTGAGGCCTTTTTTGCACTATAGCCATTCGGTTGTTGGCTAGGACACATGGGGACAGATTCCCCACTCACACCTAGGCAGGTAAGGGGAGCATTTCCACACATATCTTAGCTGCTTATATGTGAATGGGGAATCCGTTCCCACGTGTCCTAGCCTGAAAAGTCTGGCACGGGGGGGGGGGGACTTCTCTCCCAAGCCTGCTGCTATTAGACTGTCATAAGACTGTGCGGGCCCACTGGCTGGCAAGCTTGTCCCAGCCCGTCCTGGGGTCCCGCAGGCTATAGCCCACCCACCCAGAGGCCCATGCCACCCCCAGATGCAAGTGTGTGACTTACCTGGTCACCACCCAGGACTGGACTGCCAAGCCCCATGGGCGGAGCTTGCTGAGTCCAATCTGTGGCATTCTATGCCTGTGCGCACCATGGCCTGTGATTGGTCAGTGGAACACACCTGTTCACAATGCCTGGTTCGATCCCAGGTGTTCTGCTCCCCCCCCCAAATGTGGGTCTTTGGGCTGAGTGCATATATAAATGTCACAAGATGAATCACCGAGCCAAGGGAGACTCATGTCCTCTCCCCTTTCTGAGTTTAATCACTAAAAAAAAGAAAAGGTCAAGGCACATGACCAGAGTTCACACTCCAAAGATCATGGTTCCTTCCAGACTAGCAGAAATGAATCCGCAGTTATATAAAAATTAGCAGCTTACCTGGCTGCAAAGCAATGACTTGTTGTCCTCACCCAAAACGAAGCTCTGCAGCTTCCTCCTTGGCAGCTGCAAGACATCCATGGTGTGCAGGGTGAGGCATTCATCACGTGGGATGGGGCAGCCAGTGGGAACGGAGCTGCAGGCTCAGCTCTCCTTTGCTATTCTAGCCATCCTGTCTGTACTGACAGGAAACTTTGAATTTACCTGATACTGGGTGCATCTCCATGGTACTTTTTCCTGTCACTATTGTTCCTCTACTGCAGCGGATCTAACAAATGTGCGTTCAATCCCGAATTAAGTGTCCCTATGGGGCTCAGCAAAGCACGCATTTTAAATGCACTGACCGTCCCCAAGGAAGCGTCTTTTGCTTACCCGCATCTTTTTCTCCCCACCCCTCGCTGTTTCATTGGGTGCTCGGGCGGAAGCAATTCATTACACTATGTACAAGATCTCCAGCTGCTGAAACGCCTCACCCAGCCAGCGATCGTGCGATCGTGCACTCATTCACAAGTCCAAAAGGAAAATTTACAAGTTCTCTGTTCGTCTCCCCTGCTTGCGAAGGCAGTTTACAAGATCTCCGGCCCTGAAATGCCTCCCACAGTCAGCAATCTTGCGCTCATACACTTTCACTTGCGGGCGGGCCGAAGCAATTCATTACAATGTATCTTGCTGTTTCTCTTTGTGATTGGAATGCCTGCCTACTGTTTTCATATCGTGAATGCTGGCTGAGGATGAGAGGCAAAAAAAAGAGAGAGAGAGCTTGCCACCTCGGAGTGAAGCCCCACCCCTTTTGCCACGGAGCGTCTCCATGCAAAACGTTGCTCTGAATACCCGCATCTTCCTGGAAAGTGTGCTTGCAGTCTTCTTTAAAGGGCTGTTTTTTGCAGCGCATTTTCCTAATTAGCGGCACTGGAAGTCCGGATAAAAGCTGTGCATGGGGGTGCTCCGTGACAAAATAAGATTTTCCACGGGCTTTAAATTGTATGGGGATGCACCCACTGTGGAGCAAGTGCTCATCATTCCACAGAAGGCAAATCTGAAGTAGTGACGCCCATGTGCTGACTTCACATTGGAATGTGCACTATTCCTAAGTCTGGACGCACACCATGTTTCTTTTGGTAAAATCCTGAGATGTGTTTACACTTTTGTCTTTTTTTTTCTCCGTAAAGAGTATCCCCGGATCAAGAGAAGATCCTGGAAGAAGTTTTAATTCTTACTGCCTCCTGCTGTTCTCTTATTTTGTTCAATGTTTTTTCTCTTCACTTTGCTTTTCTCCTCATTTCACATTAACTTCATTTCTCTCCCTTATTTCTTTTATTCCCCTGTCTTGCCTTAAGCCTGAGGGACCATGGGAACTTTTTTGCTACAAGTTACTGTTTAGTTATTTGGTAAAATCTCACTTTTGATTTACTTTACAATTTTCTCAGTGTCAAATCTGTTTTCTACCACTCGCTTCTTTTTCTAGCTGCTTTCTTTTGCAGTTGCTGATTGCTGTATAATAAGGTTATTTCCTGTGTGCATTTTGAAGTTCTAGGAAACAAAGTGTGTCTTGAGATCAGCCAAGTGGTTCTCCTCCCTCGGGATCAGCTCCAGTCCATTACCAGTAGGGGTGTGCATGAATATTTGTCACATTTGAAATTCATCCAAATTCATACCTTCACCTTCAAATTGCTTGTTAGCTATATTCAAAGACTGAAGTTCAAATGTGAAGTGAATGATTTTCTGCATTTGTTCAAAGCTTCATTATATTCGTGAACATGGGAAGGTAGCAGTGGCTTTCCAGTCACATCTGCCGTGGATTCAGAGTGGATTTAAAGCAGATCCGAAGGATTAGACTGAGCGCTACCATTTATTTCTGACTTCCCAACAGAAAAGTGTCATCATGAAAGAGACTTTTTGATATATGAAGACTTGGATTATTAATTCACAAGGCAAATGCATGATATACATGTATGAAAAGCACTTCATTTGGTCAATCATTTCAAATCTAAAGCCTGCTATAGACAAACACAAGTTGCGTATGCACTACACGGTGCACATGGAGAAAACCATTTCTAGATAGGGGCATTTTCTCCAACCAGGAATGGGGTGGATGGGATGACCTGGCCCCATCTCACTTTGAGGCCAAGGACATTTTGCAGTCTCCAGGGTGGGTAGTCAGACACTCCTGCCATCTCCATCTTTCTGCATGGCAACCACTAGAGCAATTCTGGTCCAGTTTTGGGCACCCACCCACACACCTCATGCACGTTCCACCCAAGCTGTGTCCCACCTCAAGTTAAGCTTTTGTATATGAACTAAAACAAACAAACAAAACATTTCAAGAGAAGTTACCTACCTTCCATGACAGTTTCTATTTTCTCCATTATTTTTCTTGTCATCTTTGTTTCTGGGGTACAACCAAGTTTAAGCCCAGTAAAATTGAAGGATGGATCATCTAACCGTCCCAAAAAAGACTGAGGTATTTCATCACTTGATCCATAAGCAAAAACGTATGGTGTCATTAATATTGCTATAAAAAGACTTGCTGAAGCAAAAAATTCCTGAAAGCAAAAAACACATCAGTGGTGGTAACAATATTGCTTGCTTTAGATATTCAGTTGGACTTGTAAAAACTATGAGAATGCAGGAATGGTCCCTTCACTGCACATACTTCTTCAACATGTCTCAAAAAATTGGAACAAAATTATTCAAGCACCTGTAACAAAAATGCCTCCTCCAGAATGGGCAGATAAGCACCAATATGTACACAAAGGTAGAAAGGTGAAGTGTTGTTTAGAAAGGCACATTGGTTGATATTGAAACCAAGTCCCAGACCAGTACAGATCAAAGTCTAGTCCAATGCAAGCCAAGGTGCTTCTTCTTTCTCCCTTCTTCCATGTACATCTGTCTATCAGATGGTTCTATTTTTAAATATGTTTTACTATTTGATATGTTTTAATCTCATTGTAACCCACCCTGGGACCATTTGGTGACGGGTTATTTTTCTTTTAAGAAATTAAATAGCTGTGTATGTGTGCTTTCATATGTGTATTGAAAGTAACCATGTTCAGTAGTACTCAATGAATCACATCCATACCACAGGAAGAAATGCTTCCTTTCCATGCCCTTTCCACATTCATTGTTTTCTCCATACACCTGTCATATTCAACACAAACATGAAGGAACAGAGGGAAGCTGGAAGAAAGTTTCCAGAAGCAGTTGGAATAGCACATATTGTAATCAGTGAAAACAAAATGCAAAACTGGGAGCTATCATCATTTAAACACAAGCAATATTTCATAAGTATGAAATGTAAAATATCAAGAGAAGAAATGATGACTCTGGAAAGGTTGTGATGCTTTTACTGAAATCTTTGCCTATCATTTGCGTCACTGATAAGTAGAACAAATTGCAATCTGTCAGCAAGGGCACAGAATGGAATGACAGAGTCTATGTGAGGTCATAAATGACTTTTCCACACTCTATATAGAGTTGACCAGTCTACTGGGTCTAAAACAACTGCTGTTGCATTTTGTGGCCCTCACTCTAGACAGACTATTCTTGAAGCAGCCAGCAACCAGATTCCATAACTATGAGCTGGGACTGATAAAAAAGCAGACAAGCATCTGAATTTTTCTGTCCAAATATGCCACTCTTTACAAGGTCACATTTGTTGCAGGTTCCAAAACGTTGCCTTCACAAGGACTAAGCTGAATGCTCAGCCCCTGTGAAGCTATGCTTAGTAGATAATCAAACATAGTCTATTGGCCCTATGCCAGGGCCTTGTAGAAATGAAAGACTCGGGGTCTGTTCTCATTTACCTGAGTAGCACGGTATAATAATACCATACCAGTCCAGTGAAGATGAAGCATGGAGTGAACCATCCACACTTCAAGGGCTAATGAAGTCCTGAACTGGACCAAGTGCCATGACAATAGCCAGGGCAACATCCAGCATGCATCTGGACACTGCATGATATTAAACAGTTGCAGCCACACCACCACACCCATTCACAGTATTTCACCCAGAAGAGGGTATGAACACTGCTTGCTGGGAGCTACCTAGCAGCTCCTGGTCAAGTTCTGGACTACATTTTAGTTGCCCACAGCTATTTAGGACCAGGACAGGCTTGGTAAACTCTGGGATGGCAATGCCAGAAGAGTAATGTAGACACACCCAGTGAGCAGACCAATGCTCACCACAAGATAGATGTGAACAGGGCCTGAGACAGAGATGTCATCCTTTTAGGTGGCATCATCTTGGATCATGCCAGCAGGACATCACACACAAGAAAAGAGGCCCAGTCCCTCCTTTGGCATGTGGTAACTGCATGTAACCCATGCCTGGCTTGCAGCTGTGCCAAAATGCACTGTTGGAAGTGCTCTGTTTACAGAAAGGTAGCAGAGCATCCTGTGGCCTATTAAATAGCAAGAAACACTTCTGGAGGTGTTGCCAATCTGACAAAATGTTCCTGGAGAAGACAGGATGGGATGGCTGTTCAAGCAGACAGGCATTCGCCCCACTCCTGACCCTGAGCAAGAACTATGGACGAGAAGCAGCCCCCGCAGTATGCACTACAATATGCATGTGAAAGTTGCCTTACAACTTGCTGGGACACTTCAAAAAGATAACCAAAACTGACATAATGATAACGTGTCTTGTGCATCTCTAGTACCAGCACAAAATGAGCAGTTATGAGAGCAATGCATTCATTGAAATACATAATTTTAGAAGTAGTAGCACAACCACACTTACCAACCAAACAGAGCTGTTATAAAGACAAACACACTTTTACCTCAATTAGCAATTTGCACTTGCCTGAAAACACTGCATTCTCATCCGCCACTTCAGAATCACATTTTTCCATAGCAGAGCAAGTGTCTGTTGTGTGACACTTCGGTTCCTCAGTTTTTCTTTCCGCATTTTAGAGCTTGCCTGAAAACACAAGGCAGCCTGTACAGTCAGAAGCTTTTCTCCACAAGGCAAGGTGTAGTATGGAACAAAAGTAAAAATGTTTTGTGGATATGTGAGTCTTTTCTATACTCTCCAGTAGGCTGGGCCAAGAAATGATTTATGGGCCTCCCTTCTGCATGTTTAAGGGAGGCCTCACCCTCTAGTAGTAGAACACTCCACCTGCACAGGATGGGGTGTAGAACAGGACACCTAAAATGGTATCCTGGTCCAACTACCTCTTTTTTTTTTGAGGTCTATTAGGGAGTAAGATACCAGACTATAGAACACGAAGACAGCATGCCTCCATGGTCCAGAATACCATGAAGGACCCATTTCAGCAACACAATAAGACATACCATCAAAATGCCCTACCCCAGGGGCCTCGAACTTTCATTTCTAGCCTTTAGAGGATTCAGAGATAACCCACGTGGGCTCTGAAGCTGGTGTAAGCTTAATGACATTTACTGGCATGAAACAAGCATCCCAGTGCCCACATACTTGTTCCATATTAGGAAGAATCCATCACAGCTTGGTCAGAATGCCTGTTCCAGGGCAGAGTGTCTCACTCCAGCCCAGAATACTAACCTCCAGTGTGAATACAACCATAGTTTCCTAATCAGATCTGTACCATGGCATGGTTGGATGCAAAGAAAGCCCTGTTCACATTTACCTGCTATTGACCTCTGGTCTGCTCAGTGTTGAGGTAAGTCCATTCCTGGCTGCTGTCACTGCTCACTAGAGTTGGCCACGTTCTCTGGAACAATTCAGCTGTGGACTGCTAAAGGCTCCTGAAGACTGGGTCCACACCCTCTTCTTAGTGCAGTGCAGTGAGTGAGCGTGGTTACATGACTGCAGCTGCATAGTCATGTACAGTGTTTACCTCACCATGGCAAGCATGCACGAGATGTTGTCTCAAACACTGCCTTGGTAATCCAGCAAGTTCAGGTTTACCCATTCACACTACAAGTGCTACTGGCCAGGTACAGGGCTAATTTAGAGCTCATTGTGCAAACATCCACTACCTTACTGAATTCTTGTGAGCCAGGTATGGAATACCATACAAGGTTGGCAACTGCCAGAGAGTCTACACTTAATAGACATTGTGGTGCCTTGTTGTTTCACAAACACAATGTTGGTCAGCATTTCTTCTAAACTTTGGATTCTGGACCCATATCCCTTTCCTGAAAGAAATTCCATAGAGTTTTTGAATTAGCTCAACATACAATGCATTGGTCATGGAAGCCAGTGGATCCTCCTATAAATTCTGCCAAAATCTTAATGGAGAACTTTTGGCTTTCATTTAGGAAGAAAGGAAGGAGGGAAGGAAATAAATAAATAAATAAATAAATAAATATGCACTTTCGAGAAGACAAAGGCCCTTTCTGCATTCACCTCTCTTGGAACAGTCCAGGGCTGTATCTAGACCCTGGTTACTTACATTCTGGTATATGTGGATATTCCGGAATGAGACATGAATATCCATGCTTTATTCCATAATATTAGAAACATAGTGGAATAAGTAAACATCGTCTCAGTGCAGTCAGATTATCCCAATCCATTCTGTTCCAGGTGTGGTTGGGGACACCATCTGCCTGGGCTAAGACTGGTAGATATGCTAACACCCATCCCCACCAGCTGTTGTTCATATATTGTGTTTGGTGTACAAGGGCAGCCTGAACAGAGTAGTCTTTGAAGATAGTGTTCCTATCTATCCCCATGCTGTTGTTTTGAAAATTATCTCCAGAAGCTTGCCTAAGGAAGTTTCAACTGATGCTTCAACTGCATCAGAAGAACATGCAGTATCCTTCACTTTTGCTTTCCCCAGTGAAAGAGGAAGGGGATGGAGGAAGACCCCAGGAAGAACCATACTTGCATCGTCTTTGGCTCTCTTGGGAAAAGGTGATCTCTAGACAAATGCTTGGGTGATTTTGCAAACACATCTAATAAATAAGTCCATTTATCAGTATGCAGATTTCACCAACAGCACAGAAGAAAAAGCAAGGATTGTGACTCCAGAGAACCCTCAAGCTCACGCTTCAACAAGGCTGGTCAAAACTGTCTTTAAAGAACCAAATAAACAACAGCTGTCTAAACTATGCTGTTCCCTGTGAAGCCATTTAGGGTTGCAGCAGGAAGAACTCAGCATTTAGCCCCAGATTCTTGGCTAGGACTACTGGCCCACAGTATGTCAAAATTAGATTGATTCTGTGTTTCCAGTCAAGCAGTTTCAGACTCAGTGCTCTAATACCTCAATATCAAATGCTGAAGCATTTTTATGCTTTCAAAAAATTTAAAAGTTCTGAATATTGTATTGGTACAGTGAAAAGAAAGAAAGCCTTCAGAAACAGCAGACTACTGTGATTAATTAAAGGTATTTTAACCAGGCAGTGGAGGTATTGGCAAAGTTCGGTTTCATGCAGATACCCTTAAAATTAAGTCCTGATAAACTCAGTAAGAATCACTCCCCATAAGAACTTTTCAAACTATAACCCTTATCCCCAAATAATGAACCTGGGCTTGATTGAGTACTTAGATTTCAGTCCAAGGAATTAATCCCCATTTTTTCCCTTTATTCTTTTTTCACCCTACAAAATCCCCAAGTCTGATGCCAAGTGTTACTATTAAGAGAATATATCAAAAAAGTAGAAAATGATATTAAAAAGCTTACCTGAAACAAACAGGCTAAGCTAAACGTTGAGTAAAGAATCCAGCAACACGGCTGCCTAATTAGGGTCCTTTCTCTGTCTGAAATTTGTGATTTTTAACGTTTGCTGTCCCTCTTTCAGTGCCTGTATTCTTTCAGCAAATTAACAAAGCCTAGAAAGCTCGACAGGACTGTATTTCACAATCTTTCCTCCCCTGTTTTTCTTTCTACGTTTCCCCCCCTCCCATTTGTTCTGAATGCCTAATCCATTTTGATGCAGCTGGATCCTTAATAGAGAACTTTGTTTCTGATATTGGAGAACAATTGTTTTAAACATACAGTTTGCATGCACTGGAAAAGGAGGCTTGTTGGGTTGTTGTGTCAGATGCTGTAAGTGGCAGCAAAGTAAATTTGTTTTGCAAAGAACAAAAGTACACTGTATTTGTTTTATATAATGGTTGCATGAAAGCAGTGTTTCTAAACCGATACATTCAGTACCCAGGTTTAACAAAGAGAAAAATAGGCTCCTGAATGCTCTTGAATGCTTGAGATGCCCATGAACATTTGGTGGGCCACCGTAAGCGATGGGACGCTGGACTAGATGGGCTGTGGCCTGATCCAGCAGGGCTTC
>MTQE01002208.1:27003068-27019868 GCA_014337955.1 Aspidoscelis marmoratus | reverse complement strand
GAACCCGATATTCCCAGATAAGAGTCCGGCTCCCTAACCACTAGACCAAATTGGAAAATATGAACAATGCAATATTATTTTAAAATTTTATTTAGTATTTATATTCCACCCTTCTCTCAAAGGCCCCAGAGTGGGTCATCACAGTAAAAAGACTGGATTTGTAGCAGTTAAGCACAATTAAAATACATCATAAAATACAGTGCTCCTTCCCCACTCCCCAGCGGAAGTACAACAAAGCTAACCATCAAAGGGGTATGAATTAATCAGGCCCCGGAAACCATATAGGGTTGGCATCTGAAGAACCTCAGCTGACCTCAACTGATGATGCACAGCTGAGAGGCTGTTCCAGAATCTGTATGGAGATTAGCATTGGGAGAATGAAATAAAGTTCTTAGGGTCATGACTAGTCATATTCTCTACGACTGTGCTTGCAGGGAAAGGAAATTGTGGTCCTGTGTATTTTGTTGGTTTCAGACTTCCAACAGCCACAGCCTGTGGTCAGGAATAAAGGAACCTGGCATCGAATTAGGATCTAGAGAACCACAGAGTCCCTGTTTCTTCTATAAAATCTTATAGCTGTGGATTCTATGGTTGAACCAATTTTTCCATTCTACTGAACCAGTGGGTGAAGACAGACCAATCCTCAAAAGTACATTAAATAAACATTTAAGAAGATGTTCTTCAGCATCACTTAACTCCATAACGTACCCTATGCCATTTTTTGTGTTCATTTTCCCCTGTTTTGTGCATCCAACTGAACCCCCAACAAAGGATGTGGTTATTCCTTCCGCTGTTGACTTGCACACTCTTTCCCATGCTAGTCCATATCACTGTATTGCCAAGGATTCTGACAACTTGTGACAAAATCTGGACTTTTCTGTGTGGAATCAGGATTTTGGTTGAGCAGCACTTGTTACATTCTCCCTGCCCTTTGATGTATACTTGCACCTGACAGGTTCATAGCACTAGGGGTGTACAAGGATATTCGAAAATTCAAAAATCCAATTTGAATTCAATGAATATCGGCTTTCGAATTCAAATCAGATTTCCAAAAATCCAAATTTCCGAATTCGGATTCGAATACAGCTTTTTGAAAATCCGATATGGACTTTTGAATGATTTGAATGAATTCGACATTGTATGCCACATCCAAATATTGGGTCCATTTGCGCATATAATATGGGATGCAAATGGAATGCAAACACAAAAAACAAGATGCAAAAAGATTTGAAAATCAGATACGAATGTTCACGACATTTGTATCATTCAATTCGAATGGGATTTTTGAAAATCCAGATCCAAATCAGATTTTTGAAAATCCGGATTTTCAATTTTCAATTCGGATAGAATATTTGAATATTCTATTTGAATCAAATGCAAATGCAAAAAGGGCATTCGTGCAACTCCCTACATAGTACAAGTGCCCTGGCTGTTCAGATGACCAGGCAATCAGCAGGAACTTCCTGGCTCTTTTCACATGCATAGTGACCACACTGGTGGCACATTGAAATTTTGAGCATCTGTTTTCTTCATGTCTGCTTTGTCTTGCAGCACAATCTTGTTAACCAGACCTGCTATAATGCTTCAGCAAAACTGCTGCTTTGATTGTGTTTGGATGTGGCTTCGGCTAAGGCAATGAAGATAGGGAAGGGACTGAAGGGAAGGCCCTTTGAGGAGAATTTAAAACAAAAAGCAAACAAACCAAACAAAACCAACTCTTAGCCTTGAAAAGAGAAATAATAAGATACCTGGAAGGATACCAGGAGAAGGTCATCATTTATTTCTATAATTCCAGAATGCAAGATGTAGAATAATGGCCTTTAACAAGTTAGACGCTGGTAGGCAGTACTTCCTTCGCTAAGTATATGCAGGCAGAAGACTAAACAGCAATCTGTTGGAAATAACTTTGCTTTAGATTTCTGCAGAAGCAGTAGTTAGATCTGAGTGGTTCTCAACCACGTTTCCTAGGAGAGAAACATCCTTTTGTTAGTGTTCCATGCCTATGATATAGAGGGCCTGAGGGAACTGGCCTACTCCTCAGTCCAAAAGTTTGAGAAGCTTTAAATCATTTAAATGTTCCCCATAACTCATTTGTGGACTGGCGTTTCTCTGATATTATCCTAGGTAAAAATTATGTGACTGGCATATGAATGACAAGTCTCAGTTCAAGAACATAGGAATTGTTCCCAACAGGGCTACATTCCAGCGCATTTGCCAAGTGCTAAAGAGGAATTATACATAATAGTAGGAAGGAAAGAAGAGCAGAATTTCTTATTCTGATATACTATGTGTGTTTGTTCTGTAGCTGAAAGGGCTTTCTGTCTTCAGAAGAACTCTGTTTCAAACTTCATGATCATATACAAGGCGTGGGTCCACAGCACCAGCCGCAGTGCTGGATTAGGCTTATTGGAAGGTCTATTTTTGGCTTCAGGCAGACTTGGAAAGGGGTTTGACAGCCACACTGCCATCCTGGAAGCTGCAGTTTTGAGGAATTTGTGTTTGCACTAGGTGGGCCCCTTCACCCTTTGCGCAAAAGCACACACAACCTGCATGAAATTGTGGTACATTCCACTGCAGTAAGGGCAACTCAGTGTGTGAAAGTCTGCTTTTCATGGGGCAATTCTGCAATGGCTGGTAGACTGGATCACAAAAGGTAATAGGCACCTCCCTTCTACATACTGGGGTGGTTTATGAGAGGACATCCCCCTGTTGTATGCTCTATCCACACAAGACAGAGCATAGTCCAGACCACAAGGCTAGAAATGGCAGGTCTATGTGATCTACCACTAGACTGCATGAATATCTATATCTTTATTTTTACATTATTTCTCTAAGCTCTAACAGTTTGCCTCAGCTATATATGAAGACCCAATAACTTTTTAAATTTATTTATTTATAACTTTGTACCCCATTCTTCACCTAAAAATCCCAAGGTGGGTCATAGCATATGATAAAAAACCACATACTAAAACATACTATATTTAAAATACAAGGCATTATCAATGATTTGAGAATGAGGAGTGAACTCTATAACTGCTCAAAACACTTGCTCCTTCCTCCTGCCCCCAGTTGTTTGGCATATTACCACTCAGCGTTCCCAAAAAATTATTAAGCAACAAATACAATATGTGACCTTAATCTGGCTCAAAGTGAACTATACTTGACTTTCATCAAAACTGATACATCTTGCTATAATTGGAGTGAAGCTACAGATTTTTGAAAAGGAAAGAATTAGGTTGCTAGGCATTACTGATTTCGTTCTTTCTTTGTTTACATTTAACATATGCAAAACAAAATAATTAAAATCAAGGATGGTAGAAACAAGCATTCATCCTGGGAAGGCTTGGAAAAAAGGTAAGGCTTCAAGCACTGCCTAAAAACCAGAAGTGTAGGTGTCCTACAAATATTTGCTAGGAACCTTAGACAGAAAAAAAGCTGGAATAGAAAACAGTCAATTAAGGTCTTTTCAGTTTCACTAATTTCAGTGACCCTATTTATGTACCTAATTGACATCTGGCTAATCTAAACACAACATGCTGCTCATGAAAGACAACCACCATCCAGAAGATACTACAATGGTTGGCAAGCAAAGTCAAGGAAACTATTAAAGATAAGAATACTGTTTTTCAGAAAATAAACATTCTGCCCCAGAGAGAGCAAAATGGAATAATTGTTTTTGGATGAAGAATTGCAGAAAGATGGTAAAGAACGCAAAAAATGAAGAACAGAATTTGAGGAGCATATTAGAAAAAGTGCAAGTGAGGGAGCCATGATCACTGGCAGCAATTAAGCACAATTATGAGATCAGCAGGACTGGGATGAAATTTGGTCTAGAAACCGTTGATATCTCAAGTTGCTGGCATCCACATCTGAGGGGATATGCATGATCACCAAAACTGCTGGGATGGTGCAGTGGAAGCTGTTCCTGCAAAATGCAAGTGATAGGTGATGAAATCTGCCTGATTGCTCAACAGATCTCTACTTGTTCTTTCTTCATCATTCCATGAAAGGTGTCACAAATGTGATATATGAACAGCACTGTTACGGGCCTGCACACTAGGGATGTGCACAAATGTTTGTTTGTTTGTTGTATTCGATTCATATTGCATCGAATGCAAGAAAATTTGTGTTTGTTCGAATAGATCCCCTTCAAATGTAGTGGGATTCAAATTCAATACAAATGTTCCATCCCATATGAATCCCACATGAATGCCTACAAATCCCATACAATCCCATATGAATACAAATGTATCAAAACATTCCATTCGAATTTGAATGTCAAATTCGGCCAAGTTCGCATGAATTTTGAATGCTATGAATATTTGTGTACATCCCTACTGCACACTTAAGGGCATGTCAGGTAGAGCAGAAGCAAGTGCTTTACAACAGTTTAGCTTATTCCTACCTCGGCAGTGTTAATGCTGCCCACCTCTGGCTTCTACAAGGTTTCAGATTTACTGGTCATTAGGTCTGTAAACTAATCAAAGACAAAAGAGACCCACAGAACCATTTCCTGCATTCAGTGATCCCTTAGTTACAATTCTGACAGGTGGGAGCAGAAGGAAACACCACATTCCCACTTTAAGATCAGCTCTGCCTTGGTAGCATTCTTCTTGATGTTCAAAGAGATAAGCAGTGCACTAGTGACATCTTCCCACCATTGTGTAACTCTTGTCAAAGTCAAATTCAGCTCCCACTGATTGCAAGACAAATCCATGGAGTTTTATTTTGAAACTACCGATGTGGTTTGTCACCACTACCTTCTGGTGACAATTATGATAAGAAAATAACAGGAGCCCTACTGGATCAGGCCATAGCCCATTTAGTCCAGCATCCTGTCACACACAGTGGCCCACCAATTGCCCATGGGCATCTCAAGCAGAGACAAGGGCAAATCTTCTGCTCCCCAATCCCAGCAAATGGCCTTAGAAGTATCTTGCTTGTCCCGTCCCCCCCCTCCCCCGGCAGCCTGAAAGTGGTACTTAGGCATCCATTCTAGTAGCCATTAGTACATGTGTCATCCATAAATTTGTCTAACCCTTCCTTAAAAGCCATCTAGGCTAGTAGCTGGAATGGATGAATTTCCAATTTAGTCTACATTACCTGGTGTGGCCCAAGTCTGCTTAGCTTCCAATCTTAAATAAGGTTGCCTAGGACACCTGAAATTCTGAAGCACACCTTCCCCTGCACTTACAAAATCTCTTGAAAAAAGAAAGCCTTTTATTAACATGCCTTGGCAGCAGGATCGTCTTGAGTCTTCCTGTATACAGAAGAATGGCAATAGTGATCAACAATAGTCATGACTCCATGAGCTATGGAAGACTCCTTGGAGGAGCATGCAAGTCAGCCCATCTACACATCACCCTCTCCAAAGGGACAAAAAGTTCATTGATAGCCTGCTGCACCTATAGACAGAGGGAGAGGAAGTCCTCCATGTGCAGGCACAGCAACTTGAATAACATGGCTTCTTTGCCTGTTGAGCCATCAACTGATTTGCTGAGACCTCCTGTGGCGGCAAGAGAGGCCTGCTTCATTGGGTAAGCCTCCCCAAGGCATCTCCCATCGGCCAAACAGAGGCATTCCCAGTAACTGTGGCAGGAAGGCATAACCTTAAAGCATTATGGAGACAAAAGGAAGGCAGAGAATCTCTTTTAACCTAAACATTCTCCGTGGGAACATCCATACGTATGATTTCAGGGGTCCTCCTGATGTCTAGAGCATAAGCCAATCAATTCCTTTCAGTATGTTTGTCGTTCAGTTTCCAGACTGATATGACCAATTGGCTAATATATCTATACCCTGGGCTCCCAAAGGAGCAAAGAGGAAAACCTTTTGGGAAGACTCTTTCAACTGTTGCTTGCCACATAAATGACATGCCAGTCAGGAGGTGAATCTATGACTGCCAACACAGCTGCAATCTCTGTGGAAGACCAAAGCACCAAGGGGTTTCCACCAGAACTTCCGGTCCCCTGCAATGAGCTTGGATTCGTTTAGGGTTGTGTCAGGAAGTCCCTATGGAATCCAGGGTGGTATACTGTGTAGATTCATACCCAAGCTCCCAGGCATCTGCATTCTGCTCTCATGGGGCTACACCCTAGGATGCTGATAAGGCGGTTTTCTGTCCCACAAATACTAGGGAACAGTTTTAGAAATTAACTGTGGTCACATATACCAAACTTTTATTCCAAACCAGTTCATTTCAGATTAATTAAAAAACACATAGGTCTGCATCGCCTGCTGAATAATTCTTATTCAGTGAAATATGGAAGAAAAGAACAAGAAGGGGTCTTCAGGAGATCATTGGAAAGCAAGCTTCCCCCTACTAATTAAGAGGTCATAGAGACAGAATGTTCTGTGTTGTGACCTAAATTTGTTCTCTCCCATCACAAAACAAGAGGAAAAGGCTTTCCTGGTCTTGTCAATTGTCTTCTGAAAACAAAACCACCCTTGTGTGGTTACGTTTATTTTTAAATAATTTTGCACAATAATATGCAGAAAATTCTAGAAAAGTCACAGGAGACTTTCCCACTCCCCTTTGTTTGCTATAGTTTCTGGGAATACTTTCTCTAGGACATAAAACTGGCCCCTTTTACTACTGGGTTTTTCACAGCTGGATGGAAAGGAGTCCTAGGCTGGGTTCAATATTTGTCTTCCAGGCTTTTAGCGCCATCTACTGATGGTATACTGCAGTGTCAGTGGTTTATTTTGCTTTATGCATTAAAATTGTGATATTAATGTGGTTTAACTGTGCATAGCACAGCAGGTGCCCTGGTGCCCATACAGACCCACACTCAATCATCCCACCTCCCTTTAGAATCCAGTAAGAGACCAATAAGAGTTGGAATAAGAGCTGTAACTGTCCTCACTCTTGGAGCAATCTGCACACCTGCCTCTGTTCCTCATGAGGGAAACATCAAAGCGGAGGAACTTACGTTCCCCAGTTCAGCATTTCCTCCTGGGGCTTTTATGTGGAGAGCAGGAAATGCCAAAGAAGGAAGAGGAGGAAGAGGGTTGGCTTTTCTACCTCACTTTTCTCGCCCATTTAAGAGGACTCAAAGTGGCTGACAAATTCTTCTCCCCACAAGACACACCCTATGGTATTTGAATCTTATTGAACTGAATGTAAGAAAATTTGTATTCATTTGAGTACACCCCCTTCGAATGTGGGAGGATTCTATTTGATTTGAATGTATTCATACAAATTTGTACTGATATCCAATACAAACACATATGTATCCCATACATATCCTGTAACATATCCTCTCTGAAAGCATCAAATCCACCCTGAATCCACTCTCAATCCACTCTCAATCCATGTCTAATGCACTCGGGATTTGTTGCAGATGTGACTGACACAGTCACTTTTCCATCTTCGCAGGTTCACAAATGTTCTACCTCCCCAGGTTCACAAATGTTCAATGTACAAATGTCATAACATTTGGAGGAGTGTGGTATCAAACCTGGAATTCCCAGATAAAAGCCCGGCTCCCTAACCACTAGACCAATCTGGTAAACCATTTTCCTGTGCTCTTCAAAACTGAAAAGCATGAAGGCTTTGCGCCCTGCCAGTATAGCACTCAAATGAGCATTTAAGGGGCAGTGAGGGCTTCCAGTGCAGAACCATGCAAATTCTACACCCTAGAAGCCCTCTTGCAGTGCAGCAGGGGGACAGAGGGGTACAGCCCTTGCGCCATCAGAGTGATCTCACAGCAGCGGTAGGAACTCATGTGGATCTGCCTGTGTTGAGACATTCTCAGCAGAACAAATGTGCTCGATGATAAATGCCACCTTTTAAATGTCACATTCCCAGACATTTTCCGTTATAGTAACAATAAGGTGAAATATAACATAAGGGAGTGACAAGTCAGAAAGAACAGCTATGAAGAAGGGGGCTGTGACCTTTTCTTTCACAGACCTTTTCCTTAACATTTTGCCAGCTGTTTGAATAAAATACCCATGTGCTCTTGTAAAAAAGAAAAGTGTAGAGAAAAGAAGGGTGCAAAGTTTGTGAAAGGCATGCAGATAATCAGGGTACGAAAAAGCCCATGGTCTAAAGTGAGAATAATTATTCAGTTGCCCACAGCTGCAAAGTTCATGCAAACTTTGCAACTGCCCCCCTATCCTCAGAACATTGGGAGGGATGATTTTAGGCAGTGCAAAGCACCCTGGTAGTTCCAGATCACAGAGACATGACATCTGCAGACTTCCCATGATCTGGAATAAAGCCCTTGGTACAGATGTATACTTGATTAAATAGATCTACAACAGATCCAGAGGCCAATTAGCACGGCCTCTTAGTTTGCAATTAGTTAATATCTGGGCAGGGGCATCTGCACTTGTAGGAGGCATTTACAGCCTACAAATGCCCGCTGCCTGCCCAGGTGGTAACTAATTGCACAGTAGCTGTGGTGCACGAAAAACAACCTAATCCTCCCCCAATCCCAAATCAAATTTGCCTGGCATGTCCGGGTAAATTTCCATACGTCCAGGGGCTAGACTATTGTATATGAGCATTCCCTAGTGTGAACACTAGTGCAGGTTAGTCCATCCTGCACCTTTTCCATCCAATGGATGGGAAGGCAAGTGGACAAATGCCCCAAATTCAGGGCTTCGTTAATCTTGATCTGGCTCCATCCAGAGCCAGACCAGCAGGGGCAGGGCCACCTTGTACGGAATTAACATGTGAATCAGGAAGTCTGTGATCTGGACTAAGGGGCTCCTAAACAATCGCTGAAAGGGTTTAAAGGCATTGCCAAACAGGTGTGAAGTCCTGGCCTTTGCTGATTGGCCAGCACCTCCCCACAATGCAGACTAGGGCTGAATTTGCATTTCAGCCTGTAGCATGCAATTTGGCAACATTTGGGCAGGTGCATCTGCCCTGTCAGGGGGCATTTACAGCCTAGAAATGCAAGTGTGAGCGCTAATCAATGTTAGTTGATTGCACACCTTTCATGTCCATGGGATTGGAAGGGAAGTGTGAAAATGCCTAAGTTATTTTGTTAGCTAATATACTGTATTTTATCTGGTATATAATGATTGTACTGTATCCTGCCCTGAGATCTTTGAGATATACTGTAAATATAATGATAAGTAATGTAAATACGTCTAAAAAAATCCTTGTGCTCCTCCTGCCCAACATTCTGACTGAAGCATTCCTATTCCTTATTTTAAACACATCAAATTCTCAGGCTTGCCATTATGGAAAGATCCCGCCTCATCACACCTAATTCACAGTAACAGAATCTTATTTTCCAGTATTCACAGCAAACAGACGCTCCACTTGTACACCTGGATCCCTTGACTTTTTTGGATTGATTTTCATTTGGATACAGGCCTAGACATGATCCACCCTATGTAAATGGAGCCCTCGGTTCCCAGTTTGCAGGTACAGAAGGAATACAAACCTCCAGATCCAAGCTCCTTAAAGCTCAAGTCATGTACATGGCTATAATCAAGAGATTTGGCAAGGGTGTGTGTGTTGTTTTGTGAAACTCCCCTTTAAAATACAGTGGAAGTATGAATATCTGGGGTTTGGATCCATTTTTGCACCTGGCCATGCAATGAATTATGGGCATTAGGGCTTTAAGATGTGTAGAGTTCAATCTGGGTTCACAAAAGTGCTGCGTGTTGTGGTAGGGACTGAGGAATCCCCTCTAAAAATGAGGCAAGCCTATGCGTGTCTTTCAGATCATTTTGTGTTGATTTCAGAATACTTCCCTTTGTGTGGCATAATAGTCATAGTATCTACTGTACTGCATATGTGAATCCCATCTCCACACCCCAGTTTAGGAATATGAGAGTCAAGTTTGGTGGAAGAGTCATTATAAACTGATGATGATGATGATGATGTATTCACCATCCTCTAGAAATCCTTATGCTGCTGGAAGCTTTGAGAATGAATTACTCATTTAGGAAGAGGAGTTTACACGATTGATGGAGCATTCTCCTTTTTAAAAAGTTGTTGTAGTTAGCAATGTTTCCATTTTCGTTAAAATGCAGTAAAATATATCTGCAATCTCCAAATCTGTGAGCTATCAGGAAAGAGAACTATACGAGTTACACAGAAGGGGGCACTAATATGAGGCAATCAGAACAAATTTGCCCCAAAAGCAACATTATTTATTGACTTTTGGTATGAAAATCAGAACACATGAACACTCTGCATCTTTACAAGTCGGATTGGAATCCAAGCAAAGGTTCTTGAAGTAATTCTTCTTCTATTTCCTACATGTTCTCTAAGATCTATAGGAGTGGCCCTGCATGCAAGTCTGCCTACCATTGCACTTTGGACAGAAGAACCTTCTTTGCCATGGCAGCCCAGATTGTCATATAATTTGAAAGTCACGTCTGCATAGTATGATCCTACATTGCAATTGTTTAAACCTTGTTTGTAACATTTGACTATATATCATTATGGGACTTTTTTATGAGAATGGGCATAGAATTGTTTTGAAGGAATGGAATGGCAGTGTTTAAGCACAGTCACATGACTGGTACTGGCAGGGTAACTTGCTGTGTGCTGGTTCTATGCGCAGGGCCCCATGTGCTGATCCAATGTACGGAGCAGATGCCTTTTTTTTTACATGAGCTTGCACTGGACCAAACTAGCTCCCCATTCCTCAATGTACCTGTGATCAGAGCAATAGCATATTCAGAACCCATAATAAACTGCCAAGTGGTAAATAATCAAATTACTTATGTACCACTCCAAAGTCAATGAATACACATAGCACTAAGTTGTGATGATCAAATTTAGAAATATCAAAAAAGAGATAAGCAAAAGAATGTGACAGGGATTTTTCTTCTTTTTCTTTCTTCTAGTAATGTGAGTATAAACCTAAAATGGACATGGGGCAAAGAAATGAAACTTTTCCCCTCTGTGTAACTGTAGTATTGCTATAGAGTAGGGATGTGGATGAATATTCATAACATTTGAAATTCATACAAATTTGGCTGAATTTGGTTCAAATTCAAATCAAATGTTGGCACACTCAAATTCAAATCAAACATTTTGATACATTTGTATAAAGCTTTGTGTAAGCTTTGTATGGGATTCACATGCTATTTGTATGCATTCTTATGGGATCAAATATTTGTATCAAATATGAATCCCACCACATTCAAAGGGGATCTATTTGAATGGATATGAATTTTCTTGCATCTGATTTGATGCTAATCAAATAAAAAAAATTACTGCACATCCCTACTACTCTTCACTGAATGTTCATATGATTTTGCATATGGTAATAGTGAGAGGATACACATACCCATGGCCCAGAATCTCTTGCTCATGACTTGGTGTGTTTTTGAGAAAAATTAATCCTTAGGATACTCATAATACAGTTTTTGTATGAAGTATGCCAATGCCCCTTCAGCACACAGCAAACCTGTGCCCTTCCAAAACTGTTTATCTTTGCTTGCCACATCTGAAGACCATTTAGAACATAAGAAGAAAAGCTCTGCTGGATCCGGCCACAGCTCCTCTAATCCACCATCCATCTCATCTCACACAGTGGCCCACTCATTGCTTCTGGGCATTCTCCAGCAGAAGATGAAGGCAAGACCTTGACCTGACCTTGACCTGCTCTCAACTCCCTGCAAAATGGATTAAGAATCCCTGCAGAAAGTGCATAAATCTATAGGAAGACACTCTGCTGTGCATTCATGGAAAGTTTTCTTAGTTATCCTTACCATGTCATTTCAAGACACCATCCCCAGCTCATGTGGCTGTCACAGCCTCCACATTCCCAGCATGCATAAAGAGGTTATGGTTACAGTTTATTTCATGGTAGATCTAAGATGCTTGCAACTCAGATCAAAGCTAATTCAGCACATGGTTTGAGATGGGATCATAAGTTGACGTTCAGCCAGGCCAAGGATAGTTCCCTCTTCTACACAACTCCAACTTCTGTGGCCAAAACCAATGCATATTGTGGTCACTTAAAACCTTGTACTCTGAGTTCATGTTTTATTCACAAGCAATTCACACACATTATCTCCTCTTCCTTCTTGCAAACATTATAGAGTATAAAGGCAAATAGAACACAGTAGTTGGGTTGTTGCATATGGGAGTCAAAGGCAATTAGTTTGTGGCAGGGACAAGATTATATGCACATGGTCCTTCTAGTTCAATTCTCCCAATAAACTTGTAAGAAATATTAGACTGAGGCTTTCCAACAATTAGGAACTTTCCAGTCCAAATTGGTGACTCTATTTGCTTCACAAATCACACAAACATAAACACGTCACATGGTAGTTCATAATTTATTCTCTTAGTCACCACACTTCACTAAGGAAAAAAATATAGATACATTTAGATAAATAACACTCAAGATTGAATTCCAAATACAAATTAAATTATTCAGAAAACGACATTGGTGATGTTCCTAAAACTCCCTTCTCACATGTGGTGCACCATGGTGGACGATGGTGTTTAATGGCCTGTAGCACTTGCTCAAGTCCTGGAGGCAGGACATGGACTCTTCACATAGGTCGCCTGCTCCCATCCACACTAATGTCAAAGCCAAGGATGGTTAATTACCTTACTTTCAGTGTTTCTACCTAGGCATATTTTCTGTGGCTTCATAAACAATGCTTGGCAGATTGCTGGGAAGACAGCAGCACAAGCGAGTTCACATGGAGATGGCAGGGCAGAAGAATGGTGGGAAGGGTCACCAGATGGCAGTCCTTGGCTGCAGTCACACCTGTTCAAAAAAAGGTAGTCCCAGGTTCTAAGGCATTACATTTTTAAATGGTCATTCCAGTTTTAATGTGAGCTATCCCCTCCCTTTCAGAATGTTCCTATATTTGGTTTATCCCAGCATTGAAACCATTCCTGCTCCTTAGCCTGGATATTGTCTTGTGGTGTGATTAAGAAAGAGGGTGATTGGGAATGGTTACTGTGCTTTTCTGGCTGGACAGAGGGAGGGTTTAGCTTTCCCACTCTGGTCAGTGCTGGAGCTTGTGGGCATTCTTGAGGGGTGTGCCAACATCCTTCACTTCCTCATGTCATGCAGAAATTGCCAAAAAGGGTGATAAACAAAAGGGAAGTACAGCCAGACAAAGGAAAGGAGCATTTGATTCCTCCATGGATTTTTGGATTCACTGTCTCTTGTGCTAAGGAAATTTTGCTATAATATTTGCAGTGTGGAAGAGGGAATCTGAGCTGCTGAGCATCTCTCCAACACCCTAAGCCCCCCTTGTGCCCTAAAATGGACTCGTTTGTTATGATGAGACCACGGTCCCTATGAGGCTACAGGTGTACAGCAAAAAATGGACATGATGAAAAGGAGGCTGGCACCTTGGCAGCCTGACACAAGGCAAAAGAAAAGCTAAATTGGAGCCATTTTGTCTGATTAATTGCCTCTCTTTCCGTGGTGATAGCTCTGCTTACCTCTCTGCAGAACTGATTGAGAAAGGATATACAGATGCAAGCAATGACTTAAGGGTTTTGCAAACAGTACTAGCCAGCTACAGACTTGTCCCTTTCAACACTGGCATTATTCTGGATTATATGCTGAAACAGGAACTTGTCATCCACAAGCTGGTGCAACAGCAGACACTAGCAGAGGAAGAGGTTCCAAACCTGGATAGATAAATGTTTGAAGAGAAGTTCCTAGAAGAAGTGTTTATTTTGAAGCTCCAAGGCTTCTTAGAGGTGGTAACAATCAAACCAGATTAATCCACATTAAAGTCAGAGAATACATTTTGGAAGTGCCTTGCAAGAACTGAGGATTTAGTAAGCTCCATTTACTTTTGTAATTGTGTGAGCCCAGCACAAAGCTAGGTGGCAGGCATTCACTTTGATTTCCCCACAAACCAAATGGGATATAACAACAGATCCTCCATGCACTTTAAATTCAGACCAAATCAGCATCAGAGGGCCCAGTCATTCAGAATTTAACTTTTGGGCAGATGTGTTCTTGTGGCAAAGAGCAGGAAATGTAATGTTAGAAACTTCCCTTTATTTTGCCAAGAAAAGACCTTCTGTTGGTTCATACAGATATTTAATCCTGGAGCCCTTTTAAAGCTTCCATCTCCTCGGGCTACTCAGTTCATATTGCGGTTTGGTTTCATGTCACATTGTGCTTGCGTCCACTGAGTGCTTCCTTGTCTTATTTTGTGGAATTGGGAGGAATGGCATAGCCAGCGCCAGGAAACAGTGAAGGGACTATGGAAACCCCAGTACATGAATTTCCCCTCAGTTAAGGAAACTGTGACTCCTTGCTTCACTAATTTTATTCTTCAGCTTCCAAGACTAGCTTCCCCTTGTCATCACATAACAAGAATATATGTCCCCCAGCCATTTGTTACATGTTTCCATCTCTCTTTCTACTAATCCCTCACAACAGCTATTTCATGTAGTCCTATATATAAGTTCTACCCACACACACATACCTTTGATAAAGCAGTTGCTATTATTGCTGATCAATCTCTTTTCAATATATTATTACCCAACTAAAAAAAATTCCTTCCTTCTCTGCTGTGTCATCTACTCGCTTTGGCTGTTCAGTTTTCACTCTCATATAAAATGCCAAACAAAGCTCATTACCTACTCTGACAAATGGGAAGTTTCCACACTTGACATGGGCTAGACTGCTCCAGCTGGTCCATTCCTATTGGTAAGATTGCCAGCTAGAGCAGTTCAGCTGGCCCAGAACAGAGTTGACTGTGTCTTTTCCAGGACAGCCCTCTGTTGTCCCATGCTGCTCCGATATTTGCACAAGTTTCAGAGCCTTCTGCAAGGTCTTCAATAGACAGTCACTAAAGCTTTTGGCCTTGAAGTCCCAGGGGGACCCATTTCAGTGCCACAACTTGGTGTGCCACTGAAATGGGTCCCCCTGCTAAACAGGCCCATAGAGGCATCCTTCCATATACTTCCCTGGTGTGCTTGAGTTGCTAGAAGATCTACCACTGTCTTGGTCTAGGTAGCTCTTTGGGGCCATCTAGGCTGGGCTATGCTCTATCCAATGCAGAGAGGGTGGTCTAGTAGGGGATGGGACCTCTCTGTTCTGCTCCAGAATCCAAAACATAAACGTCCAGAGGGGATCTAGGTCTCGCTGTACCAGTATATGAGGAAAGGTCCATGCTTTCTGTTAGCAGTGTTATTAAACAACGCGTTGTCTCCAAAAGCGAGATATATCCCACATCTTCTTGGCATTGCACTGGGAATGCCAGATATATACAAGGTGTTCTCAATGAGTGACAGTTGCAGCAACCATGCCAGGTTTCCTCTGAAGGCCCTGCTTACCTGTGACAAGCAGGATTTATGACTGGCCCACTTGGGTCTCCAAGAGCCAAACGACAGAAGAAGGGGGTCGGGCACTTGGCTGGCTTCCAGAAGTTCCAAGCAGACCAGCTGGCTAAGCTGCTTACCTGATCTTGTTTAGATCCCACATTGCTTTTTGCCCCCTATCAGCACCCATAGCAAATAAGATCATAAGAGTTTATAAAGGTCTGCGCATCCTTCATAAAGGTCTGTGCACTCCCAGCTTACCTACATGTTGCTAAGGCTGAGTCCTCAGAACTGAACCTACCCATAGGTACAATAGATTTTACCAAATGTTTAGGCCACAAACTTTGAAGAGGGAGACGTTCATTATGGGTTGGTCCCATGTAAGTTGAGCCAAGGACAACAGAGCACATTAAACTTGTCCATGAGATTTATGTGGCTATTACGGTGGTTTTGAAAACACAGTATTCCAAACTTTGGCTTACTTCTTTGGAACAGAGAAGTAACATTTATGCTTCCTCCTTGCGTACAAAAGTTATCCCACTGCAATCTTCACTCCTACTTACGTGGGATTCTTACTATCTACCTCCTTTTTTCTTGGCTACCGATCCAACAGCCTGTTCCCACTAGGACTTTTTTGAGTGTTCAAAACAGTTCCAAAACACTCTGTCCCCACTGAAAAGTGGTTTTTTGCATTAAAAAGAGGAGTAAAACTGATAAAGTACCCTTTTAAACAACTCTCGCTCCCTTTTTTATAATGAAATTGTTTACGAGGCATTCCCACTTGGATCAGAGTGTTTTGAAACCATTATTAAGCAGAAGCCCACCTGCCCACCCAGGTGCTTGCCTGTGTGCCTGCTCACCTGCTATTTCAGCAGGTGCTTTGTCCCTGCCATTGTGGCTGCCGCCGCCCACTGCCACCACCATGCTCGCTTGCTCCGCTTCCTGCCAAGCAGCCCAGGTGCTCCTGAGGTGTAGGGAGGAGGAATGGAAAGTGGCCGGTGAGCGAGCAAGCTCCTGCTCCCTTTCGGGTGCTGCTGCTGCACCGCCGCCGCCACCGCTACCACCACGCTCTGCTTTAAAGCAGAATTAAGAAAAACAAATGGGAACACAAATAATGTGCGTTCGCATCTGGTTTTTTTAATTCCGCTTTAACAGAGCTAAGTGGGAATTCACCCCAAATGTGGCAAACAAATTTGATTGGCTTCCAAGCACTTCCAAGACTGCATGGACATGGCGCAGCAAAGATACCTTAAATTGGGTACCAGTCTCCTTGATAACCTTCATCTATTTATTTTCATGGGGAAAGCTTCTTTTTTTGCAAAAGAAGTAAAGGAAACATAGTGAAAGTGAAAAGGACAGGCAGTTGTGGTGCCTACACACTGGCTCTGGGGCCGAAAACAGCACAGCTCTGATCACCAGGCTGCTGGAGACTGGGAGTGTTACTGCCCTTAGACCACACTTGTTTCCACGGGTTTCTTGAGAGAAATGAACTGGCTGAATGCAGTGAAGCTCTTCTGGGCCGCATCTTCACGGCATGCGTTATTTCAGTTTAAAGAATTCGAAAT
>MTQE01002208.1:26967227-26981402 GCA_014337955.1 Aspidoscelis marmoratus | reverse complement strand
ATGTCAGCAGCTGCGATCTCCAATGCACAGGGCAGGAACAGCAAGCACACTCCACCTCCTTATGACGTGAGTGCCAATGTCCTGCCGTAATAGCCCACGATCATCCCCATGCGCCATCCTGGCTCACTAACCAATGTGTGCCGGTACCGCAAACCGTGCCAAGATTTGTTTTTTCAGGTACCACATGTGGTCCTGGGTCTGGCATGGTTTGGGGGGATTTGGTCCGCTTTCCATGGACCAAATCCAAAATGCATGGGGATGCCCCTTGCCAATCCCATGTTCGGTTCTGTACCAAATGTGCATGGGGATGGGGCCAAAGTCAGTAACGTGCGCACACGTTTAAGAACATGCATCTCCAGGAAGGACATGTTTTTTATATACACATCTAGTACATAAATCCATTTGATTGTAACCTTCTTTTATTATCCAGAACTTACAAATAACAGAGCTGCAGTGAACATCTGTCTAAGGGAAGCAGTGAAAGATGGTCACAGCTGCCTCTGACATTTCACAAAGAAGCATACAAGTACTTGCCATCTGCTTTTCCTTCACTTCCTTATTATGTCAAGAGGCGTGCCTAAGGGGACTTTGCAAAGTATCTGTTTAACAAGGGGTAGGCTCCCTCCTTCTCTCATTCTGTTCTTTGTGCACTTCACATCCTTTAACACCAGCATTTCAGAAATGTTGCCTGCTATGTAATCCAATCCCAAGGAAGTGTCCTTCTGAAGCTTTCACTCAGGTACTCTGTGCAAGACCCACGGACACTCCAAGAGTAGTGGTAGCATTGTAGTCTCCACTCCTTGTCCAAATGAAAAAACAAAGTTCTCTTTCTACACTGCATTCTTCTCTTCCTCTCTCTTTTCTTTTTAATAGGAAATAAGACAGATCTGAGGAGAGGGAGGGGAAGAGACTCATACCAGTGGTGGAGAGAGGGAGAGAAAGTCACAAAGAGAGAAATAAAACATGGGCTGCATTCAAACATCACAAAAAAAGCAGCTCAGAAACTCCTGAGAGATGGTAGTGTGAACAATTCCACCTGCCAGCCACCTCTAAGCTAATGGAAGTCTGCTTAATGCGATGTTTTTCAGTGCAGAATTCCTTTTCAATGATCACTGTGCTAAATAGAGTGCAGGCCTCATTTGCTTCTGTGGCAACCATGCAGAGGGCTTGGAGCCACTGGAGCAACTTATACAAAGTTATGGGAATTGCCCACTTCCAGGACCATTTCTGGCCTGGTTGGAAACTTCGATGCTGGGGAACATTCATTCCTTGGTCTCAAAGTTTGAGTCATCTGGGGTGCTAGCACCCTTGCACAGCACCTTAGATGATCCCTCACACTGGAAATGATGTGAATGAAAGTTAGTATGCATGTGGTGCACAATTTTGTGTACCACAGATACTTTAGGACAGGTTAACACCTGGGCAGGCAGGAGGCATTTCTAGGTTGTAAACACCTCCTGCAAGTGTAGATGCACCTGCCCATAAGTTAACATACAGAGTAGTATGGAAGGCACATACCCCTATGGACCAATCTACCAGAGGGACCCATTTCAGCAATGCAACAAAGTCCATTGCCAGTATGGGTCCTCCTAGAGCTCCAAGGTCAGGAACTTTCATTCCTGGCCTTCTGAGCTAACAAAAGGCCTGAGCTATCCTGGCCTTGTTCCAGGATACATGGACTTCTTCAACTGGTAAACCACTCCAGCTGATCTGATGTCACTGGAGCAGTCTGCAGAAGACAAGCACAGAAATGACCTAAGAACTATAATCAGCCTAAGTTCTATATGTCCCTACCACATCTTTACAAGCAAGGGGAGCAGATTGGAGGTTTCTGTATGAAGTATGCAGCAAAGCAGTTATTCCTACTGCAACCAAATGTGCAACCACAGTGTTTTCAACCCAATAACTGAAAATGTGGTTTAATCTTGGTTTTAAGGCACACACCACAGTTTATTTGGATGCAACAAGAAATGGCTTCCTTAAATTAAAACCAGAGATTTCTGTGTCTCCTACACAGGGAATAGAGTCAAAGAGAAAAGGAGAAGGAAGCGTTTTGGTCCAAAGCTTGTGCAACTCACACTTGTTGTGTCTGTGTGGTCCAATGGATCATGGAAAATGCAAAATAATTGTTAAAAGCAGCAAACCCTCATCTTTTCCTTTGCATCTCCCATGGAAATGCTACAGTATAGCTAGCGTGACACCATCACACTTTGAGTTTCTTTGTTTCCACTCCCCACCCTCAGACTGGCAGCCACTAATATAAAGCAATATGCAAAGGGAAACAGTAACACTATATCTTCCACTGCATGTACTTTTGGCAAATTAATATTAAGTTTTGCTCAGCTGACGCTTATCAGATTCTGATCAGGAATTTACTTCTGGCAAATACAAGGACATCTCAGACCAGTTCTAGGAGGTTCCTAGGTGTTCTTCCCACCTGAGAACAGTCTGACTGCTCTGGCTCAAGGCTCAAAAAAGAAGGGAGAAAAGAAGGAAGGGGCAGTTCCTAAAAGCCTGTGAGAGTGAGGAATGCAAATGCTGTGACGAGTCCTTGTTCACTGAGAACAGCCACGACTGCCAACAGGCAAATAGTTGAAATATCAGGCATACGAAAGGCTAGGATTTCACACCAGGATGGAGTTCACAACAGATGGTTCTAGCAGGCAGGCAGCTACTTCCCTACAACTGCTGAGCTGTCAATAAGATTGCAGAGGCCTGACATATTGCTGAAAAAAAGACTCAGATCACACTGGCCTTTTCACTTGAGGAATGCACAGCTGCAGCAAGGTGGTTTGGGCTCATTTCAGACAACGTGGCCTCAAGAAATAAGCATCTTCCATAAGCTTCCACCGCCATATAGTTTGAAAAGTCTTGCTGGTAATCATCACATTAATAATGCAAGCATGAATTGGTTCTTTATGCGTGCTGCCAGAATCCTCTGGGTGCCTATAAAGAATCTAATTCCACATATACCAGGCAATAAAGGAACCCCGCCTGACAAAAATTCTTAGCAGAGAAATGCTTGGAGAAAAAGCATACATATGAATGATGCCCATCACATGGCCATTGGCCAAACAGGAAGGAGTTCTATAATTTTTAAAGGCTCACAAGCACCTTTAGGCCCCGTCCCAAGAAGAGGCATCATGCCGAATACCCATCATACATTTAAGCAGGCATATGTGCACATGGTGATAGGTATGCTTCTTGCATCCTGCTCCCTGCTCATAATTACTTTAACAGTCTGTGATGAAAAGGCTACTGTGTAGAAAATAGGAGATGCCCTTTGAGGGGCCGTAATTCCTAGAAAGTACTGCAGAACCATTTTATATCCCCACTGTGCTCTGGAGTCCTCTAGTTTCTTTCTGATGGCTAACACACATATTCTGAATGCCACTCTCAGACTGTCTGCAGACAGCAAGGAGAAGCACAGTTATAAAACAGAACCCCACATTGTTGTCCCTTGCTGTGGCATGATAGACATATACCAGGCTCCCCTAGCATTGATTCACTTAGGCTGCATCCAGATGTCAGTTACTTATTCCACTCTATTTGGATATTCCAAAATAAGGCATGCCTTATTCCAGAATATTCGAATATAGCTGAGTTCTTGCACATCTGGTGAACTCCACTGGAAACTTCTGAATCTTGCCAGTGCATCCCCAATGGCATGTACTAGTGTTTGCATTTATGAATATTAGTGCACACCAAACCACCACCACCCCCATGGGCCTATACAATGACCTAGGTCCAGGCACATGTCAGGGCACCATCAGCATAGGTCCCAATGCTGCCATCTTCTCCTTGGAGGCTGATACAATTGCATGTCCACCAGTGCTGTCACCAGGATAACAGTGACACGTCACACATGCTCAGTCACGTTTCCAGTCACCTGATGTGCTAGCTCACTTACACAACATGTTAGCTAACCCCTGGGCACTGGAAGAAGCGCAAATGCTCTCTCTGGTGGCTAAGTTTGTGGACATGTGTGGTGTGCGATTTCGTGCACCACCACTAGTGGCCGCTGGAGTAGCTTCCTGTATAGGAGAAGATCTTTCTGATCTGGAATCAGCATTGTATGAGGAAGATGATGCAGATTGTGCTTTTTGTTCATGTCTGGAGGTAGCTTCAGAGAGTCACAACCATAATCTCTTTCACTTTTCACTCTTTCCTTATTTGATCAAAGACATTGCATGCCTATAAGAAAGGCATTCTACTTCCACTTGTTTTGCTTTAACATAGCGTGTGCTGACCAGTGTTCCATAGAACATCAGGGCTCCATTGCTGCTTTTGCAGCAGGGGGAAAACCAGTCACTCAAAGTAAAGTTTTGTAGATCAAAGGATGAATTTGCACCTTCCTGCAGGGGCAGCTCCAGAGCCACTCTCAGGTGCTGCATCCACACTGCTTGGAGCTGCTTCTTTACCAAATGTGGTTCTGCGCGGGTAGGAATTCCCTCCACACATATAACAGTAGAACAGTTTTAATTGCTCTATCTCTCTAATAGGAGCAGGGCCAGGAAAGCCCTGCATGTTCCCATTCACATCTCTTCCAGGTGTAAGAGGTGCAAATGGACATGTGACCAGGTGGCACAGGTGCGGTTGCAGTCTGTGTTGCCCAGTTCCCACAACAATGGCACCATGCAGGCATATTGGCACATTGCCATGGCTCCACAGTCACCTCCGTAACAAAGGAGATTCATACCTCACCAGCGCATAGGGAAGCGGTAGTGAGGTTTGGATTAGATTCAGCATCTAGAAGTGTGGACTTCAGATCTATCCACCATCTTCACTTTCCCAGGACATTGTCCCAGCTCAGCAGCAATGAGGAAACAAACTGAAAGCTGTTTCAGGTGAATTTGAAATAAGGGATTTCATACATACTGATATTTGTACAGATTATACGCTTTGCAGATTTCATACTTACTGTTATGTTATTCCAGCAACCTACCATATATTAGTCAAGTTGCAGCATGCTAGGGAGTCTGTGTCAGTTTTACTTGCTACTGACTTGCAAGAGGTTTCCAAAATTGCAGAGTCCAGGGGAGTAAACAAGTTTCAGTGAGTCAGGAACATGCAAGAGGAAGCACAGTGAGAACACACTGTTTGGCAACTTTGCTCACAGCAGCAAGTAGTCCACATGCTGGATATTTATACTTGCCAACATCTGGAGCTTGTCAAGGCTGGGTGTCTTGAACAACTCTGCCTCTTTTCTGCTTCTGTGATGTACTGTCTGCTGAGTGAATCTTCATTGGCCACACATCTTCTGAGGCAAGATTGACAAAGGCCCTTTCTGCACTGAGCCTTATTCTGGATTATACCCCTGAAAAGAAGGCCTGATATCTGCACAGTAGTTCAAACTACGTTAGACACCACCTGAGGGTGTCAGCGTCCTATTCCAGGTTATAATCCAGAATAAGACCCAGTGCAGAAAGGATTCAAACCTCTGCTTCCTCCCTTCTCCTCCTCAGGACATGTCCTTCCCTTCCCTTCCCTCTTCTCTATCTTTTATCTCCTTTTTCCCTACCCACTCCTCATATAGTTGTTTCCCCCACTTCCCTTGTACTGACTGAATTGCTTACTTTTTTGTAGTTGTTTTTCAATCCAACTTACTATTTTAGCAGCGCTCTCAACATTTGTTCTGGGTATTGTTTCACAATGTTTTAGCCTTTTTTATATACCAGCCATAAATTGCTTTGAGGTATTTTTATGGGAAATGGTGCAGAAAAGTTCTAAATAGATAAAGTCTTCCATCTCCCAATTATTCCTCACTCCTGCTGTGCCGCTCTAGTTCTTGTAATATTTGACCCAAAACTCTTCCTTCTAATTTGTGGGAAAACAAAAGCCCAGCCCTGTGCCAAGGAGACTTTATTCCTCCCCTTTCACTCATCTTTGTTGCTTGCCTCACTCCCCTCCCCCCGCCGCCTTCCCTCAAATGCACCACCTGCCATATGCTCTGATTTCTTTCTTCCCTCCTTCCTCAGATGCAGCACATGTGTTCTTGCATAAACTATGGAGCTCTAACCACTCACTTCCCCTCCCTTTTCTGAAAAGGTTTAGTGGCTGTTGTCTCCGTCTATCTTTGTAGGTGCCTGCAGGAAGGATCTCAGGTATTCCAGGTCTATTTTTTGGTGGCAAGATATGTTCACCAAGTAACACAATGTCCACACATAAAATGTCTGGGGTGAAAGAGCATAAAATCATGTTCTCTGGGGAAGGATCTCATCCTCTGCTTCATCAGGTAATTGTGTCACTAGGTACATGGTGACACAGAGGGAGTATGCATGGTGGCATAGGTGAACTACACTTCCATGGAGGTGCCCACCCCGAAACGCTTCCCACCATATCCACGGAAACATGCCCATCCAGTGGATGTGGATAAACTAAGTAGGCCCTAGGCTGTCCTCTGGATCCTCTGTGCAAATGCTTCCCCTGTGGATGCCTTATTTCATTTCTTTTTTGGATAAATAGATCAGTAAAGGGAAAAAGTGAAGAGAAAGTCTTACTCATACAACTGTACCACTTTCATTTTAACACTTGTCAGCTGTGTATGAAGTGTTTCTGCGTGTCAAGGCCAGTTGAAAGTATCACAGGCCCTGATCACACCGTTAGTTTAAGATGACTTCAGGTCATCTTCTAGTCACATTACTCAAATTATTTTTATTAAATTCGTTTTCCAAGTCTGTTTATCCCCATCAGATCATTCTAACCGGAGTCCTCTTTTCCAGAGGACTCAGCCCATCCTGGCATGCCAGGCCATCTTCTCTTCCTCAGTACGGGTGGGAGGATGAGCTAAAGGATGCTGAACCATGCTGTGGTGGGTGAGATCCAGTCTTTACTTTTGGCCAATGTTTTGGAGTCCATAAGGTATATCCCCTTCTCTCCTCAGTTTATGCATATGATTCCTCTACCTAGCATTTTTACACAAATTTATTATTTTTTTAAATTAATTGCACAGAGAAGAAAAGCACATAAAAAAGGAAGGGGTGTGGAGGCTTAAAAAATAACCGCTAACACACACCCTCACCTCCCATGAGTGACAGAATGACATCCAATAAGAAAGGAGGTAGATTTGATGCAGCAAAAGGAGTGGAAAGCCAAGGGTTCCATGGAGGAGGCTCGGTTTGACTGTGGAGAAAGGTGTGAGCAATGCAGCCCAAAGCGAGGACAGTCTGAGGATGATCTATAACGATCTAGGTGTGAACAGAGCTGGTATGACCTCAGTTCAAATTATGAATAGGACATCCTGTCTCATATAGGTGTGACCTGGGCCACATCAATGACACTATTAACCCTGAGGGAATGCTATCCCTGTATGTTCTTCTCTACAACATAAGGAACTGTTGCATCCTGAACAAACCACTGGTCCATCTAAATCAGTATAGCTGAGGGACACCAGAGATGCAGGCATCAGCCCTAACAAGTCTAGGGTCACCAGATGGAAAGCAGAACAGAGTTTCTTCAGCTTTAATTCTTCCTTAGAAGAGGAAATTTCAGCAGCAGTAGCTTGTTAATCCAAGTAACACCTGCTGAAATTCCCTTTCCTGGGCAGGTCTAAAAAGTACAAGACCTCTTTTCTCCCTTCCATCTTGCTACCTCATATTTGACGGTGTCAAAGATTCAACCTGAGATCTTTTGTATGCAGGGTATGCTTTCCACTGCTGAGCAAGGGGGCCCTTTCCACATAGCAGCTCCTGAGATCATATGACCTAAAGCAGGGGAAATGGCATAGGTTCAAACATGCTATCCTGAGTACCAGCTCCAATTTTCGGAGCACGTAGTCTGCTAATTAGTAATAATAGAAGAACAACATCTCTGGAGAGTCTTACCTGTCATGTCATGTCTCAAAGTATTTGTGGACATAAGCAAATGCCTTGAACTAGGGGTATGCATGAATGCAATTTTTGACGTTTGATTTGATTCAAATCAAATATTCAAATGTCCAAATTTGTACGAATGGAGAAAAAATGAATGTATTAAAATTCGAACTGATTCGGATACATTTGTATCTATTTGTATGAATACTTGATATGTATTTGATGATACAAATGTCGACACATTCATATGTATCCATATGCATCCGTATGAATCCCATTTTTATCTCGTACACACCCTGTTTTCATCCCATACATATCCATACAGATTCGTATAGATACAAATAAGATGTGTACAGATATGTATGTAATGCCTACATATCCATACACATACAGTATGAATGAATTATTTGTACAAATGATTTGAAATATTTGTATTCATTCGAATATTTAAAAATAAATGTCTGGACATTTGATTCGAATTCAAATAGCTAAATTGGGCAAAATTTGATTGAATAATGAATATTTTGAATATTCTTGCACATCCCTACTTTGAACCAAATATTCCTTTTATGCTGTAAAATCTGTTCTTGAGCACCTTGTGCCCTTGGCTTTCTGGTCATCAATGAAAAACCTTTGGCTATAAAACAATAACAATCAAAGGTAATTCAGGGTTATGTATATACATACACAACTTTGCAATATTGACTATCTCTTAACGTACACTTAAGAAACTGGAAAAGGTAGTATAAATCTAGTATAAATGCTAGGGTTACTATACAAAACAGAGGAAAGGGCTCCTTCTCCTTGAATAGTTGCATAGAAGAGAGAATTCCAGCAAGTGTTACCTTCTAGAGATGTGCAAATCCAATTAAAGGGTGTTTTTCCACTGTCACTAGAAGTACCCATTAAGTATCCATTAATGGGTACTTAATGGGTACTTCTAGTGACAGTGGGGAAAACACCCAATATTTGAAAGGTTCAAATTGAATCTTTCTGTCTAAACCAATTTGATTTAAACTGAATCAGCCTCTGTTCTAAACCAAACTATGGTTGCTCTGTCAAACAGAACAGTTTAATTTGAACCATTTGAGTTTGGTGCATCTTGCCCTTTAAATGAAGCTTTATAGTGTGTTTCCAGTAGTATTTTTATTTTATTTTAACCTCAAATTGTTTGCAAACTGTTTGACTCTAGTTCTAGGATCTGGTTTGATTCAAACAAAATCTTAGAACCTGAGTTTGTGCCTCTCTCTAACAGCTGCTGAAGTTACCGCTTCTATGCAACTGTTAAAGGAGCAGGGACCCTTTCCCCTTTTTCATATGGTAATCCTCAGAAATGATTAACCTATGCAAGTTTAAGATTAAGGTTCTCTGTCATGCCAGTTGACAGAAATGTGGGTTTTTAACTTTGCAATACTGTAGGTTTGGTTATACTCCCAGTCTCTAATCTTACTGTGGTTGAGAAAGCCACTTGGTCATAATGACCATAATTGCATGGCTATTTGGCAATTTGAGGCCATTACTCCAGGCAAGGGCTCTTAGACTGTGGTCTATAAGCACTATTTGGATTGTCTGTGGGCAGGAGAAGGAAGAATGGCCCCACTCAAGAACCCAGAAGAGACGTTGGCATCATATAGACCAGGAAGTCTTGTCAGCTTCACAAGGCCATCTTCTTCTCATGAGGAAGTACCAACCAGACTGAAAGGAATGCCACTGATCTGAGGGAGGCAGAAAGAGGTCTGATATCTGATTCCTGCCTCTTCTTCTAATGTTATAATTACAGAGCCATATCTAATCATATGGTAGACATGCAGAAACCGAAAGCCTCTATGGGTTTCAAGACTTCAGAAGCGGGGGGGTTGTCTGATAAGCACTGGCAAGAGTTTGGTAAATTCTTGACTGAAGTATCAAGGCACCATAACCTCAGTTCAAGATAGCAGTCAGACATGGAGGGGAGACCCTAATTACCAAGCTTTCCAGGTATCTTGTCTCACTTTGGAGCATATCCCTTTACATATTAGGGCTATTTCTTCCAAATCTGAGTTTTGTGAGCTAGAATTCTGAGTAACATTTAGCCTCACCACCACCTTCACGTCAAATAGGCAAGCAAATTAACTGCCTCCAGCAAGAGTGGAAAAACATAACTGCCATAACCGAGCTTCCCTCCTCACTGGAGCAAACTATGCAGGAGGGGCTTGTCTGGCAGCAAAACTGCAGCGTAGCACAGCATGAAATACTGCAGCTATATCAGCTGCAAGGAAAGGATGGAGTGCTCTAGCTTAAACTTCTAAACAAATTCCCATTTTGTTTCTGGAAGCCAGTATTCAGAGAACTGTGCCTCCCTTAGTAATACGGCTTTTTCACCCTTCAGTGAATGGGGAAGTTTCAGGATATTCCGGCACATAGCATCTACACAGAGTGGAGCCGCTTCCATTCTGGAGTGGCTCCAGGCATGCGGGACCATCCCCCAATGCCAATAAATGTGGAGGACTAAACGGAGCTCCACAGCTAGACTTGGAGCACCATCAAGCTCCTAGTATAGCCCTGAACACACTATTTGCACTACTATTGGGCACAGGATGTGTGCGGGCGGAACAGTGGAGCCACAGCTGCATCAGCCACTGACATAGCAACAGTTCACCTTGCTGCAGCCATTGCTGCAGCAAGGTGATCTCTCCCAGACAGAACTACTGGTTTTCTTATTGCGGCTGCAAAATAAAGAGGGCAAGGAGGCACAGAAGTCTGCCCCAACCAAAGCTGCATTAAAAGCTAGGTGGGAACGCAGCCTTAGTGTAGTCAAAATCCATGCTATTCCATTGCATCTGAACCAGCCTCTGTCTCAGTTAATAATGGTTTGCTGTCATCCAAAACAGGGAATACAACATGAAGGGTATGAAATTTGGGGAAAAACACTGTAGATTAGTTGCTGCATATTCATTCTGTTTGCAGAAGAAACTGCTATGTGGACTTGTTAGCAAGGCTGAACCTTTGCCCAAAACATGGGGGTGGGGGGTGGGCTCTCAGCTTCTCTTTCAAAGAAAACATCAGAAACTACACCCGGCATTCAAGGAAGACTTCTGTGCTCCACTGCTTTATGAAAGCAAGACAGCAGTGAGTTTTTTAATCTCTCCCACTGCACTTTGTTTCAAATTCATTTTATATTGGAAACACCTGAATTAGATATGAAAAGGGAGTATCTTATTCCCTTGTTCAAACAGATACACTGCTTAATTTTCTCTTTCAAAATCCAATCTTCAAACATTGCCTAGGAGATCAGCCCCTACCTGTCTTACACGCGAATCACAGCATGATTAATCTATTGACACCCAGTATACCATCTGCAGTCAATCACCCTGCTGCATCTGTTTCTTTTCTCTGATTAAATGCTAAAGAAAAGTAGCTGAGAGTTGTCCAAATGCCTTCGCTGTACACTTAACTCTGCAGGCCTCCTGGAGCAGAATAAACTAGCTGAATGTCCTTGAACAGTATTTGGGCTTCCATCCTCATCAGTCCCATTTAACGTGGCCAATCGTGATGGAGCACAGCTACTGGACCACAACCAACAGCAGGGCACAATTAACCCTGTATGACATTAAGGCTCCCATTATGAATGTTTTAATGATATTTATTCATGACATTTATATCCTTCCTTTGTTTCATATTTCACCTTTCCATCAAGGTAAATTAAGATGAGAGGTTCTGACTGGCCCAAGATCACCCAGTGAGCTTTTGTAGCAGAGGCAATGCAAACCCAATGACTCCTAGACCATTTCTACATGGTGCTCATGATCCTGGCCAAGACTGTAGTGACATCTAGAGACCTGCACCAAGGCTTGTACGCATTACAGGCAACCCATCCTAACCCAGCTTTGGAGAGGAGGAACAAAAGATCCCCAAGGGCTGCTTAAGCTAGATGCTTTGAAGCAGCCAGCTTCCAGAAATCCAGTGAAATGGTGCCAATCTCCTTGTGCCCAGGAGACCAAATCTTGAGTGCCTGGTCCAGTGGAATACTTTGGACACCCACCAGTTTCATCCCATACAAATGTTGTGGTAGACTAGTCTTCAGTGTCAATCAGGCATTCCACCAGGGCTGCTGGGCTGGTCTATCAGTCCAGTGTGGACACAACACTAGATCCTAGCTTGCTGCTATAGTCACTATGCTACACTAGTTCATTTGGGGGAAAGACTTAAAGAACTGCTGTGTTTGGACTATTTATAGTTAGCAGAGCAGAGAAAAAAATCATGAAGGTCCTTTGTAGATCATTGCCTCACAGAACCTGACTTCTCCCGGTTGTCCACAAGCCCTCTATTAAGTTAAAAAAATGTAAAAATTAAATTCATTATTATTCTTTATTATGGATTTACAATCCCACAATGGTCCTACTGAGCATTTATTACAGTGCTGACAGGTATATATATGTGATGGAAATAGAAAATTGGCAGCAATGCCATGACCTCATACTGTCCCACCACAACTGGCAAAAACTTTGCTACTTTTGCCAAAGAGGATGTCATGAATCCATCACCTTCAGTAGTTAACACGGAACAAGGAACTACATTAAGTGCAGCTTGCATATCAAGTTACACCTGCTGAAATTATGTCTGACATGGTTTTTTAAGAGCCATCTCCTTTTTGGCATCTGGCTATATTAACTGAGTGAATGAATGCCAGAATAGGTCTGTTCTCAGCTTCCAACTGTGTGATTACTGTTAGCAGAAGTGAAAGGTGGTAGACCCTATACAGATATATGATAGTGTAACCATCATTTGCAATGAATACAGATAAGAGGATTTTAAATTGACCAAACCAGGCATCTCTAAATGCTGAACACAAGCGGCCTTTTCTTTCTTTAATTAGGCCGGTAACAGCTTGAATCAATATTAACAGATGCAAAGGATGGTGAGTAATTTCTCACCTGCAGCAATGTAATGACACCTCAGAAGTCAAAAAGGAAAATGGCACAAGGAGGCCAGAAAGATCAATCAATATAATAAAGAAGTGTGATATTTCTCTTTGTGACTGCCACCTCCCTTTCGATTCCTTCTAAGTTTGCTGCCATGAGCAATATTCTACTGTTGAAGAACTTATGTAAGGATGCACACATTTCCTCCCCCCCACCATTCATTTTGCACCAAAATGAATGGGATGGAACTTCGTATTTGTGCAAATGGAGCTACTTTGAGTGTGATCAACTTCAGATTCATTTCAAACCATCGCTGCCACCAGTTGCACCTCCGAATCTACTCCAAATCCATTCCCAAGCTTTGAATGAATGTGCGAAAGCTTCAGCGTCACAAGCAAAGGTCAGTCTTTGAAGATAGGCGGTATTGAATTTGAATCTGAAGTTTCAAACCTTCACAGTTCATATGAACTGCAAAGGCAATGAACATTTTTTGCCCATTCTGTCCAGTGAATGGCCAGAAAGGGGACTTTCTTTGAACACTTTTGGCAGAACTTCCTTTCAGAAAACTCTAGAAAGTTCTTGATGCCAACTATACCCTCTTCTCCTTCTGGGGGCAAGAAGCCACAAGATAGCACTGCAGCAGTGTCATTATCTTTGTAATTAAAAGATACCAAAGATGTACTTCTTCACAGCAGGAGGAATATGTGGTGAATAAGTAGGCATACAGTAGAAACACCTGTTGCTTTTTAACAAGAACATTTTTGTATTCTCCCACAACAAGATGCCCGGGAGGGAGGGTAATATTTTAAACATATTCTAAGAATACCCTGTATATTGTATCTTTTATTATTGTGACCCATCCTGGTATCTTTTAGTGAACGGCATTCTCACTTCCAAAACTTCTCCATGTTTTCTTGGCCCAGTGAAAAATAATCCCTTTGGTCCCTACCCTGTTCAGCACCCAAGCAAATTATTCAGAAAATCCAAATTCATTAAGGGCTGGTTGCTGAGATTGACATTTATTGATTATTGCATTTTGTGTGATATTTTGCTCTCAGTCTGCACAATATGATGGGCCCTTTATCCCTGATCACTTCTAGTTGGAAACCTGCTTTTTAAAATGTGTGGGAGCATCCACAGGGCAGGGCAGGTAATGGACTCTGTCAGTAAACTGAATGTCCAAATAAAGTCTTGGATGCTGATCTGATGGAGGTTGTGTCTCCACATCAAGTCTGAAAAGACCTTTGGGCAGGCACTTCCATTTGTGAGAGTAAAGGAACCAAACGTCACAGCGCAGAGGGATTGCCTCTATTTTCACTTGCACAAGATGGGAGGATTAGAAGCAATGGTATGAAACTTCAAGGGAGTCAATACAGATTAGATATTAGGAAAAACTTCCTGACAGTTAAGGCGATCGGTCAATGGAATAGGTTGCCACAGGAGGTAGTGAGTTCTTCTTCACT
>MTQE01002208.1:26930769-26967179 GCA_014337955.1 Aspidoscelis marmoratus | reverse complement strand
GTAGTGAGTTCTTCTTCACTGGAGGTCTTCAAGCAGAGGCTGGACCTACAGTACATCTCTCTACGATGGTTTAGGAAATCCTGCATTGAGCAGGGGGTTTGACTTGATGACCCTAGAGATCCCTTCCAACTCTATGATTCTATGATACAGTGGCCGTGCTCTTGGCGGAGAGTGTGAAATCATGCCCTTCACACAAGGGTACCTTGGACAGCCTTTGCGCCCTTCACAGTGGCAGTGGGCTCCTCAGGCTGCTGCTCAAGTAAAAACATGGCAGCTTATCTCTTCTGACAATGTGCCCTGTGGGTAAGTTTAGATGCAGTCAGATTGTATCATGGATAGCTCCTCAGCTTTCCGTGCAGGAATCTAGGCTGCTCTTCCTCTGTTTCTCCCAGTGCATTTTCTGAAAGAAATTGATGTATTTACATTTAGGAACATTCACCAGAAATCAAACTGGTACTTAGTACAAAGGGAAATTTGCCTCATCTGTACAGATGGTGTAGGTTGCCCTTGATAGAGCCAAACAGCAAAGCCCCCTTCACTTTTCTGCAACAAGTGTCTCTTTGGGGAATTTTACATTTCTGATTGGTTAAGATGGCAATTTTTAGGGATGCAAAAAAGGACTTTTTATTCCTTCTCACAAATCATCTGAGTACTTTAAATCTTCTGTTTTTGAAAGTTTGAGAATCTTCTTCCACAGCTGAGCTATTAGCTTCCATATCTTACCTACTCCTTCACCAGTTTGGTTTGGTTTTTGAGTCTCTCCCACAAACATTTAAGTAGAATATATGAAACAAATGCCCCCCAAATATTCAGGAATCGCTTCACATAAGCAATCACATTCTCCAGGTCCAGGAAGGGAGAATACAGCTGTCTAGGGATATCTGCATTTTCTTTTCTTTTTGGGTTCAGCATAGCAGCCCTATGCTGTGAATATCAGGGTCAACATTCACAATTACAAGACACAGTTTAATACCATTTTAATTTGATTATCCACCCCAATAAAGTTGCTTTGACTTCTATTGTTTTCTGAGTTGAGAACATATATTCCTGACTGTTCTACAACTTTTCCAGAAACCACAGTTTGAGGACCTCGGCTCTGTACTAGTGCCATTAAGGCTGCACCTATATATGGGGTTGTGTGATAGTTCTGAAGAAAGGAAAGAGGCTCAGGAGGGAGGGGCAGCTGGGATTTCCCACCCTTGGCCACTTCATCAGATCAAACCCAGTGGGGAGAGAGGGTGGGCAAAGGGTGGGGAGAAAAAAGATTTGCTTTCCTCAGTGGGTTTTTTGAAGCGGTTTTAATCCTTTTCCTGTGGGGACAGATTTCTGGGTTGACTGCGATTGCCAGATGCTCGTTTGATTTGTTTTAAAGCACTTTAATTAGTGTTGTAAATAGCATTGTAAACAGTGTTGTAAATAGCGTTTTATTCTATGAGTAGGAACAAGGCTTGTTTGTGGGCCTTCTGCTACACTAGGTTACTTTCTTTCCTCAGAATCTCAGTTACCCAGAATTGATCCTCCACAACCATTGTCCGGCCAGACTTCTTCAGAAGATATGGTGCAAAGTCGGCTGGCAATGCCTCAGCTAAGCAGTAGCATAACACGATGGAAACATGAGGTAACAACATCATCCAATAACCTCCCAAATACCATTGTGGTTTACTTTGAGATAAGGACTTTCTAGTTAATTAAAAGGACTTCACATTTTTGCTAATGGAAAACCAAAAACTTCACAAACAACTTCATATGTGTGTCACCTTGGAAAGGGAAAGACTGCAAGATTGGTTGATCCTATATCGTACATCTGTAAAAATGCATAGTAGGAAAATACACATAAAAGCATGTATATTTAAGTATTGGTATATGTATTTATTTAGATTTCTGTCCCACCTTTAAACAAAATTTCAAAGCAGTGAACCAAATACAACAACATGAAACCCATGAAACCATAAAACACATACTTTTACAACACACAGCACCGTAGTTTATCTTAGACCAATCCCAGAAGTAGGTAATAGAAAATCACTTGTATTTCTACCAAGAAAAGTACATAAAGGTGCCCATGGAGATGTCCATGCAGTTAACTAGGAGTCAACCAGGAATCAGTGGTACACAAAACAACACCAAAGCTTCACCATCTGTTTAGATCTTTACTTGGGAAATCTGAAGTTTCTTATGCATGCCTAACATGAAAATAAGTAAAACAGCTAAACTTTTATCTTTTGGTAGATGGGTGAAATCTGCATATATAAAGCCCCTTCCAATTTCTAAGTATGTACTTAGAAATATGTACATACAAGAAAGCAAGAAAACGTATCCAACATTGCAGTCCATCTGCTGTTAAAACCCTATATAGTTCTTCCATAAAGGAGAAGTCATAACTAAAATTATTCAATTGCTTTAGGCAGGCCACTCTGCAACAAATTAACATGGTTAGCTGAGTCTAACTGGGCCCTAATTCTATTGGCCCTTCTAATTTTGCCAGACTTCAGATGCATGGGCTAGAGAGGCAAAGTGCCAGGAATCCTTAGAGCTGGGGAGAGAGGTTTGCTTGTCCTCCCCCACACTAGTCCTATTTTTCTGTAATTTGTATAAAAATGCTTTTGGTAAGTAAGCTCCAAGTTTTTGAAGAGGCAGATTCAAGTGTTAAGGTAGGATTGGTAGTGTGAGGTTTGCCAAAACTTTTTATGAGCACCACAATACCCAACCCAAAATTCCCTTGTCCTGAAAAAGGCTGGCCACCATTAGAGAATCACAATGAATGAAAAGCAGTTCAAGTTTGCTTTGGTGTGCATATTTCGTGGTTATTTGATACAGACTGGGAGGTTTCCCCTAAATGTTTTCCAGTTGAACTGTTAAGACAAATAAAAAGAAGATCTACGGTCATGTTATTCATAGGTTGGAATTTCCTGCTGTTAGTGAAAAATAAAGCCCAACCTCTTCTTCTTTCTGGCCATGGATAGCACTAGCAGGGAAAGGTGGCAACGGCATATGGTCACATTGGTGGGAGTGGGTGAGATGCCAGGGTCAGAGCAGGTAGACCTAAACCAGACTTGTCACCATAAGGCTGTTTAGAGAAAGGGGGGAATGGATGGACTCAAGAAAAATCTGCATTGCTGGGACAGCAGATCCGGAGGAAGCATTGAAGCCTTATTGGAGAAGTCTGTGAAAATGAATTAGGAGTGTGGTTTACTTGAAGCTCAGGGTTGATTTGACATGAATGGAGTTTTCTTTTAGAAGAAAAAAGCAACATCCATGCTTCATCCATCACCCTTCATATGCATAAAGGCTCCATCTACATGGTCATTTTCTATCATCTTCTGGATGTCTGAGGAACTTGGCCACCAAATGCTTCCAAACCCATTTGGTCCCCAAGGCTCCTAGAACCTCAGTGTGGGTGACCTACAGATAAGTTGGTCTAAATTACTGTGAAACCACCCTCATCATGGCTGATCAACATCCCAGGTTGATCAAAGGCAAAGTAATTCTTAGGAGTGGTCAGGACTTAGAGATTACCATCACAATCCTATCTTTAACCACAAGAATTCATTTGGTCATTAAGGTGATCCAACACACAACTCTGAAAGCAAGTATTGCACAGAAAATTTAAAAAGTGATTAAAAAGTGCCACGTGGTAAGGAGCGTTGGACAGATGCCTTTAAAAACAATATTTATTAGGGAGCACAGATTAACCTACAATAAGAGTTGTAAAAAGAAAAATGGCACAACCAAGCAATATTTGGGGAATTATGCCTTGGAAATATCAATAGCCATTTACATTCAAAAAGCAAGCAAAGTTAATTGGTATTTGAAGGCATCAGTCATAAACTCAATAGGCACAGTAGCAAATGTGTTAAGCAGGCAGTGTCTCACCTGGAAAGAATGGAAAGTTTTATTCTATTTAGCAGTCAAGCAGAGCCATGCATATGCTGGAAAAAGGAGGAAGGGAAGGAAGAAGGGAGGTTAAAAGGCTGGTGCTGTCTGCCTTGATGCTAGCAAGACTGTTCCTGACATCTTCAGAAGTCTGCCTCTTATATGATGTGAAGATAAACCACCTTAGGACAGTGGGGTGAACACAATGGGGTAGGAGGTGCTCATGGCAGTCAAAAGCACTTTGCAAAGGACCCTCAGGAGCAGTGGGCAACCAAGAGACAGCTGTGTAACCAATAGAGCCCTCTGGGAAAGGCAGCTAACTCAGTGAGATGGGTGGTGGGAACATTTCTCATTGTAATATCTCTCGTTGAATCTTTTCATCATCCACAAAAGCACACAGCTAGTGGACTTGCTCTCGTTGTTCCTCTTTAAAATAGCTTCCTCTTCAGAAGTGCTGCCAGACCAATTCTTTTAAAGATAGAAAGAGGTGAAGATAGAAAAGGAAGAAGGACAATAATGAGGAGAGTTCTGGGCACTTTTTCCAGATACTCTCATTTTTCGTACCCAAGTTCTCTGACTAGATGGATACAGAAAAGAGGGAAATCATGAAGATAAATGAAGCCCCGGCCACTCCCAGTCACTCTGTACACCACAAGCTGATTAGTAAGTTTGCCAGTCAATCTCCAGGGTTTGATTGTGCACAATAGAAGGCCACGTTTCACAACACCACTATGGAAGGTTTTTCCACCCTACTGGCAAAAAAGAGACTTTCCATATATACCTTTTAAGCCTATGTTCCACTCCTAAAAGTGTCAGGAGAGCACCGTGTTCAATAGACATTACAGCATTTACAGAAATAAATAAATCAGGCATCAGTGCTTATTATGGTCAGCTGTCTGCATATCCTGTGTTTGACACTATTAAATATGCAATATGCCAGAGGAAGAGTAGGGGTTCCTTGTGGGTAGTATAATACTTGAAACACTGCAAGGGGTCTGAAGTTTTCAATGCCCCTGAAGGAAAAACAGTGTTTGATTCCAGCTGCTTTCTCCGGGTATTTCTGTACTTAGGTTACTGGTCAGACTGGAGCAGCTCCAGCAGCTGAACTGCTTTGACTGTCCCAGAACTTGGATGGCTCTTTAGATCCAGCCTCCACATTCTCCAGTAGCTAGGAACTAAAGCTCTCAGCCTCAGTGCTTCCAAGATTCTCATTTTGATGGTGCAATTTTGGTCTTGTCGTTAGGGTGCCGGGCTCATATCTCGTTCCCAGTGAGTCTGATTCCGCACTCCTCCATGAAGCCAACTGAGTAAGCTTGGGCTAGTCACAGCTCTCTGCTGAGCGCTCTCAGCCCCACCTACTCACAGGGTGTCTGTGTGGGGAGAACAGAAAAGCTTTGTCAGTTGCTTTAAGTCCCTTTAAGTGTGAGAAATGCTGGGTAAAAAAGTCAACTCTTCTTCTTCTTCAACCACCTGAGAAAGCTCCTTTTTATTTGTATTGGTGGTACCAAAATGAATAGGTTGTAAATATGGTGGTGTTAATAATGTTTTTGCATGTATGCTTTATTTCCTTATTAGAGCCTTTTCAAACACAATTTGGAAGAAGAATTCCTGAGAAGAATAGAACGGAGGAGAAATCGTCGCCGTGTGTTTGGAGAAATTAATACTGAAAAGGTTAACCGTTTTGGAACAGCCTGTTCACCTTTTCATGCACTGGCAACTGTGGTGTGTAACACACAGATCAGAGCTTGTAGGGACCATTCAGTTATTACCTTCAAAGTTTGCTACCAAAAACCTTAAAGTTGCCAACAGGACTCTGCCAGCCCTTTCTCCAAAGACCATGGGTGCCTCCAAACATTAAAAAAAAATGGAAAGTTTACCTTTTCTCTGGAGTTAAGAAGGTTCACAGGGAGAACAGGTCATTCCAACATTCTCCCAATGCTCTGAAGCAGCAGGCAGAGCTCTTCTGACCATGTGGTCACCTCTCCCTTTTTGAGAGGCCTGATGCTTCTCTGAGAGGTCTGAGAGGGCAAACTCTCACAGGATCTTGCTCAAACACCCAGGAAAATGTGAAGAACATAAGAGGAGCCCTGCTGGATCAGGCCACAGCCCATCTAGTCCATCATCCTGTCTCACACAGCAGCCCACCAATTGCCCATGGGCATGTCAAGCAGAGACAGGGGCAAACCTTCTCCAGCTCTCAAATCCCAGCAAATAGACTTAGAAATCTGCAGATAAGTAGGGCGTTTTGTTTTGTTTTGTTTTGCTGCAGAGCATTTGGCTTTGCTCTGCAAGGACTGTGAGGTATTATGATTGTTGTCAGTCCTCTGCAACCCCTGCAGAGTATAGCCCTGTTTGGATGCACCCAAGATTTAAGAAAGTGTGGAAGTTCCTGCACTTTTTAAAGAAGGTGGGCAATTTCTTTCCTGTGCAGGCCCACAGGAAAACTGACCCCAGTGAACACGTTGGGTTATGGACATGTCAGCAAAAACTGAATTCAACCATGTGTGAAGGAGAAAGGGAGAGCTGCTGGCTATGGTGGGCACTCTTATGGACCAAGCACTCCTAATACTGGCTTGTTACTAAACGGGTCTTATAGTCTAGCAATCTTAATGCTAAACCCAACCCTGACTGAACCCTCTGGCCCTCTTTTTTTCTTCTTTTTAGAACTGCAAGCTGAAACCTTCTACCCACATGCAGGGTTTTTTTCACACTACCTATTGCCTTGTCCCTTTCTGTACTTCCCTGTCTTTAGTCCAGATCAGTGGGTCTTGATTAGCCCAGCCCACTAGTCTGAATTAAAGGATGGTACAGGCCGGATCGGCACCATCAGCACTGATGGCGTTCATCCAGGTCACCGACACTACACCGCCTCGAAACTCACCTGAATTCAGTGCCACACATCCAGACTAGGGCCACTGGGAGTACCAACTAAATGGTACTACCACTGATCCACTGATCAGTGGAGCTGGATGAGCAGGGGGTAGGGGGTAAGGCCTCCATGATCCACATTGATGTGAACATATGGAGGCCTACATCCAAACCCTCAATTCAGATTAAGGGCCTATGGAGAAAGGCCTCTTGTTCACAGCTGTTCTACACAGCAGCTCCATTGCACTAGCGCTGCGATATGCGCAACTTCACAGCACCCACCCTTAAAGCAGACTGTTTGTTGTGTCATCAGCCACAACTATACTGCATGTACCTGTTGTGCAACACACCAGTGAGAAAATAAAGATATTTAGGGAGTCTTTCTTTGTCCTTGCTGCGTCCTTGGCACAAGAAGACACCACCTGGCCAGGCCACTTTCACAAGCAAACACATGAGCACTCTTCCTGAACAGACAGCATCAGATCTGCAAATGCACATAAAATTGCATCCCCTGTCCTATAAATTGGGAAAACATCATTTCACTGACCTCCAATTCACAGCAGTCACGGTCCACAGTACATGTACTTCCTGGATGGTGGCTCCATCACTGTATACTGTTTAAATTAATAGGTTTGTTTTTTTCTATTGACTGATTTGTAGAAAGAAGCCAGCAGCTACCTACAAAACACACTCTCAGTGGATATGGAAATGCATTTGCTTATTGAACAACCCAACTCCTCTATTCCTTCTTTACCCTCCTGCCCACAATATCTGCACCTGAGTGTTAGATCTTAGGGTATGGCATTAAGTATAGTTAGCGTGTGCTTTTATTCTGCTGACAGAAATTGCAAGGAAATCTAGCCAGTCTTGGGGCATGGGGATGAAGAGGCAGAATTTAATTGTCCTCTTTCCGCTGGGTGGAGTGATGGCTGCAGGGGCAACTTTCAATAGACAGTTTCTACCCAGTGTAATTTAATGTCAGTCCAAGACTCCCCAACTTTCAGGCCCATTTTCAGTATGTCACTACATTAAGCTGTCCAGAAATTTCATAGCTACAGAATTTTTCTTCCACAGCTTTGAAGCCTCAGTGGCCAGAAGGTGCTGGCCATGTAAAGGGTGTACCATGTCTCATACACCACAGATGTGCCCCTTTTAACATCCCTGTGGATGCTGCTTCCATCTCCCTCCTATCTTTCTAAATGCTTCTCCAAATCTACCACAGAAGTATATGTACCGTACTGAATGCATATATTTACAAGTATACACATTAACTGCATTTGGCCTTGGTAAGCAATATAAATTGTGGGGAGCAAAGCACGTGTCTATGGATAATTCTGTTTTCTTAATCATGATAATCCCTTTGAGGTGTCATGGTGTTTCCTTTCATCGTCCACTGCAGGATATAGAGACTTTGACCTTACCCAGCAACTTACCCATGACTCCTCAGATGATAAGCAAAGGGATAGTTTGTACTACCCAGCCTGACTTACAAGCTTTGCAGCTGGCCTTCCCAGAGCTGGGTGAAGAGACCAGAAAATCGCCTGCAACAAGTGACAGAAAGAAAGTGGTGAATCAAACAAAAAAGTCCACGCTACCACCCTTGATTAAGCCTTCAAGATCACGTCTCTCTGAAAATAAAAAGTCTTCCGGTTGCCGTCTTCCATCAGTCCCCACTGTGATGGCGTCTACGTCACTGAAGTGGGGAAAATACTAGAGCATCTTCATGGAACAACAGGCTTTCATCACAAAGCTTTTGCCTTGGAACAAGGGGGCTCCAGAGTGGACTTTGAACATGCAAGCATTTTGAAGCCAAGAACACTTACCTCCTACATTAGCGTCACATGAAACAATGTTATGTGTGTGTATTTTATATATGTCTATATTTATATAGATAGGTAGTCTCAGCAGTGCAGAAATTGTCCAAATAACCAATAAGGGAAGTGTTCTGGGCCTGTTTGGTGGGATAAACGTTAAAACCCTTTTAGTCGGCTCAATAAAGTGATGCTGTTTTGTACAAAGGCTGTTATGTACACCTTTTAATCCAAAAGTGGCATTTGTGAATGTGGACGAAGGGAATACAAAACAGCTGATTTTTTAAAAGAAGAATGTAATATGTTCTATTTTCAACATGCACAGTTAGGAAACTGCATTAAACAATACTTAGGTATTTGAAGACAGCAGTGTCTACATTATTTATTTCAGACATCACTAAATGGCTTTCTCTTAAAGGAATCTGTGTGATGCAATTATGCTGGTAGTAGGTGAATGTTTCATTGTACAATTATCTGCAGTCTAGCAAAATGTTTCATCAGGGAACACGTCATCAGAACTCCCATAGATAATTTATGCCAGTGTAAAGTTAGGGTTAGTCTAACAGTATACACATTTGTAAAGTGTGGATGTAAATAAACAGCTCCTGCGGTCCACACATCACTTGCCTAACACCTGTTCTCGTCATGCCATACAATCCACACCACAAAACAAAGTGCATTTTGGAAGCTTCCTGTTTGCTTCTTTCTTAGGCTGAAGAGTTAGCCCACAACAAATGAATTGTGGGAGGAGAGAGGTGTTTAAGATCAATTGAAAGTTTGTGGTTATGAAAATTTTACCTAAACCAATCTCTGTTGTTTCAATTCCCTCAGTTTGTTGCTGGGTTACTTTTCAGTGGCTTTTCAGTTCACTTTGGCTCCTGAGCTGATTTGGAGTGAGCAGGCCTTGAGCACTTTGGATGGGAGAAATGTAGAGCTCCATTTTCCAGGCATGTTTTGTTAACTCTGTGCTACTCGGCTTAATTATATTTCAAGATAAAACAAAATGTTGCTGTTTAAAAGACATTAATAACATAGTATAAAGCAAAATCACTGGGTTCTGAGCTTGTAACTGTCCTGTACTATCTTACATTACTTACTATGACTGCAATAGCAGTGATTGCCCAAGTGGGATTTTATACTCCTGCTTTAGAGAAAAGGGAAGTAAAAACTACATTGCAAATGTTTTATCTTAGTTCTAATTTTCCTCCACATACATTTTATGTTATGCAAAGTAATTCTAAACATTACACTTTTGTCAATGTTGCTAAGCTAACTTTATATTAAAGATTGTTGATGATCTACAATTATCTGTTTATTTACTTAAAATATTTTTATACCACTTCCCATTAAAATATAATCTCAAAGCAGTTTACAAAACATGGTGAATAAAAGCAACTAAAATCATAATAAGAACATGATTAAAATTAGGGTTGCGCAAAACAGGCAAACAAGCATTCACTCTGGAAAGGCCTAGATAAGCACAGGAGCACATAATAGCCATTATTTTACAGCTTGTACAGCATGTGACCCATTAAGCTTCAACATAAACAAATCACCATGTCAAGTGCATGATAATCATCATCTTATCCTTCCAGGATGAAGCATATGAAACCAACTGGGAGGACCAAATAGTGTTCATGGCTTCTAAACCTTTTTTAGCATGGCTCTGCATGAAGGCTGCATTTCAGATAATCTTCAGAGATACAGTTTTCTGAATCTCATTGGAAACACAGTAATTTTAAATATGTATGTATATGTGTGTGTACTTACTTACTCACTCACTCTTCTATACTACCATATGCCTCAGAGTCTCGGGAAAGCTTAGAACGAACTAAAAACCACTATGATGAAAACTTTTTTAAAAAACCTAAAATTTGTTAAAATAAAAAAATACCGTATTTTCCGGCGTATAAGACGACTGGGCGTATAAGACAACCCCCAACTTTTCAGTTAAAATTTAGAGTTTGGGATATACTCGCCATATAAGAAGACAACACCTGGCATATAAGACGGCCCCTGACTTTTGAGAAGATTTTCCTGGGTTAAAAAGTAGTCTTATACGCCAGAAAATACAGTACATTACCCACATCTGTCTAACGTTGGCTTAATACTCTTTGCTTCCTTCAAAAAAAAATCAAAGAATTATATTGTTCTAAGGCTTAGGGTATTAAGAATTGTTTCTTGGTAATGCCTACACCCTTCTCATTCTGTTCTGGCACTGCAGTACCATAAGTCTTCAGCAGAAAAGATGGCTAAAGATTTCTTATATCTGTGTGGACAGGTACATACTGAGCAATGAACTGCAACCAGATGCCTCAGAGTCTCCCCTGCCCTGATCATATTGTCTGCTGGCTCAGATTCTCACCATCTTTTACTGAATGCACCGAAAACCTGATATCTGAGGATGAGGAGCACACGTTCTGATGAATACCAAGTGCAGCTATGAAGGAAAAGTTCAGGTTGTCCCTTTGAAGAAAGACCCTTCAAGAAACAGGATCCAGCGTACCAGTTGCCATATTTTTTCTTGCAGCTATATTATTACAAAGCCAGCTCTCAAGGTAAAATCAAGGTCTGCTTCTCTTCCAAGCTCTTTCCCTTGCATTTTAATTATCCCTTAGAAAAAGAAATAGAAAAAGTGGCTATCTGCCACCATGATGAGAACATTGTAAACATGAGAGAGGCAGCTGAAAACTTTAAGTTGTCACATATGAGTCTTTTCCAGACAAGCACAACTCATTTATTTGTACACTGAGACAGCACTTGGCACTGGAGATCAAAGCTGAGCAAGGATTTAAGCCTTTATAAGGGCAGAAGTTAAATGGGAATGTCTCCTGGACCCAACTGACATTAGCAATGTTTAAACATTCCTCCAGAGATGCTTCTTTTGACGACATTGCAGTGCAAAATCAGGGATGAAGTTTAAGCCTTGGAGCAAATGTTGTGTTCCAAAAGCACACCAACGAGAACTTTTTGCAGAAGGAAGACAATCAGGTTTACATAACAATGATGGCAAGAATATGATCTGGAAACAGATCCACCATTGAAGAAAGAATAGCATCACATGTTTTAATATGTATAATCTGCGTTCAGTCGTTACAGACCAAAAACATATACAGGTTGTTTTTCTACCTTCCATGACATTTATGTGATGCATAGTAGTGGGACAAGATTCTTTCTAACAGACCAAATGAGCCTGACTACATAACCCCTGTAATTTCCTTATAATTACAAAATGAGGAATTCCCCTCATTACTAGAGAATAATAATGGCTGACAAGCTCTACCAATGGCTGCTAAATGGATGCCTAGGTACCAATTTCGGATTGGAGAGACAGGCAGGATCCCTCCAAAGGCTGTTTGCAAGGAGTTGAGAGCAGGTGAAGGTTTTGCTTTTGTCTTCTCCTTGAGATGCCCATAAGCAATTGGTGGGTCACTGTGTGGGACAGGATGCTGTACTAGATGGGCTGTGGCCTGATCCAGCAGAGCCCCTCTTATGTTTTTTATGTTCTTGTTTTTGAGTTACAAATTAAAGCTCTTGTAATAAAAACAGCAATCCTAAGAGTATGTTGAGCATGGCGTCACTTTCACTGTGCCAGTTCTTCTCACATAAGAAGCATTCCACTGGATCAGACCCACAACCCATCTTGTTCAGCAGCCTGTTCTTCACAGTAGTCGGCCAGCCAACTGTCCAATGGAGCTCAGCAGGAGGACTTGAGCACCAAGACTCCTCTGCTTGAAGCTTCCAACAGCTGGCCTTCAGAGGCGTCACACCTTCTACTGCCATCAGAGTGAAAAGTCACAGAGATATTAGTGCTACAGAACAGCTTATATTTATTGTTTTAAAAAAATTCATTGTCTTTCAAAAACATTTTCAATTGATGTATTCAAATGATCAGTCATCTGTGGAAAATCTATTATTTTCCATAGACAGCCCTAAGGGTTAAATACAAATGCATGAACAGATATTTTGATGGACCTAAGCAGTTTGTAATTGATATGAATGTCAGCACTGGAGTAAGCTTTACATCTGTTCTTGAGGTTTTGGTAGTTAATTTTTCCTTCCTGCTGTTGTCAGTTTTATTTCTACTCACTGTCACTATGATGTTTCACCTTTAATTTTGACTAAGGAGTAGTTTCTCACCCTAGGTGCTTTAATATGCAGGCTGTTCTTTGGCCTTTAACTGTATATTTGTCATGAATACACACAACTTTCTGTGAACAAAACTTGTAATACTCAGCTCATTACCATAAATGTTTTGACCTCTAGGAGAAATCCCTTTGATATAAAAATGCCCCAATAGGAATCTGTGGAACATTTAAACAATACAAGGGTTTTACCACTTTCATATTATTTTCTTGTATATTTTCTATGCTGTGTTTTGCAGACCTAAGGCCTCTTAGCACTACAGCCAGAACAGCTATAGTTAAGAAGGCTAGGACAGGCGGGAACACTTTTTCCATTCACATGGAGCGAGGCAGGAATGCATCTACACACGTTCCTTGCTTTCCTCCATGCGAATGGAGAAAGTGTTCCCGCCTGTCCTAGCCTGGAAAGGTGGGCAGGATGCTCCTCCCCTGGCCTCCCACCATTGGCTGCTGTGGAGCCATGAATGGGGAGGCCTGTTGGGTGCCTTCCCTGGGCTGCCGCTTGCCCTAGGGGCCCAGATTGGGCTCCTAGGGTCAGTGGGACCCACACCATACACCCCTTAACCCACCCTGGGAGTGCGCGCACAAAGGCTCCTTACCTACTCGCTGCCGCACAGCAACTGAGGCAAACATGTGCGCAGGGTGGTCCCTGATTGGTCAGGTACTCACACCTACACAGATGGCCAGTTGAAGCCAGGCGGGTGCCTGACCAATTAGGGACCACCCCGCACATGTGCACGAAAAGCAGCCAGCCCAATCGCCTCAGTTGCTGTGCAGCGGCGAGTAGGTAAGGAGCGTTTGTGTGCACACTCCCAGGGTGGGTTGGGGGGTGTAGGCTGTGGGTCCTCCTTGCCTTAGGAGCCCGATCTGGGCTCCTGAAGCGAGCGGAAACTGAGGGAAAGGAGGCACCTGGGCTCTCCACCCCTGGCCCAAAGGATGCCGGGAACGCGTTGGGACGCGCCGAACGTACCAGGATGGTTTCAGAGCACTTCTTTGTATGTTTTTCAGCATCTAGTTAAAATAATATTTTTCCACCAAGGCCTTCAATGCTTAACTTTCTCTGAATGTAGTCCTGCCAGGAGGTAGGATATATTTTAAGCATGTTTTATTCACTTTTATAAGAGTAGTTTGTAATTAATGTTGTAACTTGTTCTGAGACCTTCAAATGAAAGGTGAGATACAAATATTGAATGAATTAATTAATGAACGAATGAATGAATGAATGAATTAGAGATAAGAACACTAGCTGTCACATGCTTCCACCTCTAAGCCACTTTTGAGCTGCTTTTTTGATGTGTATGGATGCAACTTAGTCTACTTCACACAAACTGGCTTCAAAGAAGGAAAAAGCCCAGCAAAATCACTCTTTGAAAACTCCTTCAAAAACAAGGATGTATTTTTCTTTTAAGCTTCAAAACACATAAGCAATTATTTTAGTACTGACACTCTCATCATTTTCTTAGAAGATAAAATGTATTCACCTGAAAAATTAAGCCTTAAGGTTTTTATCATATGCTATATATGAATCCACTCTGCCATTTCCTAAACACATATAAGAATGTAACAATATTATTTCTATTAGGGACTTGCAGGTTTTATGTTGAGTTTTGATTAATTATTTCTTATTTTGTTGCATATCGTCTATTTTTTTATGTGAGTTTTATACTCATATATATTTATTACAAATAAATCAAAGATGTATTACATACAATAAATTTTTTAAAATCTTCATGAATGATGCACAGAACTATTCATGAAATACAAAGTGTTATTTAAGAATAAATCCTTCAATCTCAGTTTATGAATTTTAAAATTCAGTAATTGTGAAAATTCAGTCATTGTGAAAATTCAGTCATTGTGACTATTACAGATGAAGGTCTTGGGCCTACATTCTTGTGCCAGCTTGGCACGTTTATCAGGACTGCCCGATCCAAACACCCCACCCATGCTTTTCCAAAGAGGGGTGACCTTAGAATAGGAACTCTACTTTAAGGAAAGGACACCACTTTTGGAATCATGGGAGCACATCGGAATGCCCCACCCCTTGGCCAAGCAAACATCAGCCTTTTTGCACCATGTAGATGATGTTTTAAAATGCTTACAGAGCAAAAATATAATATATAAAGCAGCACAAACAATTGCATGAAATAAAAACAGAATTAATTTTTTGATCTGATTTCAGTCTTTTATTTATTTATTTCATTCTTTTGTTTTTAACCGTGCAGCTTGCCAATCTTAGAGACAACACAGGAACAGTACAAAGAAAATAAACTCAAGCTTGACTATTGTGGAATATAGTATAATTCTTGTGGATTGGGCATTCAGCTCCACTGTATCAAGCTCAATGCTGATTCAGGCTTCCCATAAGGCCTTTGCAAGTTTCATGCAGCCTCAGAAACAGGGTCAACAACTCCATTGCTCTCCTCAAAGCTGCTGTTCTAAAGTCTTCTTGCCGGTTGTTCGAGGGCCTCCTTGCTCTCCACACACAGCCACAGAACTCCTGTACAGAAATGCAGCATGTTTCGCTGGGCCAAGTTCAATGCACAAGAAGGACCTTCAGGCCCTGTCCCCATGCAATTGAAAGTCTGCTGGAACTCTTCTTTTGCCTCTGAGCGGCCCCATTCCAGGCTTTACAAAGTGCTTAGGGAGCTTAGGAAAGTGAGACACCCGCGATAAAATACGTGCACTTTAAAGAAGAGTTCCAGCGCTCTTTCGGCGATTCGCGGGTTTTGCTCGCTATATCTGCCTTGAGGATGCTCCGTGGCAAAAGGGGCGGGGATTGCTTGCCTGCACACACAGCCAAAAAGCATTCACACATCTGAGAAATGCAGCAGGTTTGCTTCCTTTCCTTTGTAAAAAGAGCCAGAATTGCTCAGAATTGCAACATTGTTATCAGTGATCTGTGAAAGCCTTAAAAGAGAATGAGCGAAGGATCGCGCTGCCGATGCCTGCAGCTGCTGACTTTGCAGGGACGGAAAGCCTTTTCTAACAGAGAACTGAGTGAAAGTAAGTGCTGAAAGTGAATGAATGAGCGATCATCTGCCTTTGCTAGGGGCGGGAAGCCGTTTCAGAGACGGAGATCTGGCTATTTTTCCTTTTAACAAGAGAGGGGCGGAGGGGAAAAGATGCCCGGAAAGAGAAGACGGCTACCATGGGGACGGAAAGTCCGTTTAGATTGCGGCTACCATGGGGGCACTTATTCCGGAAGTGGAGGGGACTTTTAAAGTCAGCTATAACAGAGTGACGGCAGAGGAAGCCGAGAGGGGCTAATATGTCTTTTGGGGATTGGGCCTCAGACCTGTTTTTTACACACTGAAGCTTTTGCCGCTTGGAGGGGAGCTGAAGTGCTCCTATGCAACCTCAGACCTATCTGTCTTGGGTTGTTGTGGAGATGGGAAGTTTTCAATTCTCCTCCAAAGCACTTTGAAAGCTATATGGAAATGCAACCAATGTCTGCTCTACCTGACTCTCATCCCACACAATCAGAAGCAGTTAGTCCCAGTGAACCTAGCTGAGCGCTAAATGCTGCCATTCCAAACTGTGATTCTTTTTCCCTGGCATGGGAGTAAAACAAATACTCAGACTGAATGAGAAAACCAAGGACATCACACAGCCAGAGAAAACCTGAGGACATTGCATGGCCAAAGGACTCAAGGAAGTGATAGTCTGCCTGAACTAGTGACAAGGCTTGGCAGATTTTGCTTCACTAAGTATTCTGCAGGATGAAGATGTTTCTTGAGAAGTCAACCAAGTCTCCCAGGTAACCCCCACGAGGACATCAGCCTTTCCCCCATTCTTATACCCCAAAAGCCTACCACGTTTACAGTACACTTAGCAAATGATGAGACGAAACTAACAGCCTTCTCCTGCATCACTATGTCTTGTGGCTGCAAATGTTATTATCAGAATTATATTTGCATTTTTACTCCAATGATGGGAGAACCATAACAGATCCTCTAGGAAATATACTGCTAGACGTATTCATCTATGCAATTGTAGTCATTTGATGTCCAGCAAATGTTAACAGAAATAACATGGCTTGTAGATGGGGTAATTCATTGCCTTGTGACTTTAAATGTAGGATGCCCTGATCTAGACAGTAAGAGTAATCCACAGTCCTCTTTTTAGACACAGGCTCAAATTACTATAATTTTCTACCTGTCTCCTGCCATGCTCCTAAATATACTGGAATTTCTCCACAGTAGTTTAATGAGTAGTTTAATCAGAGGTATAATTTACCAAGATTTCAGTGAATCTCTCTGCATACGTATGAAAACTTTCTTTTAGTGGTGCATTCATCTTTTTTTGTTGTTTACCTGCTAACTTTGTTTCTTTTAGAGAAGTTTCTCCCATCCCTCACCCACCATGCTGCAGCTCAGTGAATGTCACTGCTTCTTTAAATACCTTTTCAGTTTGGTTGGTTTTGAGGATGTGAGAAAAATATATGTATATATATATATATGTGTGCCCATTGTTCCAAATGTACAGGAAGAAACAGAGAAAAAAAATATTTTGAACTCAAAGCGTGCTTCCTAACTATTAAAAAAGTCTTGTCTAATTTTTCTTGAAATGCTGTGAGACAGCATTTTGCAGACCCATAACCATTTGGACGCCACAAACTCCTCAGTGCTAGAGATCAGTTATGACTATTTTGTATCTGATTCAGCCACTTTTGAGAAAACAAAGGCCAAGATAAGCATTCTGCCTGCTTGCCTGCCTATCTATCCCAACCTATACCTGAGGATCCAAATGTGGGTCATAATAAAATCACTATAAATATAGGAAAATTGGATAAACATTAACAGTGCCTGCATGGGAAGGGGATGCTATTCCTTTAGCCAAAAGCAAAAATAAAGGGGTGCATCTTCACCCCTTGTCTAAATATATACAACAGTGTCCCTGGTGCAACTTAGAGGGAAGGCTATACCAGACTATGGGTCTATCATCAAGAAAGACCTTCCATGCATCTCCACTGTCCTAGCTGCTGATTGGACTGGCACAACCAAGAGAGTCTCACCAGCAGATCTTAGTGCAAGGGGAAGTCAATATGGGAGGAGGTGCCCCTTTAGATATTTAGGTCCCAAACTGTTTAGGGCCTTATAAGTTAATGTTAATATCTTGAATTGCGCTCAATAGCAAATAGGCAGCCAATGCTGTTCTTTTAGGACCAGCGTGATGTGTGTCTAGTTAGCAATGCCAATTAGTTCTCATTACTGTATTCTGCCCTACATGCAGTGTCTGAACTACCTTCAAAAGCACCTCCACACGGAGTGCATTGCAATAGTACAATCTGGAAGTTACCAAAGCACGGATTACTGTGGCCAGGCTGTCTTGATAAGAGAGGTATACTGGGCTGTACTGGCATTATCTCTATAGGACTTTAGGGTAATTGGCTTTTAAAATGGCCAGTTAACTGGCGTGAACAAGCAGATAGCAAGAAATACTCCCAAATAAAATTTTCTTCTATTAAAATAACAATTCTTTATTAAAAAAACCAGCAAAAAGGCTTTAGAGTAAAGAACTGTCAAAATCAGGTGTTCTGTCAGATGTCAAAAACATAGGAAACAAGGACATCAACATAGTTACAGAGTTGGTGCTCTGCAAATCTTTTTTATTGATTTTAAAAGCAATATGACATAAAAAACAATTAAACAATATCTATCATACAATTTCTTGTATCTTCTCATAGTATATATTGCCTTATTATTCTGTATGACTTCCCCCATTTCTCCGACTTCCCTTTTTGATATCGCTTGTTCCTTTGCTTCTTTTGTCGTTCTTGTCATTTTCCAACTGCCTTCTTCGTTTTTAGTCAAAACCTTCTATCGGCACTTGTAGTTCGCATAGATACTTAATAAAAGGGTGCCAATCTTCTAAGAATTTATCAATTGTTCTGTCATTTAACAAGTTCGTCAATTTGTCCATTTCTGCCAGGTCAACCAATTTAATTAACCATTCATATTCCATGGGGATCTCCTTCTCCTTCCATTTTTGTGCGTATAGTAATCTTGCTGCTGTCACCATATATGATACCAATACGTTAATATTATCCAGTTATCTATTATACGCAACAAAAACAATTCTGGTTTAAATAAAAATGCTTAATTTTAGTTTCATACTAGTGCTGTGCAAATCTTCTGTGCTTGCACAAATTCCAAGGAGGTATCACAGAGACGCCAATCTCAAGCTAACCGTTAACAAGGGACCTAAGCAAATGGAAAATATATGGATCATCTCATCCTCTGGTGTGCCATCATGTTGAAGTCCAGGCCTGCATGATAAGCCTGCATTCCAGTACAGTATTCAGTTAAAATAAAAGGGATGGTTGGACATTGCAAGGCTCAGCAAGAGCACAGCTTAGCAAGACAGCAAGCAGTTTGGAACGTTCAGGCAAAGCAAGGCTGCTTTGGGCTGAAACAACAACTCTTTTGCAAAGGGAACAGTCAAATGGAATTTTAAATGTTATTACTGGTATATTGAAAATATTATCCTAGGCAGTGTGGAAGCTGATGGGACACTATCCTGGATTCTAACATAGGGGCGTTTTTGTTACTAATCCAGACTTGGAGGTGTTGCCTAGCCCAAGGAGACCTCTCAGGAATCAAACAAAGTGTAAGGCCAATGCAGCTTTATGGGACTATCAAAAGAGTACCAACATGATGGGTATGTTAGTGCAAATTGTAATGTTCTTTGTACAAAGGTTGCAGGATGTGTGAATGTGACATTTGCCTATCAGTCTCTGGGGCACTGATAATTCCTTTTGGAGGGAAGGAGAAGAAGACAATGGGGGCAGCTGCACACATAGAACAAAGCCAATCACTTGGTGAGATTTTGCCTCAGATCAGATTGAATCCAGGTTGGCCAGAATCCCTGATGGCTGCATGTCGATCTTGACACCTTAATTAATTATTATTTAAAAAAAATAAAATAAAAGAAGATCTTGACACCTGGATCTGCAGAAACAATGAGATAGCCAAGATTGCCAAATGAAAGTTTGATGACTTTTTTCTTTTCTAGATATAATCCAGAATAGAGCCCAGTACAGAAAGAGCTTCAGATAGAATTCCCTTTAAACCAGGAGGTAAGGTTAACTGTAGCTAGGGCCTAAGTCAAAAGGATTGTTAAAAGGATGCAATTACTTGGTAAGAGAGCTTAGCAATCACCAGCAACTTTTCTGACACAACTTTTGTCTCAGTCTTCCCATCCTAAACAAGGTTTCATAAATGTGCTTGGCAAGGATATGGAAGTGTTTTGCTATACATTCTTCTTGGAAGATACCAGCGTACTGCTTTCTGTACAATTACTCTACTGTTATGGAACAGGTGCTATTAAGCTTTTTTTTTTTGCATGCTGTTGAACTTCAGAAAGAAAATTAATTTTATTGCATTTAGCAGATTCACCAGTTAAAACTGCTTATTTTTCCTTTCTTAACTATGCTTCCATGTGTGATTTAACCATCTCTGCATATACTGATCTATAATGTAATAACATTTAAATCATATCCACAAATTTAACAACATGTGCCATTAAGTATTTCCAAAATTTGCATCATTCTTTCACAAAATGCCTTAAGTGTGTTTGTTTTGGTACTGTTTTGCTGTTTCTTTAAGGTATAGACTCTTTAAAATGTAATATTTCTACTCAGTTTCTCTTCACTTCTGCATTTTACACACAAAGTTCAGTTGATGTGCCTAGTCTACAAAGTCTAAAATTCTGAAAGCAATTTTGAACACAAACTTCACAGCATATTGGTGATTAGACACAATCCAGAATAAAGTTGTTTTCATGAATTTGGAGTATCTGCATAGCCACATCCTGTTTGTGTTGCAGCTGAGAAACCAAAAGTTAAACTTTCAGTAACCTTGTAACGGGAGGAAGGGGAGTTTGTCTCATCCATCAGTTTCATTCCTAGCAACTGGCCACAAGTTTATTTCACTGTTTTAGGAAGGTGAGCGTCTTCCCAGCAAACTTACATATGTGCAGAATGACTTTATCATATATGTATTTCAGTTTCTTCCAATCCATTTCTGTCCACATTTCTCATTTCTGATGAGATCTGACCAAGCTCAGAAGTTCAACAGACAGCTTCTAGACTCAAATAACTAATTTAAAATGACTCAAGAAATGTAGGAACCTTCTTCTTCCACTTTTTCCTAGGTTGCAGAGGTTTAAAAACAGTGATAATGTGGTTGCAATGTGCTAATTATGGATGAATGCTATTAATCTAGAAGTTTGTGCCTCATCTGTGATAGATTCATGCCTAAAAATGATTGAGTTGTCTCATTTGTAGCCTATGTGCTATGGTTCACCAATTGCTTCTGGAGATCTCCAGCAGAAGACAAAGCCAAAACTTTCACCTGCTCTTGAATCCCTGCAAATGACCTTTAGAGGCATCCTGCAGAACTCTCCAACCTGGAGACAGTACCTAGACATCCATTCTAGTTGCCATTGATGCACCTGGCATTCATGAATTTGTAATGAGTGACCAGTGTGCGTTTTTGATGTTGTAGCTTAATGCCCATACAGCTTAGTGGCCATATTCATATTTGTGCCATTTCTGGACAAAAAGTTGCCAGAATGCTATGATAGTGCAGGCATACCACAGATACAAGATGCGGACCCAGACTTGAACACTACTTTGAAATTTGTTCAGAAACAATTTCCTGTGCTAGAAGACAGGCTTAACAAAAAGAAAGGCTGCATCACACAGCTGAAAAAGGCTGCCTGGAAAAGGGATGAGGCCCAGTGACTGAATACTGCTGCATCTGTCGGGACTGTAGTCAAGCACACAGGTGCAGAAAGTGCTTTTGAATGTGCTCTTCTCATAGAGTGCAAAAAAGCACCATGAGAGTGCTTGCTACTCTCTTGAACCCCACCATCCCCACGCAAAGGAACAGCAGTGATACATGGCACAGTTAGGGGACAGACACAGGCCAGTCCTTTATGTATACCAGGTGAAAGGTCTGGATGTCTTTGAGGTCAGAAACCACTGGCATGCAGGCAGCACCTTAGGGGTTAGATGATGTGCAACTGCCTAGCATGCAGCTTTTTCCTCGTTTGTGCAAAAAATCACATCTTTCAGCCAATATGCTTAGAGCGAAAGAGTAGTCAACCTGTGGTGCATTTCTGCACTGTGGTTTCTGGTGAACTCCATGCCTTATGTAAACGTGGAATGGAGTTTGGAAATATGCAGCGCACATGCTCCATCTGGGAGCACACAGCATGCTGAATACAGAGTGAAGTGCAGAAAGGCCCCTGGTTTAGTGATGGGCCAATTTGAAAAGATCTGCAAGTATATTAACGCCCTCTGGTCCAGTCCAAGCATCAGTTATTCCACACCTGGTCTGGAACAAGTAACACGTAGCAACTCCATCTTTGAAGCTTGCATAAGCTTCATAAAATAGTTCCAGAGCTTTCATAAGCTTTGAAGTTGTGGCTGCTATGTTTTTCATTATTCCTTAAGCAACTTTTAAAGATCACCTTCAAAATCCTGACATGGAGGTAGTTCAGCCCCACCCTCATACATCAAACACAACGTTGAGTGATGGGGACAAGGGCCAGTCACAGGGAAGGATGGCTGACACTTGTGGTGGAGGTATATTTCAACTGAAACAGAACAGGAAAGTCGTGTCTGCATCGCTGCTAGTGTTGGACTAGAACAGTGGGCACTGGTTACAGCAGACGAGTTAAACCACTGCATAGGGGATAAGTGTGGGGAAAGCCTCTGGTTCCTTCATACAGTGGCTGTGTCTCTTAACAATGTGGGCATAGCTTCAGATGTTCTGTTTCCATTTTTGGCATCACAATGTGTTGCCCAAGATGCCAGGGACAAGCAAAAAATAGGCATCTATGGCTACTAGAATAGATGCCTAAGTACATCATTCAGGCTGGGGGGACTAGCAGGGTGCCTCTAAGGCCATTTGCTGGAATTCAAGAGCAGGTGAAGACTTGCCCTTGTCTCTGCTTGAGATGCCCATAAGCAATTGGTGGGGCACTGTGTGGGATAGGCTGCTAGACTATATGGGTTGCGGTCTGGTCCAGCAGAGCTCCTCTTATGTGGTATTCACGTTTGCCAAAATGGAGACAAGGAAGTATCTAGTGACCCAGAGAAGCCCGTGTTTGTGGAAATCTCTCCCCAGGCCACAGACCAAGAACACAGAGACAGCTAAGACATTCTAGCAAAACTTTATTGATAAAATATTCCAAAGGACACAACACAGGCTAGTGTCTATAACCAGCAACATTTCCCACCAGATTCCCGCTGGCGGCCTCAGGTTCCAGGAGCTTGGGCCCTCACAACACTTCAGTAATTCTCAACACAATGCTATCAATAAACAAGGAATTCAACAGCAATACAAAGGGAAAGTGGTATCTGTTATATATAGGGTAAAAGAGAGGGCTTCGTGTGTGAAAGTGACCAAAATGGCAGCACAGTGTACAAGCTGACAGGAGCCTTCCTCCATAGCTGTGGGGACTCAAGACGGTGTGGTAGTTTCCAAGAATGGAGTCACCATGTTAGATGTGGATTTACTGCAATAATCAAGATCAGAAGCAAACAGACTTTTGTGCAGATCATGCATTCACTTCTGCATCTTCCCCATCAAGTGCTGTGCTCTTTGGATTTGGATTTGCCTATCTTCTGAACACATTATATTGATGCTTTTCTCATCTAAGTTACCAAAGCAAACATGTCAAATCGTTATTCATCCCTTTAACAGTCACTCATAAAGATCACCGTTCCCAGACATAAGAACTCCCTGAAGGAAAGGTTGATGGCCTATGATATTCAAATAAGCTAGAACATGTTCGTTTAGCCTCTTCTGTATGACCTTTTCTAGTTTTGGGTTGATCATTAACAACATGCTCTTTAACCCACATTAGTTTGTGTTTATTGATTGCACTGCATTTCCTTGGACTTTTTAGGTGAGCAATTTGAAGCACAGTCTGCGTCCATATGCGTTTAAATAAGCAATTCAAGAACAGAGGCCTGTTCACAGTATGGCCTCTAATGAACAATTAGAGAACCTCTGGGGAAGAGCAAACACACACAGAGTAGGTGTTACAGCCTCCAAGCATGCCAACGTTACCCAGAGACTTTCCTGAAGCATCCAGAACAGGACAGGAAGGGAAATGTAAAAACACCCCAGCTTAAAGCATTTGGCAACTAGTGTTCCCATTCCACCTGTAAGGTCAGAAAGTGCTCTAGAAGTGTATTCCCTGGCTTTTAATATGAATTAAAGGTGAAATGGGAACAATTATGTGTAATAGCTTCCACATCTAAGGCCATTTCCACACTTACCTTTGTTCCAGACAACGGTGCGACATCCTGGCCCAGACTGAACAATTTATCTCATTCTGGAACAGGTTGTCACTGGAGCACAATAGGACCATCCAAATGTCAGGGTAGCCCATCTCTCCCCCAGTCTCAGCCAACTCCAAAACCCAGCTCTCAAAGTGAATTCAGGGCCTTTGAAGGCTGGGAATGTTGATCTACTGCTTCATGTTGGCCGGGTCCCCATGCATGCCATTTGAAGGATTTGAATGCATGGGATCAGGAGCAGGTCTGAGATCACTCCCAACCTGTCCCCATGCCATTCCCGGCAACGCAGGCTAGGTGCAGATTGGGCGCAGATGGAGGTGTCTCCATGCAAACCACGCCAAACCCTGGCATGGGGAAGCAGTGCCACCTCCTCTCCAACCCCTCTCTCCTCATTGGAAGCCAGATTGACATCAGCCCACCCCTGTGCCACATCCCCTCTCCCTTAGGAGCACTGAAAGCCAGGACTGGGCTGGGAGGCATGGAAAAAATATAAAGCTTACTTCAGAATAAATTTGTAAATAATTTTAAAAGACAGAAAACCCCTACAAGGTTTAGCAGCAGTTAGGCACTTGAGCAGTTTTATGCACCTCCGCTCCACCAGGAACCGCGAGAACAGCCACCAAATTTAAAAGGGAAAAAAATCAAGCCTTTATTTCATGATTGCCTTGGTGATCAGGAAATGGGGGTTGAAATTTTTTGGAATTGGAACAACAATCAAACCATTATCCTGCCTGCCTTGGCAATTGGAAAATGGGGGTGGAAATATTTCAGTGGAAAATGTACAAAAATTAAACCAATATCCTGCCTGCCTTGGCGATCAGGATTTTAAAATGTTAGCAGCTGCGATCTCCAATGCACAGGGCAGGAATGGCAAGCACACCCTACCTCCTAATGACATGAGCACCAATCTCCTCCCCGGATAGTCTGCGATTGTCCCCATGCGCGGTCCTGGCTCGCTAACCAATGCATGCTGGTACCCCAAACCATGCCAAGACTTGTTTTTTTAGGTACCAAATTTAGCCCCGGTCTGGCATGGTTTGTGGGGATTTGGTCTGCTTTCACGGACCAAATCCAAAACACATGGGGATGCCCCTTGCTGATCCCATGTTCAGAACTGTACCAAACATACATGGGGACACGGCCACTGTGTAGACAAAGAGTGCTAAGGAAATAGACATCTCATATTTCATGCTAGGTGCAAAATGGTGGGCTTTGGAGGAAAGAGACTAAGATACTTCTGAGCCCCCCCCCTTTTTTTTTTAACTGAATGCAGATAGGACCACAGACTTCAGCTGTGATAACTGCAGAATTCCCAAACCTTCTCTGTCTTTCCCAAATAACCTTTTCTCCTTTATTTTCCCTATTATTTGTTCGTATTCCTAAGACCTCATCTCTGTGGAGCTGTGGCAGGAAGAAGACACTACACAGGCTTATGGTTTCTAAGTGGATATTGTTCTCTTTGGCTGGGTGAGAAATTTTCCAGTAAAAAAGGAGTCAAGAACTCCTTCTCAGCTGGGATCAGAAAAATTATAGCAGAGATGCTTACTGTTGTGGTTTGTGGTAAGTGGTTTTATTTTCTATTATTAAGATTCTTCCTGCCTCAGTAAACAGCCCTGTAGAATTTCAGTCAGCTTTGCTTCTACTGAATCTATCAGCCACATTTTCTAAGGTGGACACTTTAAAAACCCTTAGAATGCTATATAAGCACTAGTTTTTGCTTTCACTTATGTTTTCTGCCTCATCCCATCCCACCCTCCACACACATCAAAATCACCATCATCTTTCTGTGTAGCGGGTCATATGAGCAGCTGCTGGAAAATTTAAATGCATATAAATGCATGTATGGAATTGTTAAGAACTCTCTTAGATAAGTTCAATACAAATTCCATGAAACAGAAGATCAATGTATTTAAATAGCATTTGAGTTATAAGAAGCATCACTGGCTATGAAAAATTGGAAACCAGGAATGATTGTATTAGGTGATGTCATAATTATCCTGATAAAACTATCCTTAAGATAAAACATGACTCATCATTTTGAGCCCATTCTTCCCAATGTGCTGGAATCCTTATCCTTGTCAAGCTATTTATTATCAAGGTCAAACTGCAATGCAAGGAAACACAGCACCACTATGTCCCATTTAGGGGGTGTGGGCAGTATTTCACCGGGCAAAACCACAGTAACTGAAACTGTGTTATGGGCAAAACCACAGTAACTGAAACAGTATTTCCAGACACTTTGTCATGGACAAAATTTGTTCGGAATATGTCAGTGTCACCAAATCACACTCATATGCTGGACTACAACAAACCTAGTGGTTGAACCTAGAAGGGCAGCAGAGCAACCGATCTTTCAGGCGCTGAGTGAATTGTTTATCTACTTATCCATGGGTGTTTTTCCACTGTCACTAGGGCTGCGTTCCCATTATAAGCTTAATTCAGTTTCCCTAAACCGAAATAACAGAACCAGATGCAAATGCAAATTTGCCTGATCCCATTACTTTCAGCCAGAATCGCGTTCAGTCCGGATTCTGAGGACGTATGTGACTCAAGGGGGGACTCAAGTAGCGACTTTTTAAAAGCCGCTTTTCGGGGCTGCCCTGTCCTCTTCCTCCTGCCGTGAACATGCCACCCATAAGGGACCCCTTCAGGAAGCCTAGCTGGGTGGCTGGGTGGCTGCCACTTGCCTGGATGGAGGAAAAATGGCAGCGGGCAGCCAGTGATTCTTTCCCCTCCTCTCCCCATTGCCCAGGGCACACAGCAACAGCAGCAACTCAAGCCCCCTTCACCCATCACTGTCACAGCCTTTAAAACATTCACACATCTCACCCAAACTTTGGCTGCTTTCCTCCCTTTTCCCTTTTTTAAAGGTCAGAACTTTCAAAATTGCAACATCGTTATCAGGTGTGAAGTGGTTGGATTGCTACAGAGTAGTGGCTGCTTTAAGGGGTGGATTTTTACAGCTTGCTTTGGAAGCAAGCTATTGGGGGAGGGAAACTCTCATCCCTTAACACGGAACGGTTCCCACAGTAAAAAATGTAAAACGTTTCAAGCGCATGAACCAGAGTGAAACCTGTTGAAATGAGGATTAACATTTCCGCACATTGGGCATGAACATTTCAGAGGAGATGATTTTTTTGTGGTACTGGGGCTTTTTATCAGCTGCTCTGTACTTAGTCTGAGCTGCCTAAATTTGTGTATGTGTGTTTGGCTTATTTTGCAATGTTTTATATGATGTGCAATTTTTTATAATGTATTTTTATGATGTTTTGATTATTATTTTGCATTGTGTATTTTCTGTATATTGTAAACTGCCTTGGGCAGATTTTCTTTTGGAAAGGCAGTATACAAATAAAATGGAAATGAAACAATGAAATGAAAACAGAATGAAAAATCTCAGACAGTGTTCTCTGGATCTGAAATCTCCAAGAATTCAGTGGTCTTTAAGTAAAATGTATTTCAGTGTAACAGTTGTTGCCTTCTCTTGAAACCCTGAGAGCCACTTTTTATCTCATTAACACAAAAGCACAGCCAGTTTGTGTTATTTTCCCTCTTATGCACACAGCTAGTCTCCCTTACACACCACCACTGCATGTCTGAGCAAGACTATCTTCTTTAAATATTGGTTTGGCACTAGAGGCAGAAATAGTGACCCATTTTTTTCAAATAAACATCATTTCTGATAAAGAAGGTATCATTTTCCCAACCCTGATCAGACACAACAACAACAAAAAGGCACTTCTGAGGCACCTCTGGGATGGTTTAGAGCAGCAGTTCTCAACCTTCCTAATGCTGCGACCCCTTAATGGAGTTCCTCATGTTGTGGAGACCCCCAACCAGAGGGGCGGAGCAGCTGGGAGGTGGGAGGGTAGAGCGGCGGGAGACTCGTCGCGACCCCTCTGAAAGGGTAATTCGACCCCCAAAAGGGGTCCCAACCCCCAGGTTGAGAACGACTGGTTTAGAGAAAGCTTTGAGCTGGGATTGTTAACACACCAGTCTGCCCTTCTCCCTCTCTTGAATGATGGCCACACACCTGCTGTGAAGCTATGACCCGCCATCCCAACTAAAAGCAGCTCCATAGCTTCCTCATCAGAAGCTGTAAGAGTTGAGTTGGAGTGTGCCATCACGTGGGATGAGGTAGCCAATCAGATTTGAGTTGCCCTTCCTGCTCTCGTTGTCCCTTCTCACCGTCCAGCCCAGACTGGCAGGAAGATTCAAATTGTTGTCATACTGCGCAACAAATGTTCTCTTTCTAGCATTAAGGTAAGTGCGCAGTAGCAATGGGATAATGCATCGTCACTATGATCCATTGATCATGGTGTGTGACACCCCCATCACAGCTGCACATTCTGCTACGCAGTATTAACGTGTCTGGATGGACCCTGAGGCACCCCTTTTATTATGTCTGAACACAACCTGAGAATAATGACTTGATAGCAAAATGGGCTTCGTCTGGACTCATCAGCTCTGCGTGGTTTTCAGATTTACAGTTAATAATAATAATTCCTTGATAATTTAAAGCAGCAAAGAATGTTGGATTGCACTGGATAGATGACTCAGTTTTTTACTTGTTCTATGTTGTGTAAGGGAAGGAGGTGGCTGGGAAGGTTCCCAAAAATGTTTTCTGGAAGAGGGAGGGGAAAGCTATCCATCTTTCTCCTTCCTGGAACATTCTTTGGCTCTTTTGAAAGGCTACGGTCCAGACTCACAAAGGACACCAGAAGATTACTCACCAGGAAAAAGCTTCCGCCTATAGCCTCCTTAACTGGAAATTGTGCTGTAGCCCTTAGAAACTTCCTTGACAGCTGAAGTTAAATTGCCCTAGTATGAGTGATAATCATAATTTTAAAGAGGCATATATAAAGATTTTTTTAAAAAAAATGTGGACATAAATTTTTTAATATGCTGTCAAGTTTTCATATTCAAAGACCTGATCACAAACTTCCTCAAAACTGGTACTGCAAAATGACAAAATTTACTGTGTTCCCAGCACTGCCTTACAACTGGAGATTTCATAAATATGCATGCCACCGAATAATTTGTCTCTTTTACGATGTTGTTCTTTTTTGGGGGTTGCAGGAAGCCTAGATCATGTCACTCATTTTGAAATTACATCTCTTCTTCCTCCTCTTCCTCCTCCTCTTCTATGAATTACCTAAGCCTTTTGGCAGGTGGGTGGGGGGTGAGCCAACTTAGGGTTTTATAATATTGCAAAATTAAAGGTTATTTCTATGACATGCAGGAGAGACATCGTTCCTGGATACCCAAGCTGGTGCATCTGAGGAAAGGCGCTAGTCCCCCTTTGGGCCCAACAAGGAAGTCGCTGTCTTGTGACCTGACTCCTTCAGTACCTCAGTGCATTCTACATTCTGAATAGCTTGCCTGTGCCCGCTATGATGGTAACTCATGAGGCACTGGTGATCCAGAACTCAAAACTAGGCAAGAATGTCAGACATATCCAAGATTTCAGCAAAACCAGGTTCTTCTATTTATTGGGCTCAAAGGAAAAGACAAAGGACACAGGTATTGCTAGGCTTCTTCAAAGGTACAAGGCGCAACAGGTTCCCATGGAGTCTAACTCCCCACTGCCAGGGCCACCATGGTGTAAGTAAGACATGATAGCACTTAAGGAGGCATCCGTGGGAAAGCTGGATCAAATAAGAACACAAGTAAACAGGGCTGCACTTTGGTAAGAGCTGAATTTGCATGGGCAGTGGCTCTCACAAAAATGTTTTGGCCAACAGTAGCCAAAAACCCAAGTAACATTTTATTAATATAATGATATGTGACTACCAAACTTTGCTTTGTATTCTGCTCAGTAATTCCTCTGCATTTTCTTAATTGTTTGTAAATCACCTTGAGTATATCATGAAAAGACAATATACAAATAAAATGTGATGATGTAATATAGCAATAATGGCAACTGAAGGATCTTTCAAAACAACCATTATTGCAGCATCCATCTCCTAGAATAAGATGGAGATTCCCTGGGCAACTTCTATGTGCCCAAGACTCATGATTGCTCAAAAATCCCAGTTTACATCAACTCTGTTGATGACAGTCAGGGGAAGCAGCAAACTGCAGCGAAGGGATGCTTCCTACCTTCTCTAAAATGGATGCATGTTCAACCCCCTCCTTCACAGCCCAGTACTTAAACCCTGCATTCCTATTACAAGCTTAATATGGTTTCCCTAAACCGAAATAATAGAACCGGATGCAAACATGAATTTAATTGATCTCATTACTTTCAACTTAATCATGTTCGATCCGGATTCTGAGGATCGTACATGGCGTACATGACTCAAGGGGAGACTCAAGTGGCTACTTTCTAAAAGCCGCTTTTCGGGGCTGCCCTGCCCTCTTCCTCCTGGTGTGAATGCACCACTCATAAGGGACCCCTTCACGGAGCCTAGCTGGTTGGCTGCTGCTTGCCTGGATGGAAGAAAAATGGTACCGGGCAGCCAGTGATTGTTTCCCCCCCTCCCCATTTCCCAGGGCACACAGCAGCAGCGGCAACTCAAGCCCCCTTCGCCCGCTCACCACCACAGCCTTAAAAACATTCACACATCTCCCAGAACCTGCAGCTGCTTTCCTTTCTTTTCCCTTTCCAAAGGTCAGAACTTTCAGAATTGCGCAAAATTGCAACATTACTATCAGGTGTGAAGTGGGTAGATTGCTACAGTGTAGCAGCTGCTGTAAGGGGTGGATTTTTACAATGAAATCACTATCTTTCGAAGCAAGCTATTGGGGAAGGGAAACCCTAAACATGCATTCTCATCCCACTAAAACGGTACCGTTCCCACAGTAAGAAATGTAAAACATTTCAAATGTATGAACCGAAGCGAGACCTGTTGAAATGAGTGTTAACATTTACAACGCTTTGGGGCGATTTAACATGCGGAAAGTGTGTTAAGCCAACCTTACGTGGGGACTGCGAGGATTGAAACCGTTTTAAGCTTGTAATGGGAATTCACCTAAATAGCACCCTGTCTCAGTAGTCAAAGAATTCCAGATATGCTTCTGCATTTATTTACATTTCCAATGACATCAAAGTAGAACATCAGTGACCCAAGCATTCTTGGCCAGCTTGTGGGTTCCTGATTCTGAGGTAGAAGCCATAGCTTTCTGCAGAGCTTCACCTTGTGGGAAGCCTCCAAAGCTTCAACTCAACCTATTCCTGGGCAGGGCAAGGTCCTTGAGCCAAACAGTGAAGATTTCTCCATTTCTGGCTCCAGTTTTAGTATCTTGGCTCTGACGCCGGTACAGTTTCATTTATTAATTAGTAGCTATAGCCCATTCACAAATCTTTCAGGAACAATGCCCAACTCTCTACTCAACAGCTTCTTGCAATTCCAACTTGTTAGTCACCAGTGAGACTTCAGGACCTTTATGGTCACCCTCTGGTTAGGTGGACTGATATATGATAAATAACTTATCTTGAGTTGAGGATAGCTCTGACTAGTCTAGTTTTTGGATTCATCCCAGAGAGAGGAACGCTTAGATAAGCGAAGGGGACAGTGCACCTATCTATATTTACCTTCCTGCAGTCTTTTTCTATGTCCAGCTTGTGAGTGGGACAGAGAAAGTTAACGAGCTGCTGTGCTCAGAATGAAGATCTCGGGACAAGACAACATCAAAAGAAAGCTGCGACAAACAGCATATTCATAAAGTATGGAGTGTTTTTGGCCCTGAGAATTGTGGGATTTTTTTCCAGAACCTGATGCCAGAGACATCATGGATCTTAAAGGTTTCGCCAGCTTTCTTTCAATTCCTGCAAATAAACTCCTGCTTGAATGTGAGGAGCTAAAGCCAAATCCAGAGAGAGCTAGAAGCACACTGTGCATTCATAAGCCAATTCCAATCTACCATTTCAGTAGGCAAAATATGGAGCAGAATAGCATGGCCATTAGCCATGCCATCTGTATGATAGTATTGGCGTTAGCATGGCACAACCCACTAAGTGGTTCTCAAAGATTTGGTGTTGACTTACAGCAGAGAGGTCACTTGAGAGTCCCAAGGGGTGCTTGTACTTCCATAATAATTGGATAAGGGTACTCTTTTTGATCCTCTTACTGGAAACAAAACAATGTGCAAACCCAGGACACACGAATTGCAATCTCCTACAATTTATTAGCATTTCCCCCCTTGTAACCCAATCATTCACAAGCTGCTAATGTGGATTGGTAACTAAGAATTTTTGTCTTTCAGAATTAGTCTTAATCCATAGACAAGCAGTTCTATAGAAGTACTCTTGGAAGAATACTTCCTTTAAGCATCTGGTTTTATTAATAATAAAGGAACCCTCTCGGCATTGTCTTGAGGTCATTACAAACTGGCAATGCATCGAAAACAGATACCTTGTCCCCATCTCACCCCTTCCCTCCTCCACACTTCCTGAATTGCTCACTGAGGGTTGGAGAGCTGAAAGGGTAGACTTTAACTCCTTATTACAAACTGATTCTATAGCACTGTTTCCAAAATCCTTAATGATTTATGCTTCTACAGTGAACATGACATCCCACTTTAGAAAAAGCTGCCTTTTTTTATCTCTTAAGAACAAAACCTAGCTTTACTTTTTTAAAAAAATCAGGATATGTATACCTATTACAGATCTCTTTGGGATTTCAAATGTTTATGCAAGCAAGAGACATAAAACATAAGAATAACTGCAGATGTTTTCCAACAACAAACCCTGGAAATATCCTCAGGTCTTGTTATTTTACAGAGGAATCTAAAAAGCTGAGAACAGAAAAAACAATGCTGACAGCATTCAAAGTTCAGAATAAAAAGGTGGTATTTGATTCTGAAGTTTTGACCCATAATCTACAGAAAATTTGCCAGTCCCCCAGCAGAAACACAGTTAGATATTTTCTGAGAAATTAGTCTCACTGCTATATTACAAAGGAAGTGATATAGAAAGTGCATGCTTTCTGTTAATAATTTGAAAAAGAACAAACAACTCTGAGTGCTAGACAGGATCAGGGCAACATCACCCTGGAAGAGATATTTCAACAACACACTGCTCATTTTTGTAATGGTAGAAGCACTCTTCTTTTGTGAAATGGCCAGGAGTTTCAAGTCCATTCAGGTTAGTTGTGTTGCTGCCAGCAATCAATCATCCATTTCTTAAATGAGAAAAAAGCTTTGAAATATATGTACCTGCTGCTGGCACCATGTGGCAGCTCTGGATTGCTCAGACCCGCCTGCTCCATTCTCCATTCATAGGGAAACTTCCCACTGCAGCTTAGCAAGTGGAGTACTCCAAGACACTCAAGGCAATGTAAGGGTTGCTCTGAAATCTCCAGCATCAAGACAGCAGGAAATCCATGATTTCCTCCTAGCTAATATCCATCCACTATAACAAAGGGTTAGGGCTTCCCTATAACCTTTAAATCAGGCCATGGTGTCAACTCGGGCACCCTATCCTCCAGCAACACCATGAGAGAACCCTCTATTAACATTTTGGCAATAGAGCAACTGCCTGAAAAGAGGAGAGTTCACAGATTCAATCCTGAGCATCTTCTAGGATGAAGGTGATGTCCTTATAGTCACCATGAGTCCAGATCAACTTTAGGAAGCCTTGTAATATTTAGATGACTTTCTCCCCCCCCCTTTTTTTTAATCCTATCAATGGCTACTAGAATGGGTGCCTAAGTACATCTTTCAGGCTGGAGGGACAAGCAGGATGCTTCTAAGGTCACTTGCTGGGATCCAAGAGCAGGAAAAGGTTTGCCTTTGTCTCTGCTTGAGATGCCCATAGACAACTGGTGGGCCACTGTGTGCGATGGGATGCTGGACTAGCTGGGCTGTGGCCTGATCCAGCAGGGCTCCTCTTATGTTCTTATGTTCTCAGTGGAATATATTCTTTGGTACTGTAAATGCTATCTTGGTTTACATTGTTAACTAATGGGTCCTATTTTTGTTTTGCTTTGGGATCGTATGAATGTTGCTGCCAAAATGCGTCCCCCAGGACCCTGAGGCCAGGAATTTTCATTCCTGGCTGTCAGAACCATCAGAGACAGCTCCCAAACTGGCACAAGCTCTGGAACTGGCATGGGAACTGGGTTGGAACAGACCATCCTAATGCGGTCAGCATTCCTCTGTCCATCCACTCCTGGGGCAGACTAATGGGACAGGATCAGAGCAAGATACTCTAATCTGGTCCAGCGGACATAAATCCAGAATCTCAATTAATTCTAATTGGGTTCTGATCTATGGACCAATTAAATTAATAAACTTGGCTTTTGTTTTGTTTTAATTTGTGAATTCTGAGGGGATGGGCACATGCCAGACTTACTTACACTGCAACTGATGTAAAAGCTAAAAGAACCAGCCTTGAGAAGGTTGCATTAATTCTTTATGAATCAATTCTGCATTCACCCTGGGATTAATTTGGCTTCTATTTCTTTCTGTGCATTAAATTAATTCAAGCAATGCTGGGATCATTGCATTAATTCTTCATCCAGATTCATATGTCTACATTACCGCAAACATTGTCACTCTGTCCAGAATTCAACCTTCCTAAAACCAACTTTGAATTATTTTTAATGAAATTAAGCTTCAAAAAGGAGAACACAAAGTACCAACACATTAAAACAGCTATATATAAAAGATATAAATGCGTGGGTATATGTCTGCATTAGGGGTGTGCACAAATGCAATTTTTGGATTCGATTTGATTCAAATTGAATATTCAAATGTTCAAATTTGAACAAATAGGGAAAAAACAAATGTATTCAAATTTGAATCCAGTTCGAATACATTTGTATCTATTGTACAAATCTTCAATTCATATTTGAAGATACGAATGTCAACAACATTTGTATGTGTCCCTACACATTTGTAGGCATTCATACACATCCCATTTTTATCCCGTATGCATCTTGTTTTTGTCCCATCCATATCCGTACAAATTCATACGGATACGAATAAGATGTGTATGGATATGTATGTAATGCGTATATATCCGTACACATACGAATGTCTAATAATTTGTATGAATGATCCAAAACATTCAAATTCATTCAGATGTTAAGAAACGAATGTATAGACATTTAATACAAATTCAATTGAATTTCAAAAGTTTCAAATACTCTTGCACATTGCTAGTCTTCCTGCAGCAATCTCTATCCTTTTCCTAAACAGCTCCAAGCCTACTTAGTTGCCATCACACAGGGTACAACACAGGCATGATCTAGTACCAGCAGCAAAATGTTTTCTTCAGGATATTCAAATATTTCGTATTTGCTGCAGTTGTGTAGTTGTTCATAGCGGTGTAGTTACAACATCCAGACTCTCACCCGATGTTTCTTTGGACATTGCCTCAGCAATCCAGGCAGCCCCAAGCTGCCCATTTGCACTCACAAGCACTGCTGGCCAGGTACGGGGCTGGTTTAGTGCTTTTAGTGCAAATGGCCACTTCCATCCTGGATCCTTACTGGTTTGGTATGAGATTGTTATACAATACTAGACCAGCAAGTGCAAACAGGTTCTGACTCATAAAGCTTTTACAGAAGAAAAAATGTAGATAATAATTGAATACATACATACACTCACATTTTTGGCTTACAGTGCCCATGACTCTTATAGAGTCATCATGGTAACTTACACTGTTAGCAAAGGAACTTTTCTGAGCCCTGGTTGTGAACAGTTTGCCAACAACTGTTTCTTAGCATATGCTAAACAAAACATGGAGCTTGTTGCATTTTCCCAATGCTGTAATGGAAAACATGGCTTGTGCCAGCTAAATGTTATCAGTCTTGCAGTGCATTCCTCCGAGTGTTTCCTCAGAAGCCCCATTGTGCTGGATGAGATTTATTCCTTAATAAATTTTAGACTGCATTCTATTGTCATACAACTCGTTCTTTCTTGCCTTTTCCAATCCTCTTATCAAGCACATTCTTCAAAGCTGATGTTAGAAGAATTGCAATTCCATGTTCCAATTAACACTTACACATGTTGACATAATTTCTTTTCTTCTGTCGTTGTTTCCTGTTGCTTGCTGTCCCTTCTGGCATTTCTTCCTGATGCCACTGACTTGAATCTTGGCTGCATCCCGAAAGTTAAAGCGTCCTCTGGAGGGCAGATTCCTGAGGGAGATTAAGCCAAAGGCTTCTGCTTTGGAGCAAGGGAAGGAAGCCGGACATAATGGTTTAGGTTTGCCGCCAACAAAGTGGCGGGTGTCTTGACAGCATGGATTTTTAAAAATATCTTGAAAACACCCTGGTTGAAAAATGCAGTCCATATAATGTTACCATTTGCTATCAGTGCTATTTCCTTGTACACACAGACAAAGGCATGTGGAAAAGAAGGGAGCCCAGAATGAAAAAAAGGAGAGGAAGGCAAAAAAAAGAACATAAGAGAAGCCCTGCTGGATCAGGCCACAGCCCATCT
>MTQE01002208.1:26893719-26908297 GCA_014337955.1 Aspidoscelis marmoratus | reverse complement strand
CTTGTTCTTTATAGCTTATGAAGTGGATGGGGTGGGGCAAGGTAAGTACTAAGCCAAAAATAAAAGCTAAAACAAAAAGTAGCCCCCTTGCAGCATACACGTAGCCAGTCCACACTGCATGTCCTGTCTGGATCATCCAAGCAAGCACAGCATTACTCTCAGAGGAAAAAAAAAACTTCATTGGACTTATGCTGGAAGTCCAGCCACATATTCATTACACAGCCCAATATTCAGGCCAAAGGGACTGCATGGAAGCAGAAGGTAATCCAGATGCCCTCCCTATTCCAACTTCTCTGAAAGTGCAACCTCAGAATAGTTCAAAGAGGTTTACAGAAATGACACCATAAAAATATCCAAGCAGTTTACAAAAATAAACATTAAAATAAGAGTAGAAACATTTACAATGGTATGAGCAATTAACATTAAAACTCAATAAAAGTTGTGGAGTGACTACCATTCACACAGGGAATACCTTGGTGAAGAGATACAGCTTTTGTTGGTACTCCACAAAGTAGGTAGTACCACAGAAAAGGCCTTGACTGTAAACCATTATTTTGTGGAACCTACAACAAGACCTCTCCATGTGATCTCAGGGCTCTTCCGGGTTTGGAAGGCAGGAGGCATTCTCTAAGGTACCTTGGTTTCGGGTTAATATCTTATATGCCAAACATAAAACCTTGACTCTGATCTTCTAGATAACTAGGGACAGTGGCCATATTTGTAACTTTGAGCTGAATATAGCGCCAAACCCCAGGAAGCATTACATTCCAAACTCATGATAACTGAGTCAAATTACACTGTACCTTCAATTTAAACCACCTTCAACTTGTCTTCTGATCTCACACTTTTTCAATTCTATGGGTGCATCCCCAAGCAATTTAAAGTGTGCTAAAAAATTTCTTTTTCCTCTGAGCGCCCCCATGCCAGGGTTTTGAATGAGCTTCCAGCGCTAAAAAAGTAGGAAAACCCACGACAAAATACGTGTCCTTTAAAGAAGAGTTTCAGAGCTCATTTTGGAAGTTGCGGGTTTTCCTCGCATCATTTACCTTGGGGACGCTCGGTGGCAAAAGGGGCGGGGATTGCTGCCTGCACACACAGCCGTAAAGCATTCACACATCTCCCAGAAATGCTGCAGCTTCCCTTTCCTTCCCTTTCTAAAGCACAGAACTTTCAAAGAGCCAGAATTGCGGAGAATTGCAACATTGTTATCAGGCATGAAGTGTTATCAGGTGTGAAGTGAATGGATTGCAACATTGTTATAAGACGTGAAGTGGGTGTATTGCTAGTCACCACTGTTCTACCGGGTGGATTTAGACAATGATCTGTGAAAGTGCTAAGAGTGAATGAGCAAACAATCGCCTGGCCAATGGCTGCAGCTGGCACGGGAAGCCATTTCGGGGACGGAGATCTGGGAGACGAACAGAGAACCCATGGCTATTTTTCCTTTGAATAAGAGAGGGGGCGGGGAGAAAAAGATGCAGGGAGAGAAAAAACACTTCCATGGGGACGGAAGGTGCATTTTAAACGCGTTTTTTGCTGAGCCTCATGCAGTCGCTTATTCCGGAAGTGCATGGCACTTTAAAAGTCGGCTTGAATAGAGTAACAATAGAGGGAGACTAGAGAGGCAAATAAGTCTTTTGGGGACGCAGCCTGTTTTATTTGTGGACTTTCCACCATGCATTAGTCCACAAATAAAAACAGTGTGAGCATTGTGATCAGATGGTGCACTGAAAAAGGTTTAAAGTGAAGGTGTGACCACAGCCATAGTTGTCTGCACATAGTTACTTGGGATGTTTTCATTTGTACTTCATTTGTATTTGTATTTCATTTTATATATTTTTCTTACATATTTTTCTTCATAAAATAAATGATATGGATAGCAAACATAAGATATTCAAAGTATTAAGCTTAAGCAGGGATCTTTAGGTTCTAACGTATCTCATCATAAAATAAAAGATAACCTTTCAAGTATCATTTCCAACAGCTGAGTATATGCTTTCTGACTTTGTTCTATATAATCGTTAATATAAAGGTCTCAGTTCTTTTTAAAATCCTTCCTGCTTTTATTTTTCATTCTTCATGTTAACTTTCCCATCACTGCATGTTCTGCAAGCTTTTCCTCCCATCTTAGCATGCTAGGAATATCTGGGGTATTACATGCTTTACCAAATAAAATCCTAATTTCATTTGTTTAAATTTTATCAGCCTTTTATCCAGTGTTCTTCCAATAAATACAATTGTGGGCTCATTTCAAAATCTGTTTTCAAGATCTGTTGTATTCTCTTACCTATCCTAGAATTTCTTAATCTGCTTACAAGATCACCAAAAGTGATAAAAGGTTTCTGGTATCTTATTACATTGTCAATATTTACCAGTACATCTCTTGCCCATCTTACCAGTTGTGATTAGGTTTAAATACAATTTATAAGACATTTATAACAATTTCCCCTTATGTTATATCCTGCCTTTTGCCCAAAGGGACCCAAGTGGTGTACAGGAATTAACGAGACCAGCCAAAACAAGCACGCATTCCACATAATCCATTACAAATTCAAGTGACAGGTTTGATGTTATGACGTACAGTAAATTTTGTGTCATTTACCCATAATTTTTCCCATTCTTGCACAACAATCTGATCATTAAGATGCTGCATCCATTCTATTGTGCAATATCTTACCTGTTCAGGAAGAATTTATATATGTCACCCATATATTTCTGCATTTATTTATTTATTTATTTATTACTTTCTGTTTGTATCATATCATTTTTCAAATATTTGCAAGCTACTCTGATTTATTTTGCTTGTTAAGACAGGAAATAAATATGATTAGATAGGCAGACAGAGGGTGAATTCCCATTACAAGCTTAAAACGGTTTCGAAATGGTTTCGATCCTCGCAGGCCCCACGTCAGGTTGGCTTAACACACTTTCCGCGTGTTAAATCGCCCCAAGGTGTTGTAAATGTTAACACTCATTTCAACTGGTCTCGCTGCGGTTCGTGCATTTGAAACATTTTACATTTCTTACTGTGGGAACCGTACCATTTTAGTGGGATGAGAATGCATGTTTAGGGTTTCCCTCCCCCAATAGCTTGCTTCCAAAGATAGTGATTTTACTGTAAAAATCCACCCCTTACAGCAGCCGCTACACTGTAGCAATCCACCCACTTCACACCTGATAACAATGTTGCAATTTTGCACAATTCTGAAAGTTCTGACCTTTAGAAAGGGAAAAGAAAGGAAAGCAGCTGTAGGTTCTGGAAGATGTGTGAAAGTTTTTAAGGCTGTGGCAGTGAGCGGGCGAAGGGGGCTTGAGTTGCTGCTGCTGCTTCGTGCCCTGGGCAATGGGGAGAGGGGGGGAAAGAATCATCCATCCAGGCAAGCAGCAGCCACCCAGCCAGGCTCCCTGAGTCTGTTATGGGTGGCGCATTCACGCCAGGAAGAAGAAGGCAGGGCAGCCCCGAAAAGCAGCTTTTAGAAAGTAGCCACTTGAGTCCCCCCCTTGAGTCATGTACACTACGTATGATCCTCAGAATCCAGATCAAATGCAATTAAGTTGAAAGTAATGGGATCAGGCAAATTCGCATTTGCATCTGGTTCTATTATTTCAGTTTAGGGAAACCGTATTAAGCTTGTAATGGGAATGCGGCCAGAAACAGACAGATAGTCATATCCTTTCATCATTGCTTAGAATTCAACATACTTTTCATGTTGCTTTGCTATTGCCACAGACTTTCAGTTAATCCAGACATTGTTAGAAACTAACTCCACCCATCACCACAACCCTTCTCAATGCAGAGTTTATGCTGATTTCATCATATGTCATTTTGCTTTGATTATTGTATCTTCTCCGAAGTTTTCTCAACAGTTACCTAAGCCAGCATGAGTGATTTTCTTAGTGCACTGAGCCATCAAAAGATTATCTAAGATCACCTTACTGCAGGCACAGTAAGAAATTTATTCATGCCCCATGCCTTAGAAGCAGAGGACCTTGCATGAGAAGATCTTGGAGAAGATCAGGCAGGAAAGGAAGCTAAGGCCAGTGGAGTCACAGTACCGGAACCAGAAAGGGTTTGGCTCCCTGCCCTGCATGCTGAACACCTGTTCCCAAAAGTCACTTCAACCTCCTGCATCAATCTATCACTTGCAGACTCCAGCGCCCCATCCCAGCGGCAGAGGCCAAGGGTCCTGCTGAAGACACTGACGCTGGCAAGAGATGGAGGAGATGCTAACTTCTGAAGATGAAGACTCCCCCAGCCTGGGGGCTGCACAGGAACCCGGCCTGCTGATGCTTCTGAAGCATGACCGCTCCTTCTCTGAGCAAGACCTGGCCCAATTTCAGAATAAGGCCAATGGTGGCCAGCCTGATCTGCAGTATGTGGACCCAGCGGGTCTGAGCCAAGACCCCACTCAGGTTCTGTCCCAGCCAGCTACCACCAAGCCTCCTACGAGGCCTGCTCTTTCCCTCCCAAACACAACCTCCTCCATCCTGTAGATGAGAGGTCGGAGGCAGGTTCCAGTCCTGCTCCAGATGGTAATTTGAAATACTTGTGGTTGCAAGAGTTCAGCCACCCGGTGGAGAGCCTGGCTCTAACTGCGGAGGAAATGATCAATGTGCGCCAGGTCCTGGTGAAAGCAGAGATGGAGAAATTCTTGCAGAGCAAGCAGCTGTACAGCTGCCTGAAGAAGAGAAAGATCTGTTGTTGCTGCAAGACAAAGTTTGCTCTCTTTTCCTGGCCCACAACCTGCCTCTTTTGCAAGGGGTCTATTTGCAGCTCCTGCAGCCTAAACATCAAGATGCCTTCAAAGAAGCTGGCTCACATCCCTATCTATGCCCTGGGCTTTGAAACTTTGCCAGGTTCGCCAAGGCAGCCCCCTTCCGGAAGAGGGAAGCTTTTCACTCCCTGCAGGGCACACGCTGGTGCAGCGTGGAAGAGGAGTTTCCATATATTTATGCCCATGGCTCCATGCTGAAAGACGTTTGCAGTGACTTGTCCGGCTTCATCACGGACGTGGTCAGCTCCAGCTGGAAGTGCACAGACATCCTGAACATGACGCCCTGCAGGAGCCACAAGACTCAGTCACTCTAGGCGCCACTGCTCCTGGAAAATGCCACACCCTTGGAATCTCAGCAAGCGGGCCGTGCGGGTACCAGCACTTAACTGGGCCTCTGAGCTGCCTCCAAGCAGCCCCCTCCCACCCATTACACCATCCTATGGGCTGGCTTTCCTCAAGCCCTTAAGCAGCAGGACACACTATAAAAGATTGTTGCAGACAAGCCTTGCCTGCCTTTTTGGTTGTGATGTTAGGAGTAAGGCCCCTCAACGTCCTGTGGTGAACCAACATGTTTTGTACCACAAATAATAAACTATTTTCTTCTTTGCAAAAAAAAAGTATATTTGAGAGAAAGACCAAGCAGCCTCCAGCCAGCCAGCCTTTTTTAAAAAAAAAAACTTTTTTATAATATAATCTTTTTGTGTGTAATAATATGTAATATATTTTTGACTTATGTAAATTGTCTTGGGGAAAGAATTGTTTTTGATTTAAGTTGTTGATTGTATTTGCCATATTTTTTGATGTAATGATTGTATTTTGCTTTGTATTTTTTTTCTTCCCCATTTGTTGTAAACCGCCTTGGGCAAAAGTTTCTTTTGGAAAGGCGGTATATAAATAAAAATGGAATGAATGAATGAATGAAATCTAAGACATTAATGCCAGCTCTTATTCCAGCATAACTGTTTAATTGGATACTTCTTTTTTTCCTCCCTTTCCCTTAATAACTTCATAATTTAATTCAAGCAATGAACTCTGAGACGTTTTTAAGCAAGGCAAATTAGAAACATTTTAACTGCTAGGTATCTGCATTTTAGTGAAAGCAATTAGAATCGTGAAATAGAACTGCTCCGTTACCTACCCACCCACCCACCCTGTGGAAAACAAATGCTAAGCTTATTAAGTAAGTAAAGTGGCATTGCATCAATTTCGCCTCCCAGGGACTAAATGCACAGAGCCCTCAGTTCTCTGAGCAACAATTCAGAAGCTGGTTTGCCTCTGCTGTCTATGGACATATTGTTTCACTTCCCCGTATAAATGAAACCACCTGCTATTGCCAGTTGCCCTCCCTTTCTAGCAAGTATCTCCCAACAAGGCTGACCCTGCTTAGCTTCCAAGCTCAGGCAAGCTCAGTTAGATCAGCCTAATGCTCAAGGGATCCTTTTAACTGAACCTACCCAAGGAGCCTGCTTCAGTCTGGGGCTGACCAGCGTGTGCTAAGGGGGCACCCATAAATTACAGAGGATTTTGAAACTGAGAGTTTAAAATGTTGGAGTGGAATTAAGTACCTGAGCCCAAGGAAGGGTGACGGAGGAAAATACACTACTACTTTTTTTATTACTGTTGTTGACACATTATAAAATATCTTTTACAATATAAGAAGAAGGAGGAGAAGGAGAAGAAGAAGAAGAAGAAGAGTTGGCTTTTCTACCCCACTTTTCTCACCCATTTAAGGGGATTCAAAGCAGCTGACAAAGCTTTTCTATTCTTCTCCCCACAACAGATACCCTGTGAAGTAGGTGTGGCTGTGAGAGCTCAGAAGAGGGCTGTGACTAGCCCAAGGTCACCCAGATGGCTTCATGGGGGAGGGTGGAATTGAACCCCGTATTCCCAGATAATACCAGCAGTGATGGACATAAATCACTTGCAGTGAAATAAACCTGGGTGCCTCCAGAGAGGATTAAAGCTGCACAGGGACTGCGCAGCTGCTTTTTACTTGACAGATGGGATTATTGATCGAGCACAGTATGTGCACAGCATTCCATCAGAACTCCAGAGTAAGAAGCTGTCTTTTAACCAGCAGGTGTTTACTTTGGAGTCTTGTTGGAACCCTGGACAGCTACTGCAATCTGTCGATAGTCACATCGGTCAAATAGGAAACAGTTGTACAGTCCCTGTGTGGCTTTAATTTTGTCTGGAGGGACCATACTTGTTTCCACATGGAATAGGGGAGAGACCAAAATAGAATTCTTCAGGCCAGACAAGTCTACCTTGCTTCACTTACACCATCCAATATGAGAGGAAATGCCAAATTCTTTCAGAGGAGCCACATTTCCACATTTAGGCTACTAGATTGGGCCACCCTTGATTTTCCAGTTTGGCCACATGAGCCAGGACTGCACTGGTATGGGCCATCCAAATTACAACCTGAATCAGCACAGCAGGAAGAAGAGGGGAACAACAGCTTTTATCTGGAAAGAAGTACTTTCCCCCCACACTTAACTTAATCCAGTGCACTGGATAAAAGCAGGCAGGATGGTGGCGTGTGGTTGGGCCTGTTTGTCCAGACCTCTTTGTGACCACATATCAAACTTCTCAGCATATCTGGAAACACCTTCTGTCTGCTTGCATGCCTAGCCACTTATTTGGTGGTAGGAATAGTGGATCTGGAAGAGCCAGGCATGCTGGTCCTGACCATGGAAAGATGTGATTCAGCACCATCTGCACAATGGCACTGGTCCAGACCAGCCCCTGTCTCAGCCTGAAAGTATGCACAGGCTTTGAGGCCAAGCTATGAACACTCCAAAGTTTCCTAGCATTAGAACCCGTGAAAAATGCATTTCAGTGGCCCACTTTGGTGGGCCACTGAATTGCATTCCCTGGTAGTCCAGAGCACGGGAGGCACGCCTTCTGCATGTGTCCCATGTTCCAGTCTAGGGCCTGCTTGCTCATCAGTGGGCTCAATTAAATGGATCTACAAAGAAGAGATGACAGACAGACACCACATCCCCATGCAGGCCGTTTGGGTCTGATTGGGCACGCATTGGACCGGGTGCGGGACCAAGACTGAATGTTGCCTGACCCCATGCCATTCTCAGTAATGCAGGCTGGGTATGGGCTGGGTGCAGATTCAGCCATTCTCATGCATACCACGCCAAACCTGGGCACTGGGGAGCAGCACCTCCCCCCCCTCATTGGAAGCCGGATTGACATCCCCCCCCCACCTTGTGCTGCCCTCTGCAAATGATGCATACCCCCCCCCCAGCCACACAGAGAAGCCAGGACCGAACAAAATTTTTTTTAAAAAGCCTCTAGGTTTGGTAGCAGTTGAGCGATTGTGCAGTTTTGTGTACTTCCACTCCACCCAGGAACTGTGAGAACACACAGCAAGCTTAAAACAGAGAAAAATCAAGCCATTATCATGCCCACTTTGGCGATCAGGAAACGGGGGTGGAATATTTTCAGTGTGAAAGGGAGAAAAATCAAGCCATTATCCTGCCTGCCTTGGCAAGCGGGAAACGGGGGGTGGAATACTTGTATAAAAGAGTCTCATGGGACAGTGAAGTCCATTCAACCCCCTCATCATTTTGGCTTTAACACCAAAAGTACACATTTACTCCACAAAAGTCACAGCAGTTGCAGTCTCCATGCACAGGCTCAGCTCACAAAGCAATGCATGCTGAACCCTCAGATCTGTGCTGTGCCCAGATCTGTTTTTTCTAGTCCTGGTTTGGACAATTTGCTCCGTGGAAATTAAACCAAATCTAAAATGTATGCGGACACCCCTTGCTGAACCCGATTTCAATTTGGACCCAAACATGCATGGGGACGCACCAAGACAGGCAGGCAGGCAGGCAGGCACCTACTGTAAATACTGATCAGGGCCCTGATTGGGATCATGCTTCATTGTGTGCAGACAAAATGTACTAGCAGGTGGCAGCACCTCACAGATCCACGTCACTGTGTTGATCATTGAGGAGCAGATGTTAACTATACAGGCCTTTGTTCCAGAATAACAGAAAGGGGCCTGTTCTCAGATCCACCGGTCTGCAAGCCCTACATATCTGCTTTTTAGCCAGTGCTGAAGTACGATTTTGGGGGGATAATGTACCACCCTACACATGGGTGAGTTGGGTTTGCAGGATGGTGGAGAGGGAGCATGATTGGAAGCCTCACTTCTACCTTGCCAAGCTCAGATATGGAATACAGCAGTTTGGATCCATGGAAGCAAGTTTTCAGTCACCTTCCTCTTTCTCATACAGGAGTATCCAAAACACAGTTTAATCAGATGTTCATAAGAGAGTCTTCTCTTTCCTTTAACACACCTGCCATTATTTGGCCTTGAATCTGGACTCTTCTTTTTAGATTTCATGTCTTTGTAACCTTGGTTACTCAATGAACAAAAATATCGTCAAGATGACTCTCCCCATTTCTCCTCTATCCAGCTGTGCTGTGTGAAAGGAAACTCTTAGTGCCAGAGGAGAAGTGTCAACTGGAGATGACAGTCCTGAACACACCTGTCAGACTTGGGTAGTCCAAGCCAGCATACCGCCCTTGGAAGTCAGCTCCGAGTAAGTGTTTCCAGAGTAGAGATCTAAGCTCTCTTGCATTTAGTGTGACTTCATCCTCAGTAAACATATTTAGAACTGGTGCATGAGGCTGATCCCAACACATTCTTGAAAAGCTGTCAAGGCAAACATTATTAAACCATTGTTTTCCTCCATTACAAATGTTCTGGATTGAAATGCTTCAGCCTGGGCTTCTTATACAAGTGAAACATTTAGCACATTCATAAGAGTTGGCAGTCAGAACGAATGGTAAAAATTGTCATGGTTCTGACCATATTTATATCAAATCAAATCAAACTGCTACAGTTATAGGTCAGATCATCATGTAAAAGCAAAAGAATAAAGCACATCTACATGGTAATAAAAGATAATGTTTCACATCAGTTCTACTTGAGATGCCAAAAGTAACATAACACTTCATTTTTGGAGAGTTGGGTGAAAGTTGGGCCAACCCATATACTGCAGGTGTCTTATTGCCATGTAACACTTCTATGGATTAAAGCAGTCAGTACTGGTAGCATTTTAGCTCTGGTAGTTAACTACCACCAAATGGTTTTCACCACATAGCTTCAACGTCTTTTTTACATCTAATTCTAACAGGGGAGGGGAATCCCTTGATTATTTGTATATTTAATTTGCATTTATGCCCATTCTAAGCTCTAAGGGAACTTATTTTCACATGATGTGGTTCTGTCCTAAAATAATACCATTTTGGAATACAGTATTCAGAGAAATTAACATTATAATGCAAATAGACCTTTAAACGTATCCAGAAATGGCAATATTACAAATATTTAAAGGACAAATTATTCAAGAAAATAAGAAATACATGTTAGAGCAATTGCTTATTTAAGTGGTATTACCATAGTGGTATCTTGGAAAATAATTGAAAAATGTAAAATTGATGTGGACCAATTTAAACATGATATTTACAGACAAGAAAGAAATAGGAATATGGGTGAAGTTATAAGAACTCCAGTGGAGGATAAATGGAGAGATCTGTATCTGTACATTGCTAAACCAAATGTAAATGATAATTTGAAAAATAGTGTTAAAAATTAATACTAATTTGAGAAAAAGCATGGGGAAAGTATTGGAAGGGGGGAAGGGTTTGGGGGATTAGATAGTTTGTATATATTGTATGTATAAAAATATATGTATAATGTTATTTGAGGTATTGTAAAATTTTTAAAAACTAAGAGTAGTTTACAATCAGTTATACACATATATGTACAGTGTCTATATAAAACATGTAGCATTAGTCCAAATCAGCAGGTTCCGTGATGTGAGATGGTTCTAGGCCCCCTGTGGGTGGCAATCAGGAGGGAGAGGAATTGCTGGAAGACCACGGCTGGAAACCTCCTGCTGAAAAGTGCATGTGGTTAGCATGCCGGATTCATATTAGTCATGGGGTTTGATTCGGCACTCCTCCACAAAGCCAGCTGGGTGACCTTGGGCTAGTCACAGCTCTCTTCTGAGCTCTCTCAGCCCCATCTACCTCACAGGGTGTTCTGCATGGGGAGAAGAATAGAAAGCTTTGTCAGCCACTTTGAGTCCCCTTAAATGAGAAAAAAAGGGTAGAAAAGCCAATTCTTCTTCAACATTGCACCCAATTTCAACTTCACAAAGGAGGAAGGTCGATTCATGGCAGTACCTTTCCTCTCACACCCACTTTGATCATTTTTGTCCCACATCCCTCAGTGATTCCCAACCTGGGGTACATGTAGCCCCACCAGGTCATGTAAGGATACACTTAGAGTTACAACATATGCATTTGAAATAGCAGCAAATATCATGAGGGGTACAGTTTATGGAAATGGGCTTCCAACTAGGAAGCTAAAGAAGGTTAGAGGTCACTGCTCCAAGTGTACAATGGTTGTTATTTCCCTGTCGATTCATACAGGAGAAATAACTTTTTTGTCAGAAGATGCAAATATTCCATGGCTGTCAAGGCATCTCTTGTGTCTTCTTGTAAGTTTCTTTCACGCTTACATTTTTACCAATGTACTGTGATGGCTGAGATGAATAGTTAGTGACAGTCTAATAGATATAGAAAGCTTGCTGGTACAAGTATTCATATTAAAACCTCCTGCTGAAGAGAAAAGTGCACACAGCTTTGTAGTGAGAAGAATGGAAGAGTCTGATTTGGTTTTAAAATACTCCATATTCAAAAGCGTCCAATCTGCATATTTCTGAAGTCTGTGATATATATATATATATAATGGGTTTTTGAAGTATCTCTGGTCAGACTGCTTCCATTGATCTGTTCCTCCAGGGATCCACTGTGACAAATAAAACTAACAGAAAAGGCAATACATTGTGATCTAAGGAGCAGCTAAACCCGTCTTTCTGACACATTTTGTTTGCCAAAAGGAAAGCTGTTACGAAACTGTCTCGGCTTTATTTACAGCTCTTTTACAATTAAGTGAGAACGGAAAGAAAACAATAAATCTTGGCAGAATATTTATAACTGAAGATAGCCTAGCCAAGGAATCCTTTAAAATGATTGTCTTTCTAAATAGAGTTTAACTTTTCTTCCTCGGAAACAAACCAGTATCTCCCACTAGGTTTTCTTATTGGCCATCTCTGTTCCACATATACCCAGCGTGCCTCCTGCAGTTCTCATCTGAATCCTAACATTTCTCCAAAATTCAACAACAGCAACAGATTTGTTTTTCCTACCGACACCATTGCTTTTGGCTTACCTGGCTCTGAGTTAGGAACACTTCCATCAGATGGGAATGGTTCAGTGAAAGGGACCTCTAGGCAAAGGCTTCCCCATCATACTGCACTTTCTGCATTAGGAGTATGTTGGTAGGTTGGTTGGTTGCATTTATATCCTACCTTGTCTTAAGTGCAAATCCCCCCCCCCCTTAGCCAAGAAATCTAATCAAATTGCTTTACAATAGTAACAGAAACCAGCCTGAATCACTTCAAGAAAGGTTTAGATCATGGAGGGCAGGTGTACTAGAATGGATGCCTAGATACTGCCTCAGGTTTGAGAAAAAGCAAGATGCCTCTGAAGACCATTTGTGGGGAGTCGGGAGCAGGTGAAAGTTTTGCCTTTGTCTTTTGCTTGAGATGCCCATAAGCAACTGGTGGGCCACTGTGTGAGACAGGATGCTGGACTGGATCGGCTGCGGCCTGTGGCCTGATTCAGCAGAGCTCCTCTTAAATTCTTATGTTCTTACTCCTATGTCTTGGCCAGACCCTTTAGCCACTATACAATGCTGCCTTCAAACAATGTCAGTATGAGGCTTTACTGGAGAACACTGCACAATGGAAGCCTCATGCACAATTCAAGCAAGTGCTAAAGCATGCAGCATCCAACAAAACATGCAGACCCAAGCCCTTCTTTGCAATAAATGTTGGGCAAAGCAGGGCTATAGAGAAGTAATCAGTAGCAATTACCAAGATACTGGAGTCAGAATCGGTAAAATGAAATGAAAATTGCAATATGTTTAAAAATTCCCCATGCAGAGGTATCCGGAGGAAGTGATGCCCCTTGGGCTGCATCCACACCTAAGTTTTAATCTAGCTTCAGTCCACCTTCAGAACGAGACAACACATCAGCAACTTGACCGGTCACTCTCTTTCCACAGTATCTACCCGAAAGGTGATTTTTTATTTATTTATTTTTTTAGTTAGATAATGTCACAGGAAAAACAGCTTCATACTTTGTTGATGTTTCCTCATTCTGAAAGTGGACTGAAACCGGATTAAATCTTAGGTGTGCATGCAGCCTTGGAGTCTGAGTTAAAAGATGCTTAGAAGCACATGCACTCCTATCATAAAACAGCCCTGCCATGTGGCAGTTGTAGCTCTGTAGCTGTTAAATGTCTCAGACGATAAAAATTACTATATTTACAAATAATTACAAATAGAGGAGTCAGTTAAAGGCTTTGTGTGCTGACTCCACAGCCCTGGAGCAAATAGTGCATTAAGTAGGGTGAACATCATGTCCTGTTTGCTGAACTCAGACGAAACTCCCAGCCAAAGAATATTAAGTATCTTAAAGCAGATGCCATAATAACTTTTGCGTGTACTTATTATTTTTAATTTATTACATTATTTTTTTTTTAAAAAAAATACTTTTCATAGTTAAACCAGCCTGATTTTGGTTTGTTTGTGAATGGAATAAGCAAATATAGTCCTGGTTTGCATTTCTTTTTTGCAGGAAAGACTTCAGAATCTGGAGCAAAAAGACGAGGATCTTTGCATTCTGGACTCGTCCGCCGATTCCAAAAAGTTCAAAGAACAACAAAACTGCCAATGTGAGGTTTTTGACCTGATCTTCCTCTGCGCAATGCCTGTGTTGTGCCCTATTACTCAGCTCCCCTCCCTCGCTGCCAGGAGGCTCATATTTCTTCTGAGGAATCGTTTAAACAGAAGAGGGCAGCAGGCAAGGAAAAAATGTATGAAAAGCAATTGGTTCGTTAACTCTGTTCCATCGCAGTGCCAGCCAGCCAAGAGGCCTCCCAGCCTCCCGTGAAGCCCTTTGGGTGGTGTTCAATCCCGCCGCAAGATGCACCTCTTTGCCCTGGCCTTTGGCTGATGCCCTCCCAAGGCAGGGACTGACACTTTTTGAGCTAACTTATTGCACCTGTTTTCACCGTGATTGTACTGTCACCTGCCCTGAGACCGATGGATAGATGGATGGATGGATGGATGGATGGATGGATGGATGGATGGATGGATGGATGGATGGATGGATGGATGGATGGGTCTGTCTGTCTGTCTGTCTGTCTGTCTGTCTGTCTGTCTGTCTGTCTGTCTGTCTGTCTGTCTGTCGAGACTTGCAGGGTGGCTCTTTCTGAAGTTGTAAAAAGTTGGACGCCTAAGAGCCTCTTCCTGGCCGCTCCAAAGCAGCCAGGCAGCCTGCAGCAGGGGGACCTCTCAACAGACAGCAGGTGGGCACCTACCTGCAACTTATTTATTGATAACATTTGTTTCCCGTCCTCCACCAGGAGGTCCCAGGAAGTGTCCCAACGTGTAATAAAATACATGCTATTTGAAGAAGATACAACCCATCCGATCCCCCTCCCACCCGCTCTAGCAGAGGAGCTAGGAAGGTCCTGGCGAGGAGGCACCGCAAACCGTGCAAAGTTGGCGCCCGAGGTGCCAAGCAGTGAAGGGCGATATTCCAAAACCGGAGGGGGGGGCGTTGCACAGAGGAAGCCCTCGCAAACAGCTCGGGGGCTAGCAGCTTCCTCGCTTGCTCGTTCGCTTCCTTGCAAA
>MTQE01002208.1:26854773-26886334 GCA_014337955.1 Aspidoscelis marmoratus | reverse complement strand
CTTCTTCTTCTTCTTCTTCTTCTTCTTCTTCTTCTTCTACAACAGACTCCCCATATGTAATGTTTATAAGTACAGTAGAACTTCACGTGTTATGTGAAAAAAGCACCCAAAAATAGTGCATTAAGAAAAATATGTTACCCAACCAGTAGGCAAGAGTGATCATCTAGGGGGTTAGGGTAATCTCTGAGACCCCACCTGGCCATCTGAAGGGATGCAGGCATGGATTTGGTGCCTTCCAAGGTGGGGAAGGTCCTTGCTGAAAGGGACGGCTGCCTGGAAGGTACCATATTTCATCTTTTGTAAAAACGCCAGGAGCACAGAAGCTGGTAGGGACATCAGTCTGTTCTGCAGGGGAGACAGAGGCATCTGGACACAGAGCTTACTTGTGGGGAGAGGTGATGGAGGATGCTTCTGAAGGGGATGAGGAGACCCTGCAGGATTACTTTAAATGATGCCCGTTACAAAAAGAGCAGGCATTGTCTAAGGCGATCCTGGAGCCTTGCACTCCTGATTGATTGATTGCTGGAAAGCTCTAGCATGTGGCAAGGCAGCTCTGTATCCCTTGGACCTCTGTCCCACACTGCGCATTGATCCTTCTGCTGACTTCTCTTCACTCTTGGAGCTTTTGCCCTGGAGAAATACCACCCGGGAGAGCTTCCCCTTTCAGCAAGTGTTCTCTGCTGCCTCTCCCAGCAAGTGAGTTCTACAAGTAAGCTTTCCTTCACCACAAATAGGCACCTTTACCAGTTTTTTTCTCTGTGCTTCTGGCATTTATACAAAAAATGAGAGCCCTCTGGAATAGATGCCCCTTTTGAGCTAGTTGTCCTGCACTCCTTGCTTTTAGACCCATTCCCATAATATGCCCCATTCATGCAATAGTTGTAATTGTTTGGGAAGGTAGCTTCAAACATGCATTCTATGAAAATGCATTGTGCATGGTTCTGTTATATTTGCATTAAAAATAGCCTTTTTAAAAAAAACTGCTAAATTAATTGGAGAAGCACTGAAAATCAAACAATTGAGTCCTCCTATCCTATTATCTGTATGCTTGAATCACAAATTATCAGAGACCATTATAGTTTGTTTTCCACCCACTCAGAACTGACGCAAAAGTTGAACAGAGATCACCATTCATAAACAATGGAAGATACCGCTTTTTATACCTCATTCTTATTTATTTCAAAAGTAAAAAGTCATGCTAACTGCTTTAGTGTGTACAGCCAAGTAAAGTCTGTTTCTGACTTGCAGTCCTTGCCCTTTAACAATATGCACTGTACTCAAACTGAGGACAAGCAGACGTTGCATTCAAGAGAAGTTGAGCAACTGAGTTCTTTCTGAATGTAGCAACTGTCTGAGCTCGTTTAGCAACTTACTAGCAGTCTTTAAACTTAGCAGGGTCACTTTTATCCTGCAGGAAAAGTCAAGCTGAAAGCCTTGGCACTAGAGCCAAAAATCTTTATCACAAACCTGCCACAGTATCCATTCTGTGCTTAGTTCCTAATCAGCACAGCTTGCATGTCACCAGGAAGAAAAGAACAAAAGCCACGTGTGATGTAGAGAGCAGATCAATGAGAGGGTGTGACCTTGGTCCATTTCAGTGGGATAACTGAACTTTTGTTTAATTCTCTTGAACTTGACAGTAGAGATAAATAAACCCTCCAAGCAGGTCCAGACAGACATAATGCCAGATATAAGCAGAGTTCATCGGTCTCTGGACTTTTGCAGCTAATACTGCTAGGGTGGAGGACACCTCGGGTGGGGAAGGGGAAGGACAGCGTGTTCCTCCTAATGGCAGCTTTCATGGGGGAGGTTTTCCTTAGGAAAATAGCATGTGGGAAAGACAGTTCCTGGTCAGTCAGCAGTTCTCCTCCTTAATGCATTGTACAACTATCCCTTGTGAAATGTGGTGGCTCCATTCTCAAGACCCACCACACAATATAAATCATGTTAGGGGAACTGAAAGAAATTGCCCAGTTCCTTAACTGCCAACTTTCCAAAGTCAGAGATGCTTTTTATAACACAGGTTTGGCTAATGCTGTGCAAGAAAAGTTGCATTTTTGTGGCCATGCTAACCAAAAGAGTATTGTATGAGGGATGGCAGTATTTGTTTGTCTGTTGTGTCCTGAGAATTCTTCTGAAAAAACTCTTCTAGATTCTGTTTGCAATGGCTCTGTGTTAACAAAACCAGTGGTTGACCGGAGCACTGCTTGCTGGAAGGACAATAATCTTAAAAACATAGGAAGAGGAAGAATATCCTGTCAGGTCCCACTGCTTTGTCCATCCTGATTGCACTTGGCCTTGCCACATGCTAGCGCAGACTACGGTACATCCAGGGCCTGCTGTAGTCTGCTCTAGCATGTGGATGGCAGCTCCATATTCTGGGATACAATCTGCAATAAGGCCAAGTGCAGAAAGGGCAATTGCCTTCTTTAGTAACAGGGAAGTGTCTAAGCATTAAGTATGGATCTTCCCCAGTTGCTACTACATCCTTTTTAATTAAAGAGTCTGCTAGTTGGACCAGAGAAAACATCTGACTAATATCAGTCCTTCTAAATTCTGTTGATCTAAACCAATGGCTGTCATGCTGATCTGGCTGTCACGTGGAATTTGTTGTTTCCACCTCGAAACAACAGGCATATAAACAGAAAGGCACATAAACCTTGGCTGCTCTTGCTGGGGCAGGGTAGGAAGATCACCTGAACTGGCTGCTGTTTCTTTTGGCAGTGCAACTGATTAGTTACTGTTTCATTCCCTGAATTTATATTTGTTATTGTACACATTATTGAATATAATGTAGCTTACTGTTAGTTTAGTGTACATTTTATTGTTATTTTTTTTATGTGCATTGAATTTTATATTCTTGCTTTAATGATTGTTGGATTTTTGCTCTGTTGTAAATACCTTGGGGATTTTTTCCCTCGAAAGGTGGTATACAGATACAAGTGCAAATACAAGCGCAAAGCTAGGTTCAGCAGCATCAGGAGCTTACATAAATAATGTAGAATCAGAAGTGAGCACTGAAGTTAAGCTTTGCTAGTGTCATCAGATTTTGCAGGCTGACAAAATCAAAGGGAGTTGGTGAAGAGCCTCAGAACATTGGGAGCCTGGGAATCAAAATGGAGGATGTTATTCCGTGTTAGAGAGAGCAATGAAAAGTGTTGATCCAGCATGCATCACCTGCCAAAGAGGCTAAAAGCACGTGAAGGGTAATAAAGCACGTGACCCCATGGCCCCTTCCAGAGTAGGGGATATAAGTGACATTACACTACTACTATGCTGGGGTTGCCTCAAATAAGTGAGCTCCTATTTGCATCCTCTTCCAGATGTGGAGCTGCAAGCAGGCACACCAATCACCATGGCAGTGTCCAGGCACATGTCAGCTGTTGCCACAGCCATTGCCATAGTAATCTAGCCTGCCTGTGATGGGCCATCTGCAGTTGAAGTACTAGTGGTCTAGCTGGGGATTGCACCAGTACTTGAAGTACGGATGCCTCCTTCTGCACCTGATCTTAGCAGGCCCTCTTTTTTCTTTCATGTGTTCAAAGGCTTAATGCTGCATTGCCTTGATTAATTACTGTTTGCTCTGCGGGGGACTCAGAGAGTTTATTGGCCCACCCGACCCATTTGTTAGCTTAAATCAGGGGCCAAGGATACATAAGAGTGTCTCTGAGAAAATTTTGAAACAGCAGTCCTTTCTAGAATCGAAAGGAGAGCAACTTGGAAAAATTCAGTGCGAGAAGAGAAAGGGCAAGTGCAAACAGCAAGAGGTGAGATATGAGTGAACAGAAACCCCAGGAAAGGAGTAAATGTAGGAGAGAATGTCCCAGAGAAATTTAAAGCTAGCCAATTAGGTTGGCGTCATTGTCATAGAAACCAGCTAGCTGGCAACGGGGATTGTTTGCAGCTGATTGATTGATTGCCTCTGTCATAAAGTTACTGATGTCTTGTTCTTTCTGAACTACTGGTGTTAATTGAACCTTGTACAAGTTAGGGCTGTTTTGTGTTGAGACCAAAGAAAGTCTTCCAGCTGAGCAAAAGAGGTCAGCCATTTTTGGCTTATGACCGTGGACAAGACTCTGTAATACAGAAAATGACCAACACTGCAAGAGATTTCTGCGCCAGGGACAGTCTCCACAAATAGGGCTGTATTTTTAGACTAATGGAAATCTCTTGGCTGCTGCTTGCAGGTCTGAATTTCACCCAAGATTATTTCCAGAATCCTGATGTCTTCACCAGCCTCTGAAATCATTAGTGGCTGAAGAGTCTGTTCAGTACTTAGCTCCTCCATGATCAGAAGCCAAACATCTTTTTTTGGCAACGGGTGGTCTGACTTCAGACACAACTTAACTTATAAAGTACCGTGCCCACATTTTCTCCCCAACAGATGTTCTGTGCCTATATTAACTACAGTGTAAGAAATTATGAAATTCTAAAAGCCCAGGTATAAAAAGGCTGCTTCTTGGGGTGGCAGAAGCTGAGAGTGGGATTAGGAACTCTTAGCTAATAGAGATGTACTGACAAATTTAGTTATTCCACTGTCATTTCCTAAGGAATTTTCCTCTTATTTTTCTTCTCCCTCCCTAGAATGGATGCCTAAGTACATTTTTCAGGCTGTGGGGAGAGCAGGAGAAGGTTTGTTCTTGTCTCTGCTTGAGATGCCCTTGGCAATTGTGGGCCACTGTGTGCAACAGGATGCTGGACTAGATGGGCTGTGGCCCATGTTCTAGAGGCTTCTTCATAAATACTCAACCCATCTCCAGGTGCCTGCACAAGGTGGCTAGAAGCCACCCTCATCTAGAAACAGCCTCAATTTGCACCTTGAAAGTAAATTGAAGAAGAGTTGACTTTTCTCGCCCATTTAAGGGGACAAAGTGGCTGACAAAGCTTTCTATTCTCCCCATAACAGACACGCTGTGAGGTAGGTGGGGCTGTGAAAGCTCAGAAGAGAGCTGTGACTAACCCATGGTCAGCCAGCTGGCTTCATGGAGGAGTGCAGAATTAAACCTGGTATTCCCAGAGTCCGGCTCCCTAACCCTGGCTTCTCTTCTGAAATGTCCTGAAGTTCAAGCACAGTAGCATTTGTAATGAAGTTTGATCTGTTGTGGACTAGGGTAGGAAATCAAATATTATCCTGAGGAAAAGTCATGATAAGCCATTTTGTCCATGTCCTCACATGTGTCAAGCCAGATCCTTTTAGCTCCTGTATTGGTTGTGAAAGAGTCCCCTAGAAATAGGGCTCCTTTTAAAACTGTATTTATGTGATACAGCAATTAGTGATGGATTCTCCATTGTTTTATAGAAGTGAGGAACTGTGTTGAATAAGATTTATTTATTTGTATTTTTATACTGCTTTATGCGCCAAGTGTCAGGGCCCCTTTTCTCTGTTACTGCAGTTGATATGTTTCAAATTTTCCCTTAGTATTAAAATAGAGAAAGGGCTTCCCTGTTGATATGGAAACAATTTGCAGTGCTCTAATTGTCCTAAAATAAATTAAACCAATTGTTTTTTGAGGGGAAGTGTTTTCATTTTCATTGCATACTTGAGGCTCCATGTGACATATCAGGCAAGGTACTAGAATTGTACAATGCTATCCTTAATTACTGTAAGAGCTAGCAAAATATTCAAGAACAGCAAAGTATTATTTTTTATGTTTCCCTTTAGTTTTGTTTTTTCTTGGTATGCATCCTAGCATTTCTTGAACTATTCAGCTTTATACCCCTGTCACTAAAGCACAATTAAGCAACATTGGATGTGAATACCTCGTGTTATCTGATGTTGCTGTAAGATAATTGTATTTATGTTATATGCTGGAATATGTTTTTTAAAGGCAACTCACAAAATATTGTTTAAGCCATATATGAGGTTATACTGGTATTCCTGCAGATGGATATTGATCTAGAATTCAGCACAAAAGTAGTACTAGGTAAGGTGTTATGCTGTTAAATAGACATACTAGAGACAAGTGCAGACAAATGTCTAGCTAAACAGGAGGCAAGCACCCATTGTGATAGATCTTTTAATGTCCAAGGATCAAAATTAATAGTTACCAGTGTGTAAATTGCATAGATCCTATCTATAAATCATAATTTGGTTACTGAAGTACATTTTAAAATATCTGATATTTAACATTAATATTTCATAGGAAGCAGCCCTGCTGTTTGACTGGCCATTCCTCTCCAGGCAGTGAGCTTCTCGGTCATTTGCTTCTAGGCATGGCTACCCCTGACCGTTCTGGTGTCTTTTGATCCTGCCTCCTATATAGTGTCATAAACCTCTGTCCATAGTTCTTCAGGCACTGTTTTGACCAGAATCTATTCCCTTAAATCTATTCATCGCCTCCACTGCATGTTTATAAGGGATATTGTTTACTTCCTTCAATTTAAGTCTGAATTGTGCAATAAGAACCTCATGATCTGAGCCACAGGCAGCTCCAGGGGCAATTTTGCACTTCCCTTCCCATTCACTGGACAGGAAAGGAGCATGATGAACCAGCATTGACTAGCGCTTGCATTTGGAGCGCTAGTCAACATTACCCGTTCCCACCCCACACATGATCGAAAACTCACCTAGATTAAATTGTGGGGCCGGCCCTCTTCAGTGCCCCGCCATTTTGGCTGTGGTGCCCTGCATGACTGCACATGCATCAGCGCTGTCATCATGACGATGCTGATGCTCTGTGCATGCACAGTTACGTCTATGGTAGTTCAAGGTGCCAGTGCGCTTGTGTAGCACCTCAGACGACCCCAGAGCACTGGAAGAGGTCTGAATGGCCACTGCTTGGATACACCAGGTAAGCTTTCAGTTAAGGTTGGTAACGGTGTGGGGCATGGTTTCGTGCTCTACACCTAGTACATGATTAGGGAACTTCTGGGAAAGTAGGCAGTACCTGGATGCTGTAACAGCCTCCTCAAAGTGCGGATGCTCTTCCTCAGAAGTTCCGTAATCACACACTGTGGGTTAAAGTTTGAATAGGCCTCAGGTCTTGTTTTTACTGACTGTATAGAGCTTCTCCATCTTTGGCTGAAAATCAATATAATTTCAGTACTGACTGTCTGGTGATGTCCATGCATAGAGTCACCATGGTGCAGAGGATAAAAGGTTTTATAGCCTTTGGAAAACATCAAGATCAAACTGATGAAAAACAGGCAGTGCATTTGAAGAGCACTTGTTCTGGTTATTTATTTAGATCTCACACTAACTACTGTGTCACATGAGTGTTATCAGAACAGCCACATGTTCCTGTTTTTGAGCGAAAGTGATTGGACTTTAGATATGTATGTGTTTACACCTGCAGCGACATCTTATGTTCGAGAGTTCTCCTATTTCCTTCCCACAGGTAGGAAGATAACTAATCCCCCTCATGTTACTTCTACAATCAGCGCTCCTCATCTGCTTCCATGAATGTCACAAACACCCTGAAGCACTGGTTAAGGACACAGAGCTGTCTACGACACTATTTTATATAACTTTCACCAACCTCTCATCCCAGCCATGTCTACAGAGCAATTCTGGGCCACTTCAAACAGGAGCAAAGGAAAGTCAGAGTGGGTCCTTAGATGAGTCACAAAAATGTCCTCCATTTCCTTCCTCCCCCCCCACCCATCTTCTGACATCCATGGCAGCAAGGGTGAGGGTGGGAAAAGTAATTGCCTCCCTCCCTGCTTTTGTTGTCACCATCAGAGGGCTGGAAAAGACAATCACCAGCCTCCTGGTTGGCAAGTCGGCAAGGGTTTGGGGACATATTTTACCCTTACTTTATGGGTGCCTCAGATGTAAAAATGCCAAGCTTACCTTTACTGTGAAGTAAAGGTGCTCCACAAGAAGAATGGATAATTACCACATTATCCCAATACTTCAAAAAAGCAGGAAGGGCTCTTCCCACCACATGGAAGTCCCTTTGTCCCTCATAGGTTGGGAAGTTCCTGGGTGACTTTATCCAAACACCCTGGAAAATGTGGAGGGAAGGGAAACTCCGCAGCCAATGCTCAGGTGAGTAGGAATTTCTTTTTACACCAGAGCATTGGGCCTTACTTCTCAGGGAAGGCAAACATTGTACAACCTGTCTGGCAAGTTGTCAGCTGCTCCACAGTATCTGCAAAGTATTTCTGGATGCAGCCCATATGCCTAGTGGGACTGAACTGCAGGCAGTTGGGTACTCTGACTGGCTGAAGAATTAAAACTTCTTTTCTCAAATGTGTCAGGAGAGGATTCTCATCTCCTAAAACAAGTCAGTGGATTTGAATTTGCTATAGATTGTGCAGGAAAGGAACAAGCAGAAAAGATTACTTCTTCCACTCAGAAATAAAGATGGTTTGTCTGGAGAGAAATCATCTCTTGAAAGAGGGGCAGGTTACCATATCCTTTCTGGGTTGTTTAAGTTTCTTGCCCAGAGGTGCCTTGTCCATTCACCCCTGGCATCTTGTTTTAACCTTGCCACCCCTGCAGAGGCTGTGCTCAGATAAAGTCCCCTCTCTCTAGAGCCTCACGGGGACCAAGAAAAAGAAAGCAGAAGCACCGGCTGTTCTCTCTGTAGCTACAAGGGAAGCAGAAAATGCATGCGTTGCTGGTTCAGGGACTGCCTGACGCAGGCCCCTGGGCAGCTGAAGTCCATTGGGGCACCCCAACACAAGTCTCCTTTTGGCTCCTTCAAATTCTATGTGTGTCTCCAAAGCTTCCCAAGTCTCCACAATAGCCCAGGGCCTTGTTGCCAAGTAGCAGCTTCTTAAGTACAAGCATTTGAGTGTGTGAGAGCCCTGGGCTGCTTTTGGGGTAGGGTGTGGCTGCAGCTGCACAGAGCAGGCAGCCTTTTTGCAGAATTCGGGAAGGCATGAGGTGGAGAGAACAGTCAGCAGCTGCCCAGTAGTGGTAGCTTTGGGGAAAGGTCTTCCTCCTGGCTCTGCTATAGCTCCACTCTGACTTCCAATACTGACATCACTCAGGTTTCTCAGTTCTCTCCTGCTGGGCCCAGCAGGGCAACTGCTGATATGTAAGCAACTTGTATAAGCAAAGCTGGTAGATGATTATTGTGGTTTTTGTTTGCGTTTAGTTACTTAGATTTCACATACACACACACAAAGTTAATCAAGGTTTTCAGTATATTACTATCAAAATGCCTCATTATATAAGCAACTGCTATAAAAGATTTCACTCTTAGGAAAGGCAGATATTCCTGCCATTTTCCAGTAAACAAGCCAGTTTTTGCTTATAAGAAAGTTGCTATTTAAAAGAATTCACTCCAAAAACAGTTTTCACAGAAGAAATCACCTAGCAAGGGATACGTGCACTGCCTTTTGCTTTGCATAGGCTGTGATCACATTTAAGGTTTAATCCAGTTTCAGTCCACTTTCAGAGTGAGAAAATACATCAGCAAGTGACAAGCTGTTTCCTTTCAGTGCTAAATAACTCAGAAGATTTGCCTTTGGGATAGATAACGAGGAAAGAAAATTACTGGTCACTTTGCTGATGTATTCTCTCGCTCTGAAAGTGGATTGAAGCTGAATTAAAATACAGCCCTTGAGTGAAATTGGCTGTTGTGAATTTCTCTTCCGTTTTAGTTGCAGAACAGTAACTTCTCCAGCAAGGAAACTGAGCAAGTTTTAAATTAAGCAGAAATTCTTTCTCTGCTATCTGATTCAGGCCTATACAGAATAACCATAACCTAAAGGAGATTTCCTCTTCCAATTTCACAGCCCACATTTACTCCCTTCTTCAATGTCCCTCAACAATAAACTTGTCTTTTCTTCACTGACCTTGAATTCCTTCCTTGGTGCTCCCTCCTTCTCTTTTAGGCTTCACCCAGGCACTGTGTCAAGGTTAGATGCCATCTTTTCTGCTTCCACTTCTGGTGTCTCAGTCCTTGGCAATGTTTGTTTACTTTTATCTTCTATTCCTGTCGCCTCTCTCCATTCACCATCCAATTCCTCCAGCTCCATCAGCTGTCTCCTCTCCCTCTGCCATCTCTAACTGTCCACTCTCTCCTTCAGCCCATACATAGGGTGCCCCCAGACAGGCCTAAACTGCGGAGGGAGTGTGCAGCCACTGAACAAACAGGACAATTGGCAGAACACAGTAGCTCCACAACATCCCAGGAAGTAAAAAGCTGCAGGCAAATTGGTAGCTTTTTACTTCGGGAGTTTCCTGAAATGTTGCCCTGTTACTGCGTTCAGCTGATCATCCCATTTGTCCAGTTAGCGGTGACTGTGGAGGGACAGCGCAGCTTCAATCAGTCCCATTTGTCACGTTAACTGCGGCTACACAGTCCCTCTGCAGCTTTAAGCCTGTCTGAAGGCACACTTAGTCACCTGATCCTTTAAGTGAGTGGGTTGCATTCCACCAAACCACCACATAAAACTTGGGTGACTCATCCGATACAGTGCTCCCAGCATGCATCCCTCTGTCAACAGAATGTGCTCTCTGTGTGAATGATTCGTTTCATGTGCAGTAAGGACTGGCACAGGTGAACCTAAATGTTAGAACTTTCCAGTGTAGTTCTGGGACAGGCAACCAATAAACAAGAAAAGGTGTTCATGGCAAGGAGATTTCACAGATGCCTAAACTCCAGGCATTTTATAGTAGTGACATTTTGGTCTTGCAGCTTTGTAAGAACACTGTTCTTGGCACAAAGGATTTGCATGTTTAGACTTTCACACAAGTTGAGTGAAGGGGCTTTAAAAGAAATTGGGCTACTTATCTCTTTCATACATGCAAAAGCACAGAGAGGGAGGGAGGGTGAGTGCACACACACGTGTTATCAAGATAAATGTGAAACACAGAAACAGTCATTTATTGTCCTGTATCATTCCATCCATTCCAGGAAGTTAAACTGTGCCCGTGTGGAGTCCTGTGTGTGTTTTGCGTCTCTTTATCTATTTCAGTTTCTTTACCTTAGCTATTTTTTTCCTATATTATAGTGTCAGGGTCACTTCCATGGAATGCAGGTAAGCCGTCTGCCCTTGTGTGACTTAGCACTGTATCTTATTCTTTTGTGTAGAGAGCATTGATTATTCTCCAGCCCCTGCAGAGTGCAATATATGGCACTCATAAACCAGAGACCATTCCAAGCACCTTCGCAGAGTGAGCTAACACTAAATTTGACTCTGCTTTAATGTCCAAACACAGAAAAGAAAAGGGGCCAAGGACATTTTTTTTTTTTTGAAGAGAGAGTCCTTTATTCTGTCCATTTAATGATTCTGTGATGCAGTCCAAGGTGACATTTGGGGTTCTTTATATTCATAACACAGGTAAAAGTGAAAAGCAGAACAATGACTGGGAATATGGAATTTTGCCTTTATGATTTAAATCAAGGATAGGAGTCTTTGGACCTTTCTGTGCTTGCTGATGCTCCTCACCAACAAATATACTAAGGACTTCCCTTCCTCAAATTAATGTGGAATATGGAAGACCCTACCTACTGCTAGTACACTTCATCTGCACAGGATGCAGTGTGATCCAGACCAAGAGGCCTTCAATCTGGGTCACTGATAGACCCCAATATCAAGATATCAGCATACTAGCAGGGCCTGATCCAGAACATGGATGCACGCAGAAGGTGCACAACTCTCATGTTCTGGTTACAGGGGACCCATTTTGGCAATGTGCCTTATTGTGTCACTGAAATTAACCTTTGTCCCTGGCTGTCAGAGCTCATACCAGCCAGCTGCAAAGTTCACATTCAGGGCCAGGACTGGGCTGGAATATCCAGAGTGATTCGTACTTGGGGCAGATTGCTTGTTCCAGATTTACTAGAATGGAAAAGCTCTTAAGCTCTTACACTCCAAATTTAGTAAACCTAGTTAACATGGCTGAAATTTAGGGAGAACAGAAGTTGGAGTCCAGTTTCCCCTGAAAGGGAACCTGAGTACTGAAGGACTCTGGGAAAGAACCAATAATCCTTTATTTCTCTATAGCTTGATATTAAGTTGCTTCGACTACTTGTGAAGTTTGTAGCATAACATATTTTAGTGCATTTCTTAGTAGCTGACCATATTCCCGAGAACTGCTAGTAACACAGAGGGCAAACAGAGTACACGCATAACGAATAAGGAGAATTTCGGGCTTGCAAAGTGTTCTACAGAAGTCCCAGGTGAAAATGTATATAGCAAATGCAACTGCTATGGTGAGCTGGCTGTTCCAAGCTACTGTTTGTGGTCAGCTAACTGGTTCCTGAGTTGTAAACAAATTGAAAACGTATAAAACGTATAAAAGTCATTGAGAATAATATGAAGGTTAAGACTCTTATTTTATTGATATGCTGTGTCTTCTGTTGTTAACAACATTAAATAAAATTTCTGTGCAGTAGCTGACCTGTTTAAAGGCATTTTCTTTCACACCCCAGAGGGCCACGGGTTCCTCATCCATTATTTAAATGGTCCAGGACCACTATAATGAACTTGGTATCGCCCAATCCATCATGGCAATGCTTTGTGGACCTTGGGGCTCAGCTTTAACTCCTCCCTCATTGTCCACTGCTGCTCTTGTGCTCTTCTTTCCCCTTCCCTTATGATTCATCTTCCTCCATAAAGGCAGTCAAGCCTAGGTCCAACCCTATCTGTGGCACAGAATGATTCCAGAATGAACCAAAGCATAAGGTCATGCTACATTGTTCCATGAAAATGCTTGATGCAGTTGCTTGTGGGTGAAAATGCAGCACAGGGCACCACCTAAAATTATATCCACATTTATACAAAGATTAAAAGATTGAGCAATTTAATATAAGTTGCACCGAAGGCAAGCTTTTTGCATTCAATTTAAAACACATACACACATTTGAAGACTAGTGTCTGAAAGTCGTCAGAAATGTCTACAGTTGGCATGAGTCAGCTCTTGACAATAAGCCTTGTTTTTGATAGATGTTGACAAAATTTAGCCATAGTGCTGAAATATTAACAATGGATTCTTCTACTTTTGTGCTGCAGTGCAAACCTGTTTCTTGGAGGAAAGAAAGGAACACTTTGTGAGGCTGTTTTCTGCTCTGAATCAAAAGCCCATTCTGCACAGCACTGTCTGCATGCCAATGCTGTTCCAGATTAGTTCACACACCAATCATGGAGCTTGCCCAGGCTTTGGAACCAGCCCCCGAGGGTTCTGAGAGCTAAGAATGAAAGTTCTTGACATCTGAGCTCCTGAGGAAACCATTACAGTAATGAGCTTTTGTGCACCACCAAAACGGTGCACTGTTTTCTGGTACTCCAGAAAACAGTTACACCTTCTGGACGCCTCCACATTCCAGATTACCCTCACTAGTAAACAGGTCCACAGGTAATCCAGATCAGGAGTCTTCTGATCTGGACTTTGCTCCACCTAAGACAGATGTGGCAGACCAGCAATGAGCATGGCCTCTCTGGTCCACTCTAATGTGCAGACAGAAGAGACCCTAAAGCTAACTTCTTGGCAATGTTCTTGGCCCAAAGAGTGATTTTGGACTGGCCAGTGCACCAAACCAGCAAGTGTACTAGGAACTCCCTTCCACAAGCTGCTGTGGTCTAAGGGACGTTCCAGCTGGGGTTTCCCTTAGACCACATCAGCTTGCAAACGGGAAGCTCCTAGTACACTTGGTAGTCCAGTCTACTGCCCACCGCAGAATTGCCTGAAGAGTTTTTTTAGCTACTATGGCATTACCTGCTGATTTTCTTCTTCCTTTATATACTACAATGTTTCAGTACAGTTGTTTATCTCTGGAGAACTTGGAAAAGAACATCATAAAGAAAGAAAGCTTCCAGATGGGTATTTATGATTTTATTTAAGTTGTTCTCATCTGCAGGGTTTTAGAATATTGTTAATTTAAATTTATGTATTCTGTGTATAATGCATTTTTTTTGGGGGGGGATAAATTTTGCCAATGAGCCATTTATAACAACTGATGGTTTTGTATTCTCCCTACACATATACACAGAGAGAGAGAGAGAAACAAATCCTATGATAGTGCAGTGTTCCCTGTTCTGATGTTTTATGATCAGGGCTCTTCAATTTGATGGGCATCTGCTTTTAAATAAATCCACATACGCTTCAGTGAGACTTGAGTCAAAATGTGCAGTTCAGTCATATATATCTTAACTGAGATCCAAAGCCCATTCTCTTGCGCGTATTAAAGCTAAGAGTGTCCACAGAGCAGTTTTTTGCATTTTGTTCCAACTCTGAACAAAACAAAAATCACAAAAAATGCTCCAAGCAGCCAGTACTGTCCACAAGCACAACATTAAGTCCCTTATTCCCTGTGGAGAAGCCCCAGGGACTCCCAAAAGCCCAATTCTGCTTTCCTTTTTGGCAACAGTCTTCTCAGCTGCCACAAAGGAGGATAGCGGAGTATTTTTCTGCCCTGTCAGAAGCTATTCCCTCCTTCTGTCTCTGGCAGTGAAGAAGATTGCTACAGAAAAAGCAGAGAGAAGTGGGCTTCCCCCGCTTTGTGGAGTGATTTAATTGCTGTCAGAAAAGGGGAGTTAGTTTTCTCCCTGCTCCCCTTTCAGCAGGTTCCTATTTCTATTTTGGAGCTATTTAATTGCTCCTGGAAAATGTAGAAATCCCCACAGATCAGCCGTATGCAGGCAGAGGGAAGCATTGGAAGACAATTAGGTATCTCTCTGCCCCCTGTGTCCAGCAGCAGGAAAGAAGTCTCTGGGGAGCATGGGGCTTAATCTGGCGTATACTAGCACTCCAAATGCAAATGCCTGTATATGTTAGTAGGAAATGCGCTCTTCCTGCCCAGCAGACAGGAAGCTAAGTGCAGAAGCACCCCAGGTTTGGCTAAGCACTGAATCTGTTCAAACAAAAAACTTCTTTTAAAGGGCGAAATAATGTTGAACACATTCAATGCTTAGCCAAACCTGGGGCGTTTCTGCACTTAGCTTCCTGTCCACTGGACAGGAAGAGTGTGTTTCCTACTAACATGTAGTTATATTCAGGGTGGAATTAAACACCTACTGGAGACCTGGTTCAGTTCAGTTCAACCTCCCCCAAAGCTGGGGGTGATTTGATTTGAATTTGAACCTGTTGAACACCTCCAGTTTGAACCAATCCAATTCTCATTCAAACCAATCTGGCTCATCTCTACTTGCAACTGTGAAGGCTCACCTTGCTAGCACTAATGTCACCAAAGCACTTCATGAAATATTGTTGCAGTATGGGGACTCATTTTTTAAAAAGAAAATGTTCTTATGCAAGCTGATGATTTAACTAAGATTAAATGCTACTGAACATAGCTACATCTATGGATTTGTTAAGCCTTACAGCTTGAACCACATTAACTGCCGTTGACTGACTCGTGACTCATGTACAATCTCCATAGTCAGTATGTGTTATTTTAACCTTTTAAACTCAGTTTGCCAAACAACTTCCCTGTGCAAAGCTTCACTATACTTCATCCATCAGATGAAGCACTTTCTTGAATGTGGAAGTGTGTGTTAATGATGTATTATTTTAATGTGGTAGAGACCTTTCATCAGGTTCAGTGCAATATACTGGAAGTTTGAATTAAGTCCGGATTGTTTCTTTAGTTAGGTTGCTTGGATTTTCACTTCCCATAAAAGCATTTTCCAGTAAGAGGGAAGAAGAAGAAGGAGAGTTGGCTTTTCTACCCAACTTTTCTCATCCATTTAAGGGGTCTCAAAGCGCCTGACAAAGCCTTCTGTTCTTCCCACAACAGAACACCCTGTGAGGCAGGATGGGCTGTGAGAGCTTAGAAGAGAGCTGTGACTAGCCCAAGGTCACTCCACAACCACTAGACCAAACTGGCTCACTGGAACTCCCAGTATTGAGCAAAGGCTTCTGATTTTCTATATAAAATCAGTACTCAAATCAGGAATTGTATTCTCCTTTATGGAGGGCAGAATAGATGTGTCTAGAAATAAATAAAATAAATGAGCATTAGAAAATACAGGCAAATACTGTGTGGAATGTGAGAGGCCAAGGCTGCATTCAGACATAATAAAAACTTTGCAGGTACTTTCAACACTACAGACAGGTTTTGCGATGCTCTGTAGTACCTGCGCAATAAAGCACAATGTTCTGGCATTAAAAAAAGTCACCTTACCTGAGCATTCAAAGCAGTTTTCCTTCCCTCCATGTTTTCCTGGTGTTTGGGTGAATGCACAAGAAATCATGAGAGTTCATCCTCACCCAAGAAGCAGCAGGCCTAACAGAGAGAAAGAGGCAGAGCACATGGGTGGAATAATCCCCCTTGCTGCTTTTAAGTATTGGAGAACATGGGGATTATGCGTTCTCCCTGCAGAGGACTTTACTGCAAAGTGAAGGTAAGTTCCACATTCTTAACTTGTCTGGAAGCACCCTCGGATTGGGATGCCTGATTCTAGAATGGTACAGCAACTACCAATAAATTGGTCCCCCTGTTGATTGAATCCAAACTGCAATTCAGTGTGTGCATCCTCCAGATGTCAGCATGTACCGAAACGGTGCCTGAATCACATCTGGTGGACCAATCAAGTCCCCATGCTGGCATTTCGAACGTGCCCATGTTGTTCATTCCATCCACACAGCATGGGACTTTAATTAGAAAGCTCGGTGCAGAACTGCAAGATGTGAAAATTATCTGAAAAAACATTTAATGGGAATGAAAATTGAAATGAGGGCAAGGGGGCAAACAAGTAATAAAAGCTTCATTTCCCATTCAAAACTAAGATGTCAGACAGTGCTTATTTTAATCCTTTAATGAGCAGCTGCATTGCTTATACTTCCAGTCAGTCAAACCCTTCAACACCACAAAGGGGTTGGGGGGGTGGGATAAAGCACACAAGTAAAGTGTTATCATCCACTAGCAGCACAGTTGTCAAACTTCCTGACTTCCAACAATCTTTCTGCCTTTATTTGTTATGGAATCCACATATATTGCAAGGAATTTTGGGTTCTGAGACTGTTTCTGCACTTACCAAGTTTAATCCTTATCTTTGGGATCTGGTCCTTAGGGAATCTGGTCCAAGTAGTTCTGCATCTTAGAAAAGACCCCACATGTCTGTATGGGGCATCTAGCACCCGATGGCAATGGGTGCTAAACAAGGATGCAATGCAGACATCGTAGACCACATCTTGAGATCTCGAATGGGCCCTTGCAGGAAGTGCCACTTGAGGGGCAGCGCGATTGGCCCGTGCAGACATCAGTCAAGGATCACTTCCATTTCATAGTGGGTGTGACAGAGAGACCCAGCTGTGTAGTTGCCTATGTAGTTGCTACACCCTCTTGGGGTGGCATGCATGCAGAAATGCACTCTGAAATCCGGTCTTCATGGCACAAGACCAGATTGAAGACCTGTTTAAAGGAGTCTGCCGCTGCTCCAGATTTAAGGTCCCAAAGACTCCATTGAATCTAGAACTCTGCAACGCTTATGCAGACAACGGGATTGTCCGTGCTGAACATATGTAGCAAATCTGTACCAAATGCATACCTATCAGCTGCTTAATGGGATCTTCAGGTCCCATGCAAAAACGGCCTTGGTCTCATCCATTCCCTACAAGGTATTGCCTACATCTGTCTCTCCATGTCAGCTGAGAGGGCACTGGCAGAAGACGTAGTGACAGCAACCAGCCTGGATGGCTTAAAGAAGGGGTTACACAAATTCATGGAGGGCAGGTATGTAGGTGGCTACTAGTATTTATGCCTAAGTACTGCCTCCAGGTTGGGGAAATGGGCAGGATGTGGTTTAAGGCCATTTGCATGGAACTGAGAGCAGGCGAAGGTTTCGCCTTTGTCTTCTGCTTGAGATGCCCAGAAGCAAATGTTAGCTCACTGAGAGAGATGGGATGCAGGACTCTTCTTATGTTCTTACAGCCAGGATATTCTGCCCTAGCTTCATACAACTGTGACTTAATTCAAAGCAGAAGTCCAGGAAACATTTTCAGCCTAAGAAATGCATTATGTTGCATACACTGTTACAGAGATTGTGTAGCTGACATGAGTGGCACTATGCACCCCAAAATGCACAGAACAGCAGGTGTGAGATTTATTGTCGTAGCGTGCAGCTGCGAGGCATGCTGGCACAAACAGGAAGGCACCTTGACGTCGGCAGGTTGGCTTTGCAGGGCAGTAGAAACAGGAATGGGAAACTTCTTTTCCACATTTCCAAATTAGATATTGGTCTTATCTGCTTCAGGACCCAATTCGAAAGTGCGTGACTGAAAGGGTATCAGTGAAGACACACCTCCACCTCCAATATCTTCAGATCCCACTGCTGATGCCCCATGGGAGGTTCCTTGCTAGGTGGGGACACTAACTCTTTTTGGACTTTTTCCTTCACTTGCTTCCTGCCTTGATTCATTGAAAGCTGCCTGTTCGAGCCACAGTGGGATTTCTATTTCCTTTGGATGGTTCATGCCTTAACTATTTTGCCTGGCAGGACTCAGAAGACTGTAAATGAGTATGACATGAAAAATTGTCTAGTTGGTTTGATGGTTAAAGCAAACAAAAAAACGCACCATGTAATTTAGGCCATTTTAGTTTGTCAATACTGTAACTGCCTATTTGGCAAGTAAGGCCGCATGTTAGTGCTTTGTAAATATGTGCCCATTATGTTTCTGAGGCTCTGACAGCTAAAGAACCATTAAGCTAAATCCACAGCATATAAATAAACCAAACATCCCTAATGGCTTGTTAGCCGTGTAAGCATGTGTTGCAGAGAATAACCAACATGATTATTTCAAATGTAATCTAATATTGAGAATGCTACACCTGCTGCCACCTCCTCCCAACAATGAGAGGAAAAGGCAGCTATGTTCTTTTTTTTTTATAGGCTTTTCTTTTTAGCCAGAATTCTACAAAATATTAATACTATGTAGCTGAGAGTATCTCTGAGTATAGCACTTTCTGCACTGGGTTTTATTATATCCTGGAAACCACATGCTAGTGAACCAGGCAGACTAGAATGTGGATTTCACGGCCCTATTTGGGAATATAAGCCAGAATAAGGCCCAGTGCAGAAGGGGTCTCTGGGTGAAGTGCCTTCTGCTCAGTTTGAAAAACTGCAAGCTAGGGATGTGCACAAATATTCGTAATATTTGAAATTCGTATGAATTTGGACGTTCTTAAATAGACATTCATATTCAAACTAATGCTTCGGAACGTTTGTATGAAGTTTCGTTACGTTCATGAACCTAGGGAGGTAGGAAAGCAGCTTCATCAATCACATTTGTAGTGGATTCAAAGTGGATTGAGAGTGGATTCAAAGTGGATTCAGGGCAGATTTGACAGTTTCAGAGCAGAAACGTAGGGGGATACGTATCAGATACATATGCGATTCATATCAAACATTCCTATTTTGCACCAAACATTTGTATGTGGATCAATCCCCGGGCAGCCTGCTGCTGTGATGCTGACAAGGCAGGGACCTGCCCAATGGCATCTGCATTGTGCCTGCACATGAAGGGAGCAGCCAGTCAGTGCTGGCAACACTACCTTGCGTGTGCAGGACACCGGGAATCGATCCCGGCTGGCAACGCAGTGGCACATGTGCACATATGACACATTCCCTGCCCACCACAGACAAAGAGTGAATGGTCACGCCACCGGATGCTCCAGGTAAGCCGGGGCAAGCATTGGTATGGGTATGGAGCACAATTTCATGCTCCACACCTAGTCAGTAATTTGTGCAGCTTTGGTGAGGGCAGGCATGCTTCTAGGCTGTGGCAGCCTATTGGGCATGTGTATGCTCTTCACCAGAGCTGTACTAATTAGGGACGTGCATGGATATTCGAAAATTCAAAAATCCAATTCGAATTTGACAAATATCAATATTTGAATGTGAATTGGATTTTCAAAAATCCGAATTTCCAAATTCAATTGAATTTTGAATTTCCAAAAATCCAGTACAGATTTCCGAATAATTCAACTGAATAGAACTTCGTATATCACATCTGAATATCGGGTCTATTTGCGCTTATAACACAGGATGACAACAGGATGCAAATGGGCTGCAGACAGGATGAAAACGGGATGCACACAAATCCAAAAATCGAATACGAATGTTGCCGGATTCGAATCAGATTTTCAAAAATTCGGATTTTCAAATTTCAAATCCAAATCTTCGAATCAACACAAATTTGAATGCAAAAAATACATTCATGCATATCCTTAGTACTAATTACTGACTAGAGGCCTAAGTGCAAATTTGCCTCTGGATTGGAGGGAGGCAGGGGGATAAGCCTTCAATCCAGCTCTCCTTTTGATCTCTCTGAACCACATTCCTGCCATCTGGAAGTTTAGATTGTGCTGCAATGCATATCCTGTGCTATCAACTAAATCAAGATGAGCCCAAATGCAAACAAATCTAATCTGAGTGGAACAGTGTGACACTGTAGCTTTGATACACAGAGTCACTGATAAATCAGCTAAGGACAGAGATAACCAGGACAATGTGATCTGTACACTCCAAGAGGAGGTCTCTGTCTCTCCCTTGGCAATTGGGTGTGCTTCATTCTAGAGCAAAGGCTTCAATATCCTCAATCACCTGTAGCCCTGAAATAATAAAAATGTTTTTCTTAAAACCATCCTTTTCCATAATCTGATTTAGAACAACCTCAAGACATGCTTCTCTCACACCACCCTTATGGGAAAAAAACATAGTTTAAACTGTGTTCGGAACACACTTTGAGTCTGTACAATACTAACGCTATTAGAAATATAGGTTCCTGTATAAGATTGACAGATGATTATTATGGTTTAGAAAGTCAGTGCCCTATGATTTTAAACCACACAAAATCCTGTTATGGTAATTAACAAAGAACTTCATGACCATTGTCAGCCTCTAATCTTGAGGGACTTCAGCATCTATGTACCACACAAAGCAATTTCAGACTTCCCCTGATGTCATTTTGCCCAACATTTGTTTATCTGGTAAATGGTAGCTTTTCTCATCCTGTTTATTTTATGGCCTGGCAAAACCTCTAGCAAAAATATAGAATCTTTATAGTGTAACTAGGAAGTGGGAAAGGAGGATTCAGAGATTAGCATAACTCTGGCTGTGTCCAGATGAGGTCTGGATTCAGCCAAGGTTCAGGGCAGCGAGGAGACTTCTGGAGGCAGAGAAACACTCTCATTGTCTTTGCACATTATCCAATGTAAATCTTAATTTTCTGGGTTAGATCATGTGGAAGAAAAATTGTAAGATGCTTTGCAGATGTGTCCTATCATTCTGAAAGAGGACTGAATCCGGATTAAAATTTAGGTGTGAACACTAGAAATCTGGAATTTTTTTTCAAAAAATCCCCCTTGGATGGAAATTTCAGATCAGAACAGAAGGCGGTGGTCACACCTCATGCTTTACAAGGTCTTAAGTCCTCAGAGACTAGACTCCTAAGTTGGCATTTGGTATTTCTATGGATTTTTCTGCAGAAAGGCACTTTCCTATAACTGGATAATCCCAGCATTGAGTCTGTTTCAGTCAGAAACTGACCTAGCATTAGGCAACAACCTGCCACTGCCACCATTACGCTGTTCCCCTCACCTAGTAAAAGGCAAGCTTCACTGGGGCAGCAACAGCAGTGAGAGGGGGCTTCCTCCACCACCCTCTCACAATGCCCATCCCATCCCATCCCATCACCCTCCTGCCAGTGCTGCCATTGGTCCCCGCCAGCCCACTCACCCTCCTGAAAAACCCTCCCATTTCATTGCTCCCTGTCTGCCACAGTCACTATTCCCCCACCGCCTCCTCGCCCTCCCGTGATACCCTCCTATCACGGCACTCCTCTCCCACCACTATCTCCACTGCTGCTGCCACTACCCCTGGTCCCCCTCCTGCAACACTTTCCCATCACATTGTTCCCCTGCCACCACTGGCACCACCCCCCTATAGCTCCCCTTGCCCTTCTGGAACACCCCTGCGTCATGTCACCCTCCCACTGCTGCTGTCGTTGTCCCCCACCAGCCCTCTCACCTTCCTGAAACAGCCTCCCATCATGTTGCCCCCATCACTGTTGTGACAACCTCCCCAGCAGCCCCTCTGCCCTCCTGCAACACTCCACTATTGCATCACGCGCCCAGCACACATCTTCCCACCATGCCCAGCATCATGCTGAGCAGTTTCCTGCCTACTCCCATTGGCTGAAGCTTACCTTATAGCATAAAGCCTCAGGATAGGGGCAGTAGTGGCAGCTGCAGGCAGGTGCGCACAGACCATTCCAGGCCATTCCAGGCCAAAAGCAGACTGTCTCCCAGAGACAGACTAAGAGGCTACTGTGTGACCATGGCCCAAGACATCTGCAGGGAAGTCCAGATTAGCCCTAGATTAACTGCAGTTCTAACCATATGGTGTTGGGTTTACCAACTCTTGAGTTCAGCTATCACTTGAATTTTCAAGTACTGTGTATACAGTATCTTGAGCTCATTTGCAATTAGTTGTTCTATTTGATAGTTGTATACTGCTTTGAGATATCCATGAACATAATCAAATGAAATATTTTCCACAAGTGAACATCAAGATTATCTGGGGCACCATTGCTAGAAATTTGTCAGAAGTTCAACTGACATTGACATTTTTTCAGTAACAACCTGCTTAGATTATGTATCTTACTTGTAATTTGCTCCAACAGGATTCTGGAGGCAGGTTAGCCATTGTCCTCTATATCAGCAAACTTTCAGTATGCAGGTGCAATGCATGAAGCACCTACCAAGGTAGGATGACAATGTGGACAATCCCTGAGACTGGGATGAGGCAGAAACATTGTATTTTATCTTGGACCCATCAGCCAGTATGCTTTTGTTCGTTTAACTGGTAGCGGGAGCTCAGTTTATGCTAGTCCAGATGTCCTAACCAGCTTTTGCCCTGGACTTTTCCAGCTCATTACCTGAGCATGCATCAGCAGCCAAACCTGGTTTGGTAGACTGCTTGCTACTAGACAGCATGATCGTGGTCTGACACACAAGCACTTAAAGTGGTCATGTGAATGGTAAGAACTTTGTCTTTCCACTTTTCAAGAGTTCCACTCTATAAGCCACAATGATCTGGTGGTACAAAGCATTTCAAAAGATGGCTGTTGCTCAAGCCGAATGCGTGAATGTCTTCTGAATGAAAGGTATTCATTGTGCATGAGTTTTGGAGAGGCTGAAGAAAAAGCCTAGTCCTTCTTTGTCATATGCGTTTCAGGCGACACAAGATTTACAGAGAGGAGCGCAACCTCACCTCAGATGCAGTGATGCAGCTCAACCAGGAGGCCAGCTGGCTCCAGTTTCACCTGGGAATTAATAGTCATGCCTTGTATCCACGGTCCAGTTCCATTATTGACCAGCTCCTCAAGGACACACAAAACTTCAAAACCATCAGCGCTGGTATGTTCTTTTTCTGAATTCCCTAGAACAAGAGTGCCCAAAATATGACCTCAGAGGGCTTTGTTGTGGCCCATGAGGAGTTGGTCAGTCTGTGCCACAGGCTCCATTTCTATATGTGTGGAGGACTAATAGTAGCTTTCCAGAAAATTGAAGCAACAGCATCTAAAGTGGGCAGATTCTTTTGCTTTAAATACTTACATGCTCAGGATATTTGTATTGTTTTCTAATAAGCACAAGTAGGTGAAGAAGTAAGTAATAGGCTGTTATAGGTTCCTTGGTATCACTGTCTGTTCCCATGGTGGAATAGTATAGCACACTTTAATTATTGGTTACCTTTTATTAGTATTTCCACTCTTGTCTTATTGTTATAAAAGCAAAACAAAACAGAAACACTGACCCTTTTTGCACTGGACCTTATTCCAGATTATATTTCAGAATAAGGGCATACTGGTGCAGAGTAAGGTAGGCCTCACTCAGGGCCTTCGGTAGTCTACACAAGCATGTGGATGACAGGTTGCTATTCCAAGATAGTAACCTGGAATAAGCATCAGTGCAGAAAGTGCCACTGATAGTATTATTGCCTAGTTTGCAGGCCCCATAAGTGTTAGTACTCTGTATGTAAGGATGTGCAAAACTGCTCAAAATGCTCTTTTAAAGCCCTTCTTGTCGGGAAGTCTGCCCTCAAACCAGAAGTGCTGGGGCCAATGGGGAGTGGTGGAGCAGGAGACAGAAGAAAACATTTGACACCAGGAACTACAAGTGTGCTGACAAGTTGCCACTCTGACCTTCCTCCTGGTTTCAGTACTTCAAGTGCACTGGCCAGCTCGCTCCAAAAGAAGCATTAAAACAGGATGCTCCAACTTAGCCTGGGCTGCTTTGTACTGTCCTACTCTCTAGTCACAGAAGTGCCTCCGATCTGTGCAAATCTGCCCCTCACTTAGCTTCCCTTGTTCACAGTGATTTTAAAACAGAAGAACTCTTATGAAGAAGAAGTCTGCAGAAGATAATTCAATAGTGTCCTTTTGACATTGCCCAGTGCCCAGGAGGACTGAAGACAGTCAAAAAGAATGACTGCAATGGCCAATTGTTATAGGGTTACCATATGGAAAATAAGGCAGTGTTCCTGCATTCTTAAGAGGAGGAGGAGGAAAGTTGGCTTCTACCCCATTTCAGGGAACTCAAAGCTGCTAACAAAGCTTTCTGTTCTTCTCCCCAAAAAGACACCCTGTGAGGTAGGCGAGGCTGTGAGAGCTCAGAAGGAGAGCTATGACTAGCCCAAGGTCACCCATCTGGCTTCATGGAGGAGTGTGAAATCAAACCCAGTGACAATGAGATGAGTCTGGCACTCTAACCACAGGACCAAATAGCTGTGTAGAAGAAGAAATGTCAGGAAGCATTGCCTGTGTTACCAGTGACACCTGCTGAAATACCCGCTTCTAGGTGCAGGCACCCTGTACTTTTTTGCATATGCTAACCCTACCCTCTAGAGTACAGAAATAACTTTTGCCCAAGCCAGGCTATTGTTAAGGAGAAGTACTGCTTGAAATAGGTAAGGTAGATTCTGTTACAGTCTCTGTTTTGGCACTTCTACACAAGTTCCTTCTCTCCTTTCAATTTTGCAATCTAATTTGGTGTGGTTAGGAAATTATTTTCTTTCAGTCCTCAGTGAAGATTTTTAACCTATGTCTGTACAGAATACATTGGCGTGCCCCATGCAGCTTGAGTGATCTGGCTCAAGGTGGGAGCACTGCCCAATAGCCAAGGGCAAAGTGACATCCACACTGTGGCAGCCCAGCAAAACCCAACTTTGGAGGCTAGGAACAAAAGTTCTTGGCCTCTGAAGTTACTGGCCAGGACTGTTTTAGCTCAATGCCTAAAAGCGGCCCACTTCCACAGTTGTTTCCAAGAGCCCTGGGAAATAGCCCAAAAGTGCTATGTCCTGTTCTGTGCTTTGACCTCCTTTAAGGGGTCAAAGCCAGGCTTTGTTCATAGTGGCAATGCTCACTTCCTTGACTCTTTGGGTGGTTCCGCACTGGACCTCCAAAATACGGATCTATTAGATCCGTATTTCAGAAATCCACGTTAAGTAGATCCATATCTAGTAGATACGGATCTACTACCACCCCTTCTGCCCGCACCTGCAAGGGTAGGACAGAATTAGAGATGGATTTGAGGTGAGTGCAGTGCGGAACACAGCACCCACCTCAATCCGTGCTCTGAAGTCCCTCCCCCCACCCGCCATGATTGGCTCCTCCGGAGCAAAGCATGGCAAGCCAGGGATCTCCTATCTCAGGGCTCCCCCTCGCCCCAGAAGCCACGGATTGGGGGGGGCTTCACCTACACCCACCCTATCCCACCCCGGAGGAGCATGAGCAATCCCCTCCTTACCTTCAAGCAGCCAGGCCGATTCTGGCTGCTGGGGCATGTCGCACTTTGCATGTGCATGCAGCGCACCTCCCTATTGGCCAGGGCCATGCACCTGTGCAGAGAGCCTCCTTAAGCCAGGCACGGCCCTGGCCAATAGAGAGGCACACTGCATGCACGCGCAAAGCACAATGGGCCCTGGCAGCCATAATCGGCCTGGCTGCTTGAAGGTAAGGAGGGGATCGCTCATGCTCCACCTGGGGTGGGTGTAGGTGAACCCCCCCTGCGCCTCCAGAAGCCATAATCTGCAGCTTCTGGGGTGAGGGAGAACCCCAAGATAGGAGACCCCCTGCTTGCCATGCTTTGCTCTGGAGGAGCCAATCATAGTGGGCGGGGGGGGGTAGGGCCCACTTAAGGACACTTCTGCAGTGCAGACGCATGCTAAATGGATGTGTCTTCACTGCGGATGTACCCATTAAGACTACCTTCAAGGTAGTCTTCCCTTAATCCAGATTAAGGGGCTCTTAACACCCATTAGAGACACATCCCGCAAGAGCCAATGTGGAAGCATGTGTCTCTAATGGGTTTTGTGTGTGGATGTGGTTTTAGAAACCCGTCCTTAATAGGTACTTAATGGGTGTTAAGTGTCCAATGCGGAAGCACCCTTTCAGTCCTCTGTCTACAATGCCTTGGCTACAAAGCACACTGCCTTCACCATAGCACTGCAATAAAAGTATGAATTATCCGAAACAGTTTCAGAAGCCCAAGCAAGAGTTGTTAGTAGGTTTTATGGAACTACAGCTGATCTAAAGGCAGGGTTGTGAGGCATTACCCCAAACTGCCAGTTTAAAAGAAGAGGGCTAGGAGACTCTCTCACAATGTGCTGTTTTATATGGACATGAAACATAAGCTGCCACTAATGTTAGTCTCTGCAACTCTGGATTTGTGAATGTGAACCTTGGGTTGGCCTCTCTGAATGAAGATTTATTATAGGTAGGCCTTCATGCAAGCTTATTAATGGATGGCAAACATGGGCACAACTAGATGCTTTCTGTACTGGCACACAGCAGTTTGTCAGCTTCTTTTAAGGCTGATGGTGTGCCAGCAAACCTCCCATTGATAGAAAATAGGCCAGATCAAAGAAAGATTTGTCAGCATGGTCTGGGTTTCAAATGAAGCTAACGAAAGACATTCCTTGTCTTTTTATTTTCAGATTACAGCCAGGATGAAAAAGCATTGTTGGGAGCCTGTGATTGCACACAAAGTAAGTAAAATGTATCCAGTTCTGTTTTCTCTTTTGATAGGTCACAAGCGCTCTGTCAGTGTGTAAATACCTTCATTACTTGTGAATATTGCAAATCCATGCAGGGCAAGTAGCAAGCAAGTCCAAAATTCCTTTAATCAGCCTGTACATAGAAATTAGTTGCTCCTGCTAGCGTCTGAGCACCTTACAAGCTTTTGACCCTGGCCCCATCGGTCAAAGTCATCCTGGAAATTAAAATTTTATCACCAATTTGCACAAAGAAGAAGCACTCTTTGCCAGATCACCTCTTGTTCTATGTGCAACAATGTCAGAGCGTGCTTTCTCTGAATGTTAATAATAGGGATGTGCAACATGTAGCAAAATAAGCCGCTGATTTCAGTTCCTCTCATGACCACCCACATTCATCTTTTTCAGTTTTTTCTCATAACAGAATTAAACTTTCCTTATCAGATGAAACAATACAGAAACTGTTTAGTATTATGCCATCTAATTCATTTCTAGGTTCATGTTTCATGCACCTCTGAGCATTTAAATAGAATCTTTCTGTCGCAGTAATGTGTATCCCTCAGATCAGTTCCACAGACTTCCAAGTCTTATTTCATATTTTCTTTGTCTTAGTATGCAGATATCTTCATTACGTTGTGAATAGTGCAAATCCAAGCAGGGCCAGTAAAGGGCAAATCAAAAATGTATTTAATCAACATGTAGTACATAGAAATTAACTGCTCATATAGAGTTAAGAGCACTCTGCAAGCTTTTGACCCTGGCCTCATCAGTTAAAGTCATGCTGGAGACTGAAATTTTCTCATTGATTTGCACAGAGGAGAAGCACCCTCTGACAAATCACCTCATGTTCCTGTGAGCAGCAATGCCAGAATGTACTCTATTTAATAATAAGGCTTCACAATATGTAGCCATGGCCACCCACACTCATCTCTTACAGTTTACTCTCAGAGCAGGATTCCCCTATCCTTATCAGATGCCCTACCAACTCATGACCGTCAACCATTTGAGGGGGGAGAGAGAGAGATAGACAATCTTTCTGCTTTCATTAGTATAATATTGTTAGTAAAACTAATATTGTTGTAATAAATATTAATCAAGAAGGCATCGTCTGCAGTAACATGTGGACAGCTGGCCCATGTTCTGAGATCTGGGATAATTCCCAGTGCAGAAATGGCCTCAGACCACTTGAGTATGGTTTTGAAATTAGCTTTCTCCTTGATTCTCACTTTGTCATTTGACAAAAAATATAAACAATTCTGCCTTGCCTTCTTTCCACTCTCTTTTTTTTAAAATTAATCTTAGTTGTATGCTTTTGGTCAATACGTAGTGTGGATGCCCACTGCCTGCAACCTTCTAGGTTTCCGAGCCCCTGAGTTTCTTTCTCATTGACCTGGAGAATCCATGAAAGAACCATAATTGTTGAACTCAGCAACCTCAGACTATAGCTGGCTGTGTGTTAGTGAAGTAGGAAGAGGTGATCCAAGTAAAAGACCAGGGAGATTTTTGGAATAGTCTGAGTGGAAGCGTACAGAAAAAAATGTTACCTTTTCAGAAGTTTAGCATTACTTTAATTATTATATCAGGTGGTTGCCAAAGAAGCCATCAACAGTATAACCTATGGCTCAGCAAAACCATCATAATCTGGTTATCAAGATAGTGGATGAACAATGTCTAGCTTAAAGATCTTAATGTGCCAGTCCTAGCATGTTGTCAGAAAGAAAACAATACTGTGTGATTTTATATTTTTACTTAATTATTTTGTAACTCACACTGGGAACCCAAAGTAAAGAACACATGACATATATGAAGATTAGTGGTGGTGGTGTTTAATATTTCTTCCTGGTAATGATATAGACGTATCCATGGAATTTTCTCAGAAAATACAAAAATGGTTGCTGTTATGCTCTTCCAGGGAGGTGTTTAGAACCAAGGTTCTGCTACCCAGGCAGTTACCCCAAAAGTAAGCTCTGGGCACTCCCGTAAAATTAAAATTGAAATTTATTTCTTTGCTGAGGCAAATTATATACCTCCTACCAGGTTAATCCTAAAATGGTTTGATTTCATAGAGACCTATCTGAATAATGAAGCAGATGTCTCTCTTGCTTATCAGTTGTGAAGCCCAGTGGTGTGCATTTGAAGCTTGTTCTGAGATTCCAGGACTTTGGGAAAGCCATGTTCAAACCCATGAGGTAAGCTTGCTTCCTTGTCCTTCTTGCTGTTATTGATGACAATGATTATTTTACCAGGAGAGGCCCTGATTCTCATTAACAATCAAATATGCCTTGAACCCTCTCTGCTTACAAATATAGTATGTACATGTTATCATTACCATATATTTTGAGTTGCTTAGAGTCTTTGGAAATCTGCAGTATATAAATCCAATAATTAAATAAATATCATAATGCAATGAATTTCCTGGCAGAAGAGGTGGGAATAGCAACCAGCCTAGATGGCTTTAAGGAAGGGTTAGACAGATTACAGATATGGATTACAGATGTATCAATGGCTACTTGAATGAATGCCTAAGTACATCTTTCAGACAGGGGAGACAGGCAGAATGCCTCTAAGGCCATTTGCTGGGATTTGAGAGCAGGAGAAAGTTTGCCCTTGTCTCTGCTTGAGATGCTCATGGACAATTGGTGGGCCACTGTGCGAAACAGGATGCTGGACTAGATGCGCTGTGACCTAATCCAGCAGGGCTCCTCTTAGGTTCTTAGGTTCTAATGGCAAATTAAAAGAATGGGCAAAATACCTTCTTGTGTGCTTTTTCTCTGTGGGGACTAAGCAAACTTTGCCCTAGGAAACAATTGGGCAATCACCCTAATAAATCTTGCTTTTATGCTGTCCTTCCCAACCTTCTCAGATACTGGTTGTCAGGGCTGCCCATTAATGATGACATCATCCTGTAGCAACACTCAATTTTGGGGAACACAAGGCCAGACAGATCCTGTGAGGGAGTCTTGAAATCATGTGTTGGCACGTGACAGTGTCATCACATGACAATGGGTAGCCTCACACCATCAGTCCCCAAGAAGTGCTCAGCTTGCTTCTAAGACCAGGTTTGCTAGGTGTTCCACCCCACAAAAGTGGTCCCCTGGACTCTCGCAGCAGCACAGGTAAGATATAAAAGTTTTTTTAAAAAAAATAAAAATAAAAGTATCTTACTGTGATCAGTCTTTGGAAATCAGTCGACTGATTTCTGTAAGATCACAAAAGGAATCTGGCGCTCTGCAACAGAGGCAGGACTTCTGCATGTTGTTGAACTTTCACATCCTTCACCTGGTCTCTGGATTACTGTTTGTGCTATCAAGGCAGATGGGAGTTTTAATTTTAGCTGATTAGCCAAGCAATTAAATCTGCATACTTTGATTTGAGATGGGAATAAACATTACAGAAGCTTCTTCGTGTCGCTTTTGTGTCACAGCAGGTACTGGCTTATAAATGGCATTTTGTCTCTACAAGAGAGATGGTGAAATGCCTAGTCTAAGATGGCACCTGCTAGCCCCCCACAGGTTTTCTAAATGCTTCCTGAAAAAATTAATCTGCTGTCTGATGCAGTGGGATATCCTTTTAATTATCAGAACGTTTCTAATCTTTTAATTAACCAAGCTCTACAATGCTGGGTCAGAGTCATATTTCAAAGCCCCTTTGTGCAGAAGCCTGACTTGTTTCTTATTAAAAGGACACCTCTTTCCGTCTTCAGTTTTAAGGAGGAATTATTTGTGTGCACACACTTTGGGGCTGGTCAGACTACCTTCTTGTCAACCAAGTGGGGTTTTGGAGTGGGAAGAGCAAAAGGAAATCTGTTGCAGCCAGCATGGAAGAGTACAGATCTTCATTCTTCCAAGCACCAGCATGCAGGCTTTGTTTGAAATCCACATAGTGCCAGCCAATCTTCTGAAATGGTTAGGAGCAATGAAGACTTGACAGCAATGGGCAGCTCTCAGACAAAGCCTGTAAATCTGTGTTGACTGGAGGAAATGAGTTTCTTTTTGCACTCCCTCAGCCCTGACACTACCAAAAGCAATCATATTGTGATGCATGTTGTTTGCTCATCATTTATGCAAGTAGCACATGGCAAGCAAAATAGAGGTATCTTGAGACCTTTGGGTATAAAGCGGGATAGAAATACAAGTAGGTAAGTAAGTGTAAGTAAAAGGAAGGAAGGAAGGAAGGAAGGAAGGAAGGAAGGAAGGAAGGAAGGAAGGAAGGAAGGAAGGAAGGAAGGAAGGAAGGAAGGAAGGAAGGGTTCCATGACCAATGGGTAAGGTCCTGTTCCCCTTCTCCGTTCAGGACTTTCTTGTCTCTGGTTTGAAGTTATAAATGAAGAAAGTCATGTAATTTTGAGGCTAGTTATGACATGAGGGAGTAAATTTAAATGGCATTATTCCTGACCCATGAGACATTTATTTTGGGTCCATGGCTGAAATAAAATTTACAGTTTACATTTTCAGTAGTACTTCACACTTTTTTCTACCTATGGTGGATGCATTTAAAATAAGTTGCTATCTGTAGATTCATCCAGAAAGGGCTAAAATTCAAAGTTTAATGAACCACTTTACTCCAGACTAACAATAAAACTTGCATTTTTTAAAAAGCAGTGTCTGGAGGCAGCCTAAGTTTTATTTATTTATTTATTTATTTATTTATTTATTTATTTATTTAT